>CM062819.1:1325625047-1326096437 GCA_031772625.1 Pinus tabuliformis | reverse complement strand
CTCCATGGGTGTCCTTTTTTGTAAATTTGTGTCCCTCAAGCTCGAAAAAGTATAAAATAATACTTGAGAGAACCGCTTGACCTTTACGATCAAGGAGTACTTTTCATAATTAGTGGCTCCGATCTGAAAAAATAAAAAAGCAATCGAAAACATGTCGTTTTATAACCAATATCGAACTTGAAATGACAAAAGTCCGGCAATCTTTTCATGTTTATACGGTTAGAAAAGAGCTGTAAGTGGACCGCCTTTTTAATTTTTTTTAACGAGTTAAAAAGGGAAAAACTCGGCAATCTTTTCATATTTTACAAGTCAGAAAAGAGCCTAAAGAGGACTCGTCCTAGAGGAATGAGTGGTATAAAGGGTAGCAACTGGTTCGGCAATGGAGGAACTGCTCAAAACATGTAATGGTTAAGAGGCTGGCTAATAAAAGCACTCATAGATGCGGTTCCTCAGGAAAGGAGAAATAACCAAGTGAAAGCATATGATCAGCCAAAGAGATAGTGGCGATGGAATGAAAACAACCAAGGCTCATCTAACAGAATTTAGCGGATAAAAATGGCAATCACGAGATGTAAATCGGGTATGGGTTCATTTTTACACAAGCTTGAACCTTAGAGAACTCTGCTTGGATTCGGTTTCATGTTTACACAAGCTTGAAACGAAAAACTGTGCTTGTTATAAGTTCGCATGCCCCTAGCATAATGACGCAAATCGAGGTACATGCCCCCCAAGCTTCATTGCATTCAACCAGGTGGATGGAATGAAGGTTCACTTTCGAGATCTTGGAAAGACTCGAGTTGGGAAAGGAGTTGTTTCATTTTTTAATGAGGTTGACACAGGAAAAGAACTATCCTCAAAACCCTTGTTTCATTTTTTAACGAGCTTGACACAAGACAAGGAACTATGCTCCTGAACCTTGATTCATTTTTTACGAGCTTGACACAAGACAAAGAACTACGCTCCGGACCCTTGTTTCATTTTTTTTAACGGGCTTGACACAAGACAAGGAACTATGCTCCTAACCCTTGATTCATTTTTTAACAAGCTTTACACAAGGTAAAGAACTATGCTCCTGACCCTTGATTCTTTTTTTAACGAGCTTGACACAAGACAAAGAACTATGCTCAAGACCCTTGTTTCATTTTTTTTAACGATCTTGACACAAGACAAGGAACTATGCTCAAGACCCTTGTTTCATTTTTTTTAATGAGCTTGACACAAGACAAGGAACTATGCTCACGACTCCTTGTTTCATTTTTTAACGAGCTTGACACAAGACAAGGAACTATGCTCGAAACATCCAGTTTCATTTTTTAACGAGGTTGAGACAGGAAGAAACTATCCTTGCAATATCCGGTTTCATTTTTTAACGAGGTTGATAGAGGAAGAAACTATCCTCGCGACTCCTTGTTTCATTTTTTAACGAGGTTGAGACAGGAACAAACTATCCTTGTGATAGGTCAGGAATCAGAAAACGACTGTACAACCTGATATGCAATTTCAAATGGACTCAAAGGCATCGCGCCATCAAATGAATCCACCTCAGAATCGGAAGGTACGATCCAAGGATCATCAAAAGCAATAGTGTTCGATGAAATCATATGAATAGTTGCAATAGAAGGCCATACATTAGGAGGAGGGAAGGAAAAAGTTCCTAATAAACCAGAATCTTTAATCAATCCTACCCCAACATCCTTGTAAGGGATAGTTGTTTTACCGACGTGTTGAACGCTATCAGTAGAGGCCGGGTTGGATGAGAAATAACTCAGCTGGTCTATCGTAACGATCTTTCTGTTACGCGGAAACTTAACAAGCCGAAAGACCAATGAAACAACAACAGTCATAGCATAAGACCAACTACGACCCAAGAGAAGGTTATAATCTAGAGGGGCATCAACCACTTCCACATCTAGATTAACGGTTTTACCTTTGACCCCTATAGGTAAATCTTCCAAAATACCAAAAGGATGGAACCCTCGGCCATCAAAAGCCTTTAGAATTGTCAGAGACTGATTGAGTGTAGGAGAACAAACACTGGATCAACATAATACACGTAGAAGCCCCTTCATCAATCACAGTCCGAAAGCAAGGTCTGTTTTTGACTAACACTGGAATCTAGAAAGCCATTTGATGAGGAAGGTGGGGTGTACTATTCTCTAAATCGAAGATTATTAGGTTCAAATCCTGAATATCAATAGCTCCTATAGCAGACAATAGTAATTTACGCTGTGCTGGGCATGATTGCAGCACTTCCAAAGCCGACATTGCTGAAGGGGCAACGGCTAAGTCTTCAACAATGTTATAATTCTGAGCAGCTCTCGCATGTGGATTGAAAGTTGATTTCCGAAATATACCTTTAGCAGGAAGTTTGGTTACTAAGTCTGGGTTGGGTTTCTCAATCTGTAGTGGAGTAGACCCAGGAGGAGGTGTTGTTGATGTGTTTGAATTAGAAGATTCTGCTTCTTTACCATCAACAGGATTTTTACTACCATAATCTTGCGATCGTGTTGCAATCCTGACATGAGACATCATCATAATGGGTTCTTCTGAGGTATTCGAGGAAGAAGCAACCACTTTACTATCTTGAGCAGTCACTACATAGACCAAGTGAAAACCAATCCAGGCATGCAAAACTTCTAGAAAATCATCTAAAACAAAAATACCAATGGAACTTACTTGCAAGAGATTTTTGACAGAACACATGCAGATCTGGGTAGACACTAAAAGCCGTAAATAAAACCTAAACTTAACTGGAAGAAAACATTTTAGGTTTTTCAAAAAATTTTCACAGGGTCCGCAGGCTTCCAGAAGAACCAGATGTGGTACTGCTCTGTGTACTAAAGGAAAAGTGCGGAGATGCCCGCACTGTCTGTAAAAAGAAAGTGCGGTCCTCTGAAAACTTTGAAAAAACAAAAAATAATCCAGATCCTAAAAACTACCCAATCCCACACACATCAAGCAAAAACCAGAAACAAGAACAAGTTTCTCAAGTCAAAGAGAAAGGAAAACCAAAAACCAAATTCAGTTCCCCAGTGGAGTCGCCAATTTGTTGGCGGATAAATCGATCTTGCGGACAAGGCCGATCTCCCTAGTATCAAAAGATATCTAGCAACAAGCAGGACAAGCAAATCTACCTTTCTCTAAACATATTGTGATTCATTAATAAAAACTATAGAGGTGTTTAGACCCTACCTTAAGTCCAACGCTAGTTTGTAGCAGCCATCCTTCAACTGTCCGAAAGATTTTCTTTTGAGAACCTGCAATCACAAACAAGCACACATCAAATAACACCTGCATAGCTAATATCATAAATCATGTTCATTATGGTGATCAAGGAATCCATAAAATAAACCATAAAACACAGCGTATTGAGAAAAATAAACTTATTTGTATTAACTTTGAAATAGAAGAACTTTACAACCTTTGGTGCCTTGATGTTGTACAAGCTCTTCCAAGGGTCCGAAACAAGAATCTCCTTTACTTTGACAAGCCTCACACTCTTCCAAATGAGATCAAAGAGGTATGTAATCTTTCCTCACAAAAGCTCAATTAGGAAGACTAAGTTCTAGCAGCATTTCACCTCAAAAATATTCAGCTTTCAACCTCTCAAGTAACCAGTCCAATGCTTCATTTTATAGTGCAAAGGAAGGAGGTTACAGGTCCACCTATGAAGGGATAGAGTCCTCCTTCAAAGGGATAAGCTCCTCACATCAAGGGGTTAGCTCCTTAAGGTATGGGATGCATGAAGCTTAAAGAAGCAAACTTGCCACCTCAAGATTCCTTCGAGAAACTTCTAGAAATGACTCAAAGTGAGTTTTTAAGAATATACTTGCGCCTTTTTGACTTTTACAGGGGTCCGCACCCATAACACACAGACAGAGCGGTCAGGTGCATAGGCGACATGACCTTTAGGTGCAGGACCGCAGGTAATGCTAAGAGAAAGTGTGGAACCAGAGTTTTACAGACTTTTGAGGGCTTTCTCTTATTTTCAAGGCTTGATATGAAGAAATGAGGCTTAAGACTTGCAAAGGAGGAAAGTATGAATGGTAATGGACTCACACAGATTGCAGAATGTGAAGGTGACAATTTTGTGCAACAAAAGGTGATAACAGGGGAAAATGACAAGGTCGAGGAAGTGTTGATGGTGCTAAAAACCACCAACATGTCAAGGGGATCTCCCCGGTAAGAAGTCCCAATTAGACCTTAGACCATTTGGTGTAGGAGTCCTAGTAGTGGGTCGTAAGGTAATGCCTTGACTGCGGTGTCACACAGAGGCAAGTAGAATAACTCTGTCAGCAGCAAGGGTGTGACTGATGCAGTGAGTCAAGGAAGGTGTATGAGAGGTTCCAACACTTCGAAAGGGGAAGGAGGTGAAGGTGAGTTCCAGGTTGAAAGGGATTAGTCCCAACTCAGCTAGGAACACACAACACAAAGGACATGCATAGCTTCCGGCAGAGCAATCCACTCGGATGCGACAATCACATCATACAAGGTAAGATAATACATACAACACTCACGGATCAGTCTGAGACGAGTGTGATGGTTGTTATAGCAAGGTTCAAGTGAAAGGTCTATCTGATGTTCGACAGAGCAGTCGACATAGACGGTGACAACATTAACAACATATGCAACACATTAACAACAAGATTCATATAATTGCATGTGAATCAATTCATACACAAGTACGTAAGTTAAACAACACATATCATTAAAGCAACCGGAGCAGTCCAACTATAATAACAACATATGCATGAAAATGTGTTGGCTCTTATTATATAAAGAAGTGTAAGTCACAATCATACAATACATCCATGTAAACCTGCTAGCCCCAATAGTGGAACGTTACAACCACATCTGCTGCTCCTCCAAAGAGATGTACTAGCTTCGTGCAGTGGAGAAGCCAAGGCGCATTACAATAATGTCCAAGCCTTCTTCAAAAATAGTCTTAGCAGAAGATTGGTGGACCAAAAGCCCTTACAATGAGTTATGAGGGACTATTTATAACAAAGGGTGGGGTGACCCTTGACATTCCCCTTTGTGACAGTTCAACTACCCTCATGACTCTTCACCTACTCTATGACTATTACATCCAACCATTGACACTTGACTTACACTTGACATGACTCAACATTACAATGCACATGTACTCATGTGAGACAACATGGATTGAGCAAGCCTTGCAAGCCATCACTGGCACTTAGTTCGCTGTGATGAGACCAACTCTTTGACATGCTTGTGATGGTGAAGGTGGTGAGTTGATGCCAAGCTTGGCCATCTATGATGGTGTGCATGCACCTCATGGTGACATCTTGTTGAAGTGAACTCTTACCTCCGTTGCAACCGGTGCATTGGTTCAACCCCTTCATCCAACTCGTCTGCTAACATGCACATGGTCTTCTTGGGTGTGGCTAAATCGGAAACACATTGATGCATGGTGTCCATGCTGATCTTCAAGTGTGTATTGGTGGTCATGCACATCAACTTGTCGAAGTACATGTTTAGCTCCAGTTGGACTTGCTTATTGTCTTCGCCTTGGTGAGTGTGTTGAAAGGGTTGGATTGCATGTGTGCGCTCAACGACATGCATGCTGCCAAATCCCTTACATGTGATCAACAACACTGCTCACCATGTCTGCTTTGTGTTAGCTGCTGGGATGGATCCTTAACTTGTACGGGCGCAATTTCATTCATAAGTGCATGTTATATCCACTACTGTTCCTGTTCCTGTTGCAACTCATTCGTCTGTCTGTGCAGCTTCATGTTCTTCCTGAGTCACTGCTTTAGCACATGCAACTCCTTCTTTGTTCCATCTTCTGCCTTTGCGCGATCTTCATGTCACACCGTCACTTCATAGACGGAGTCTCCACAGTTGATTTCATTATCAAGGGACCTGCTTGAGCTTGCCACCTTGTTCTGCCATCGTGTTGTCAACAACCCTCCTCTTGCATTCGTTGCATTTGGTATGCTGTCTCCAACTGTTGTTCGTGATGCTTCTCACTGTGATGCTGCTGCTGTCATATCTTGATGTCCTTGTCTACGAATAAATTGATGTCTTCGTGGGTAGTCAAGTCCATGGACACTTGATCGACTGCACCCCCAGGCGTGCTCTGAACAATGTCTTCGTCTCTGCTCTCCTGGAAACCATTATGCATATGCTGCTGAGAAGCAGATGAACACCTACGATACATGGAGACATGGCAACACTCATGGCAAGCAATCTGTCAGATAAAAACCAAAATGAACATGAGAACTGACTTGTGACATACATGGGTGAATGATCATGAAGGTTGCGCAATTTCAGCTGCGAGGTCGAGAGACCAACTACCAAGACTTCACAAGGCACAGTCCGGGCTCCTGGGAGACTGACTGAATGATGGAACTGTGCAATGCATAGTCCAATCTGGCTGCTGACTGCTGGGATTGTGCAATGCGCAATGCACAATTCCAGCAAGGAAGGACTGCTGGCCCAGGGACAAATTTGCGCAATTTTTTGGGCCAAGCAGCGATTGTCCTCCAGAAATGTGCAAAATAGTCCTGGAGGGCAGTGCTGGGCAAGAATTCTCAAATCTGGAGAGGAAGGTGAGCCTTCCTTTCCTAGATTGCATAATGCAGCCTTGGTGAAGGCAGATCCCAGGCTAAGGTTGGCCCGACTCGTCGACAAGCAACTGAAAGCAAGTAAGTCAGTGAATGCATGGAGACACTAAGTGATAGCAAAAGTGATCGATAGTGCATGTGAAACGTGAATGAAAGATTCAAAAAATAGATCAACATGCATGTGGGTGAGGTTGTTCGCCAGTTGGGTGAACGTCCGTGCAAAACAGTTTCATACATGCGACACCAGTGAGATAGCAATGAAAACTGAAACATAGTTAGAACAAGCTAGCATACATGTAAACGATAGCAAGTGTTCAAAGAAATCAAGCAAGCAGTACTCATACAAGAGAAAAACCAAAAAGCGACAGACAGAAATGCAACAAAAGGCATGGGAAGTGGCTTACCCCACAACAACTAAGCTGAATGTGCCGACTGCTCCTAGATGTGATGTGGGATGTTAGAGCTACAAGGTTGATGCGAGGAATGAGATCTGCAACATCCAGTTGATGAGTTTTGATAACATCGAGGTTGTGACACGCATGCCACGAATCCAGGGGAAGCGACACTTGGTGCGAGGTTTCAGAATTTCTCTTGCATGTAACCTCCAACTACTAAACATAAATCCTTGAAACAAGGGATGCCTTTGCATGTTGCCTTGGGAGAAGCAGACCATGCATGCAAGTCTGTTTTGCTCAATCTTGGAGGGAACCGGTCAACTTAGTTGCACATGTAAGAGACTGCTCGATTGCTGGAGAAAAATGCACATTTCTGGTTGGGAGCTAGGCTGGCTACCCAGGAGATTTGCACAATTTCTGGGCAGAGCAACTGACTGCTACCCAAATTTGCACAAATCTTGGGCTGAATAGGCTGCTGCTGGGAAAATTTGCGCAAATCTTGCTGGGAGGGTTGGCTGGCAGGATTGCGCAATCCTAGAGCCCAACAGGTTGCCAGAGAGGATTGCACAATTTCTGGAGGGAAGGCTGGTTGCCCTCCAAAAATGTGCAATTTTCAAGGGGAAGTTGCTCAGCCTGTAGTTGGACCAAGTCTGAGTGAGCAGCCTGTGAAGGGAAAAGATCAAACTGTGATCGATAGGCTGCCTTTGAATAAGAAAGGCACTGAAGCTTGAGGACTTGACGAAGCAAGGCAAGATGTTATGAAGGTTGGTAGGGGGGCTCCAAAATAGGCTAAGGCAAAATTTTGGAGGGTGGTTGTAGCTGCTACAATAGGAAGCTACACTCATGGCACCGATTTACAATACACCATGAGGAGATTGTTCCTCATGACTTTTGATGGGTCATCCAAGAGCTCAGCAAAAGCATGGGTTGAGAAGCTGGATCTTTACTTCCAACTTAATCAAATGACATAAGGAGAGGCAATTAAAATTGCCACTTTGAATTTAGAAGGGGCAGCCCACGACTGGTGGTTCCATGGGATAACCACGATGGGGCATGCTGAAGTGGCAACCTACAAGGATTTCACTAGGAGGGTGCTGGAGTATTTCGAGAGGAGAGACCTGGAGGAGCATTTTGGGGACCTAACAAGGCTCAAACAGATGGAAAGAGCTGAGGCTTACATCTCATAGTTTATAAGGTTGTTAGTGATGGCACCTGATTTATCAGAGGCCAGGAGGGACTTCATGTATGTAGAGGGGCTAGTAGAGCCATTGAAGGGATTGGTGAGGTCCAACAGGCTAACTACCTTGCAAGATGTAGTGGGGAGGGCCCAAGATCTGTAGGATGCCCTACCCAGGGCTAGAGCACCGTTACCACCTAGATAGGGATTCCAGCAGAGGGGAAGAGACACGAGGGCTCCACCATCGAGAGCCAACCAGGGGCAAGGGTAGCTGGATGAGGAGACTAGGAGGGACCTTCGGAGGAGGAAGTTATGTTTCACCTGTTAGGAACCATGGGCACCAGGCCTTAGATGCACAACAAGTAAGGCCATTACATTGAGTTCATTTGCGATAGTGACTTGGAGGACGATGTAAAGCTAAAATTGGGTGGAGACGGTAACATAGAATGTGTGGAGAGGGGACCACCACCACCACCATGACCATGGGGAGCTTTTTCGTACCAACAGGATGGGTCCTTGCAACTTTTCGAGGTGTACCCAAGATTTTGACCTTGAGGATCAAGGGAATGGTGCAGGGGAAACATGTTTCAGTATTGGTGGAAAGTGGGGCTACTCACAACTTCATCGATGCATAGATGGTTCAGAGGAGGGGCATCACAGCTGAGGAGTTTAAGGGATTTTCAGTTCTTGTGTCGAGAGATAGAACCATGTAGTGCACTCATTATGTTCCCACCTTAGCAGTACCCATGGGGAACTATTCAGTGGCATACCACTTTTTTGTAGTAAATGTGCCAGACACCAACGTGGTGATGGGTGTCCAGTGGCTCTATTCACTTGGCCGGGTCACTACAAATTGGAGGAAGCTAGAGATGGAATTCAGAGGGCCAAATGGAAAATTGGTTTTGCCGAGGGGTATGCACTCTTACCCTCCATAGATTGTTTCAATCCACCAGATGGAGGCTGATATAAGGCATGGTGATATTGAGTGGGTCATTGAGTTGAGGATTTTTGAGGCTATGGGTCAGCCCAAGCCACCACATCTAGACATACAGGCTATTTTAGATAGGTACTTGGTGGTGTTTGGAGACATACCGACTGGGAAACCACCTGATCGAGGTTTTGATCATACTATTGAGTTGGAGACGAGGTTACAGTTCGTGATCACAACACCTTACAAACATCCCAAGGCTTACAAGGATGATATTGAGAGGGACATTCACAAGTTACTGGCACTTGGGCACATCAGGCCTGGTTCCTACCCTTTTGCTTCATCAGTTGTCCTGGTGTAGAAGAAAGATTGGTCCTTACGCATGTGAATAGATTATCGGTCCCTAAAAAAGAAGACTATGAAGAACCATTACCCCATCCCATGCATAGATTAGTCGATGGACAAGATGAGGGGGGATAAGTTCTTCTCCAAGATTGATTTGCGTTCAGGGTACCACTAGAACAGGGTGAGGGACCAAGATGTCCCTAAGACAACTTTTAGGTACCACTATGGGCACTTCGAGTTCTTGGTTATGCCCTTTAGGCTGACCAATGCACCAACCACCTTCCAACCTTGCATGAACCACATGTTTCGTGGGAAGTTCTGAAAGTTCGTGTTGGTGTTCTTCGATGATATGTTGATCTACAGTCGGACCTAGGAAGGACACTTGCAACATTTAGAGACATTGTTGCATATTTTGGAGGAGCAACAGTTTTATGCTAAGCTATCAAAGTGTGAGTTTGTTTTGACGGAGATGATCTATCTAGGGCACATTATTGGCAAAGATGGTGTGAGAGTCCATGAGGAGAAGATCAGGGCCATCTGGGATTGGCCAGAGCCTGGGAATGTGGCAGAGTTGAGGGGTCTTTTGGGCATCTGTACCTACTATCGGAATTTAGTGAAGGGCTTCTCACAATTATCAGTTCCCCTCACTGATTTGACGAAGAAGGGAGTGTTTGAGCGGACATATGGGGTGCAAGAGGCTTTTGAGTGCCTCAAACAGGTCATGAGCAACTGCTCGATGTTGGAACTCCCTGATTTTGCACAACCCTTTGTGCTTGAGTGTGATGCATCAAGGGAGTGTGTAGGAGTGGTTTTGATGCAGGGGGAAACCTGATAGCTTTCGAGAGTCAGAAGCTACTACCCCACGAGAGATTTTAATCCATTACGATAAGGAGATGCTAGCCATCATGCATGCGCTAGCCAAGTTTAGGCAATACTTGGTCGGAAATAGGTTCCAGGTTAAAACATATCACAACAGTCTCAAATTCTTCTTGGAAGAAAAGCAGTTGCAGGAGAGGCAACAGAAGTGGGTGAGAAAATTCCAGGCATACGATTTTGACATTAAGTATGTTAAAGGGGAGAACAACGTTTTAGTTGATGCATTTTCCAGGAGGAAACTACCCTTTCGTTAATGAGAATTGCACCTGATTGGAAGGCACAATTACTGGTGGATTATTCCAAGGACCATTTTGCATGTGAGGTCCTTGATGGTGTAGTTGTTGATGACCGATACAGGGTGATGAACAAGGTGATTTGCTTCCTGGACCAGATTTATTTAGTACCCAAATCCTAGTTAAGGGAGAATACCATGCAGGCAGCCCATGACTCACCATTATCAGAGCATTAGGTGTTTACCAAGACACACAAGATCATTAGGGAGCACTTTTCATGGAAGGGAACTAAGGATGATGTTCTGAGGCATGTATGAGAGTGTGATATGTGCCAAAGGAACAAGGGTGAGCAGACATACCCTGCTAGGTTACTACAACCTCTTCCTATTTCTGAGGGTAAGTGGGAGGGTGTGTCAATGGATTTTATCACCAGGTTTCCCACAGTGCAGGGCAAGGACTACATATACGTGGTGGTAGACTGATTGAAAAATTTTGCACACTTTTTTGCCATATTAGCCCAGTCCTCGGCCTCACAGGTGGCTGAATTATTTTCAGGGAAGTATTTCGACTTCATGGTCTCCCAAAGACTGTTGTTAGTGACAGAGACAATAGGTTCATGGGAGGATTTTGGCAGGATTTGTTTCTTCTAGTGGGTAGAGAGCTCACTTCGAGCACCAATTATCACCCCCAGACTGATGGGAAGACAAAGACAGTCAACAAATGGCTGGAGGGTTACCTATGTAACTACGTGACGAGCTAGCAGGGTGCATGGATATGGTGGTTGCACTTGGGCGAGTACTTCTACAACACCATGTGCCACATGTCCATAAGTATGTCCCCATTCAGAGACTTGTATGGATACGATGCATTATCTTTTTTTGACATGATGTTTGGAGATAACAAGGCCCTTAGGGCCAAGGATTGGGTACAGGAGAGCCAAGATATCTTGCAAGCTATCAAAGATAACCTATAGACTACGCAGAACCTGCAAAAGCTCTATGCAGACAAGGGTCGATTAGAGAGACAATTTGAGGTTGGGGACTTAGTCTTCTTGAGGCTCTAGCCATACAAGCAGTCATCACTCAAGCAGAAGGGGGCCGAGAAGCTCATGCCTCACTTCTATGGGCCATATCGTGTCACTAGGGGTCAGAGAGGTAGAATATGAGTTGGCGCTACCCCCGCCGGAGCCGAGTACATAACATTTTTCATGTGTCTTACCTAAAAAAGGCACTGGGACAACAAGTGACCACAACTACAGAGCTACCACCCATGGATGATGAGGGGAACATAGTTCAGGAGCCATAGGCTATTTTGGACACCCGTGAGAGGCACTTACGGAACAGGGTTATCAAGGAATTTTTGATCATATGGAAGAACCTATCGGATGAGGATGCCACTTGGGAGGCAGAGCAAATACTTCAACATCCTTCATTAAAATTTCTTGAGGACAAGCAACATTTTGGTGGGGAGGACTGTGATATTCCCACTTAGCAATATTGCTAAGTAGAAATATCAATTTTGCCCAATTTTTGATAAATTCACACTTGCACTTACGAAATGTGGGTTTAGAGGCCCCACATGAAATTTTGAGTTAAAGGGAAGCCCACACATTAGAGGAAGGAGGAGAAAAATTGAATTTCTAGTGGTAAGTTGGGGTCACCCATAGAGAAATACAACCCACAAGGAAACAAGCACTCATTGGAGAGAGATTTGTGGGGGAAAGTCAAAGTTGGGCCCACATGGGAATTTGGGAGGTTCTTTGACAAAAATAGGAGGAGGCAGTCATTTTTGGTCATTCATGATTATTTGAGTTGTCTCTAGACTAGCACGCTTGAGCTGAAGCCAAGCCTACAAGTGATGTTGAGAACAAGAGGTTTTTCTAGGTGGAAATCTCACCCCTTTCTACGGTGGAATTCAAGTGTCAGCGCAAGGAGGGAGTCTCATCCTTTTCATATCGATCCAGGAGTAGCGTGGTGTGAGTGTGGGGAGTCTCCAGTAGCAACAACGCAGAGACTATGCAATCCTTGGTAGTGTATCACGTGGGGGTTAAGGAGAGAAGGGGATTTTGGACGAAACTTGGGGAGGAGTTCAGGGAAGAGATTTGTTGGTGATTGCATTCATTTTGGGGGCATTCAACAATAGGATTAGCAGATGGGCTAAATTTCCCAGCAACAGTGTCATTGAGGGAAATTGGGCCAAAATTCCAAAGTCAACATTTGGCAAATTCCTTCGTGGGTTTTTGTGGGTATTTGGTGGAGAGCCCAGGGTTAATTTCCTAAAATTTTCTGAGCACCGGAGGAGGCCCTAACAACTATTCTTCACAGCCAGCAACTCATTTTCTAGGCATTTCAGTGCAAAGCCAAAGGGAGATCAACCAATACGCTTGGGGGACTTCATCTTCATCACTTGGGCTTAGCTAGCTTGCCTTGGGCAAGCCCAGGTGCATACTTTCCAAGCACCCATTGTAACCTCATGTTTTATCAATAAAATGGCTCAACAACACAATTTTTGGCTCTATCTCATGTTTTGATTTGTGGGAAAATTTTCTGTGTGTTTTTCTCTATGCATACTTTTTTTATTACTATAAATTTTCCTTAGGGATATTACTCTCTTGGGAGGACATATGGGAGGCTTGTTATGATGTCTAGATCCTGAAGTAGGGAGGGTATCGTTTGTATTGTGGAGCTGCGACCTTGGATATGATACCTATATCCTTAGGTTTGTGCTAGAGATAAATCCTGATGGTATCTATAAAGGCTAAGCCTTGGAACACACCTCAGTCCCACCCGGTTAGATTCCCTGGTCATGTATCTAATTTGTAGCATTGCATGTGCTATAACTCTTCATAAATTATTTAATTTTGAGTTCATCCATGTACCTATGTATATATGTAATTATGAATATCTCTCTAGTTAAGAGGTAATGTTGAAGAATGTAACTAGAGTTGGTCTTCATAATTATATATGTCAAAAGAAAAGAAAAATAAATTTTATTGTAAAAGAAAAATATTTTTGAAGCATGGGTTTCATGCTCTTTTATTTATTTCTAGCTCATAGCCTCCATTGAAGGCTTCTAGGTCTTGTCAAGATACAATAGTGTATTTGTCACATTTATTAGACCCTTCTTGGGCATTTATATTATGCAAAGAAAATTATTCTTGAGTCAAAAGTTTCATTTGTAACCTCCTCACCAAGTCGGACCTATCTTGATGAGGTCAGCCCAAATTAGGGCTATTCGACCCAACAGAAGCACTATGAATAGAGGCAACTTGACTCATTTGGAAACACACACTCACAAGTTTGATCTACAAGAGAAAGAGGATGAAAAAGAGAGCGAATTGCAGGAGAAGAAGACCTAATTCAAGGAAGAAGCTAAATCAAAGTTTGGAGCATCTCTCTCTCTCACGTGTGTGTTTTCTAGGGCTTTTGGGCAAGTTGTAGGGGCTGAAATTCTGCAGTAACTGCAGGTCTGAAATTCTGTAGCTGGGGGGCCGAAATTCTGGATCAAAGCAGTATTTGAGGAGCTGACACTTGGAGGATTTGACAGAGTTTGTCTACATAAAGGAAGGGATGACTTGGTGATTGGAGGAAGTATTTTTCTAGGTCAAAAGGGTCTTGGATTGTCTCATTTTTATTTAATCTACTAGTGGAAGAGTTGGACTAGGTTTTCCCCTAGATAGGGGTTTTGCCCTAGCTGAGTGCCTATATCTTGTGTTCCTTGTTCTTGTGATATTCATACATTTTGATTTGGTAATTTCTTGATGAAAGATAACATAATTAAGAAGTAAAAGAAGCCAACATACATCACAAGTAATTATCAAGGAAAAGAGGAATCAAACCCTAATATCACTATAGCAAAACCCTATGATTAGCGTCCTTTTTTCTTCCTTTTTTGTGTCTAGAGCCCATTTTTGGTGCTCTTTGTGTCCATTTATCAAATGTGGTGCAAAGCTTGATGCAAAGTTTGCACCGCGTTTTGCACCAATTCTTACACCAAGTTTAGCACCAGGTATTGTAATAGGTTTTGCACCAGATTTTACACCAGGTTTTACGCCAGGTTTTATGCCAAGTTTTGTGCCATCCTTTGCACCATGTTTTGCATCAAGTTTGGCACCTAATTTTGTTTCACCAACTTTTTCATCCTCTATTGCATCCACTTTTTGTACCTACACTTGCATCAACTTTTGCATCATCTCTTGCATCCTCTTTTGCATCATTTTTTAAATCATTTTTTGCATCCATTTTTGCATCATTTTTTGCATCCCCTTTGCGCCAAGTTTTGCATTGAGGTTTGTGTCTAGTTTTGCATCTAATTTTGTTGCATCCACTTTTACATCTTGTTTTGCATCCATATTTACATCCTCTTTTTCATTTGTTATTGTGTCCACTATTACATCCAATTTTCTTGTGCCATAATTTGAACCTAGTTTGGCACCTCCCTTTGCACCCATTTTTGCTTCTAAATTTTCATCCATGATTGCATCATAATATACATCTAGGTTTTCATCGATTTTTACATCTACTTTTGCATCCATTTTTGTATTCACTTTTGCGTCAAGATTTGCATAAGGTTTTGTGTCTCATATTGCATCTATTTTTGCATCGAATTTTGTTGTATCAACTTTTGCATCCTATTTTGCCTCCATTGTTGAACCCATGTTTACGTCCGCTTTTGCATGCCTTTTTTCATCTTCATTTTCTTATTTTTTTACATCAATCATTACATCCACTTTTGTTGTGACACAATTTGTGCCATGTTTTGTACTTACTGTTGTACCCACGCTTGCTTCCAATTTTGCATTCATCTTCGCATCCTCTTTTGCATCAAATATTGCATCTATTTTTGTATCAACTTTTGTGTTGGGTTTTGCATCACATTTTGTATCTTATTTTGCATCTACTTACATTGCATACATATTTTGCATCCAGTTTTGTTCTCCTGTTGCACCCATGTTTGCATCCACTCTTACAACCCCTATTGCATCTTGTCTTGCATCTAAGTTTGCATGTTTTTTTGTGTCTGCTATTACATCCACTTTCTCATACACATTTTTTGTGCCACAATTTATGCCATATCTTATGCCTATTGTTGTAACCCACATTTTCTTCCACTTTTTCATCCACATTTTCATCCTTTTTAGTGCCAAAGTTTGCATCAAATATTGTTTATGTTTTTTGCATCCCATTTTGCATCTACTTTTACATCCACTTCTGATGCATCCAATTTTGCATCTAATTTTGTGTCCACTATTGCACCCATGTTTGTTCCATGTTTACATCCCTTTTTGCATCCAAGTTTTCCTCCTTTTTTGCATTCGTTGTTGAATCCACATTTGTTTCACCACAATTCATGCTAATTTTTATGCCTACTATTGCACCCATGTTTTCTTCCACTTTTTCATCCATGTTTACATCCTATTTTGTGTCCAAGTTTGCATCAACTATTGCATCTACTTTTTCATCCACTTTTGTGTCAATTTTTTTGTCTTGTTTTGCATCTACTTATGTTTTGTCCACTCTTCATCCAATTTTACGTTTGTTGTTGCCCCTATTTTTTTTCACCTTTTCATCCCTTTTCCAACACTTATTATATTTTTTGCATTGATGATATTTCTTATGACATTGACAATTATGAACAACTGATGACAATGTCTATAATTATGACGACGATGATGATGACAATGATGATGACAATGCTAATGACCTTGGCCAATCTTCCCAATTTTTTAAATGTTGTCATGGTCATAATCATAATCATTATCTTTGGCGTCGTCTTCCAAGTCATCATAATCTTATCATCATTATCATTATTTTAATCTTGGTCATCAGCAACAACAATAATGGCACGAATGATGATTATGATGTTCATGACGAAGATGAAAACAATGATGATAGAAATTAAATTAGTTATGATGATGGGGATGATGAAAATTATAATGATGACGATAATGGTAGTGATGATGATGATGATCATCGATCATCTCTCAAAAATAAAATTGTTATTTCTCTTGCATATATCATGTGTCCTAATAACCCTTTTCGAGCATTCGTAACATTTTTTTGGTTGATGATATTTCTTACGACACCTATAACTATGAAAAATTGACGACAATGTCCATAATCATGATGATGATGATGATGATGATGATGACATGAATGGTGATTATGACGATAATGTTGGAAATAATACTGAGAGGGGGGGTGAATTAGTATTATTAAGTCAAATATTTTTTATTTCACACCCAGATCATATACGCTACTTCAGTTAGAGAAAACTGCGTATATACGCAACTTCAGATAAGGAAACCAGCGTATACCATACAGACTTATAATTTAATGTATTTACAGATGTTGATCATTAATTTGTGCATCAGAGTCATATAAACAGTAACCAGGAACAGTAAAAACAAAGTAGAAGACAATCACACACAAGAACACAAGATATAAGGTGGAAACCCAATGTGGGTGAAAACCACCTGCTGCAATTCGTCTCTATCTTCTTTTAATTAGAAACTTCTTTTTACAATGATTCTGTATTGGTGCAGACTTATACCAGTACACAGGCTGCAACCTGCAGAGAGCTACAACCCTCTCTCATTCTCCAGCTTCTCCTGGAAGGGAGCTACAACCCCCTTAGCTCTTGTACTAGCTGAGATACTAGTACGTAGGTGCTGACCTACAGAAGGCTACAACCTTCTCTTCTCTTCTAGGGACCACGTTTCATCAATTTTCAGACTGGATCCATGAATATCAAACAAACATCAAGTATATGTGCATCAACCAATCTCCTTTCCACAAACAACTAGTGAATCAACCAATAACTACTCAGAATGCTGTAACCAGAAAAACAATACTAGTAACCAGACACCAATGCTGAACCCAGAACACTGCAGTAATCCACAGAAGCAGCTAGAACATATTTCAAGAGACGTACGCTACTTCACTATGTATAAACCTGCATACATACGCAGCTAAATCAAGGTCAACCAGCGTATACGCTTTCTTCTCTTGCTGAACCTGCGTGTATACGCGCCTTTTCAGAGCCGAACCTACGTATAGATCTATAAAAGACAATTCACCCTTTACACTTAAACAGACTTCAGTTATACTCAGATTATCAGATTTATAGATCTAATTATGTGCCGATTATAACAGATCAAATCACAAAAATATATTACTATTCAAGCCTTGAGATCTCGACCCATCAATAGAACTTATCTATCTTGTAATGCTTAGGTTCCTCCTTGATTCAGATCCAGCCACACAAACCAATCACTTGCATGTCTTCAGATATTCAATTCATCAGATGATCCTTGCCTAATGATTTCCTTCATCTTTTATAGTCTTAGGCCTTTCACAATACCACGGTCCAAAACCATAACAAACCAATACCATGGACCCAATACTTGGGATCAACACATCTGATGAGATACTATGGTCCAAAACCATAGGTTCAAATACCAAGGCCTAAATACCACGGACCAAAAATAAGTTCTCCCATATGTATGCGCTTTTCCTTGCGTGAAAATGCGTGTATACGCATATGTGTCTTTGGAACGTCTAACCCGCGTGTATACGTGGCTTGGTCACGATGAACCCGCGTATATATATTTTTCCTTCATTCTGAGAGCCTGAACTGAGATCTGTCACCAGAGTGAGTTGCCATCAAAGATAACACCTGTGCCATAGTGCCAAACCTGTGTCATAATGCCAAAAATCTCCCCCTTTGGACTTGATGGCAACCCCAAGATCCTCAAAGTCATTCTCCCCCTTTGTCATCAAGGGAAAAGGGTTATGCTCCCCTTGAGTACATGCTGAAATCTCTGCTCTGATGTGCTGGCCATGCTCCCCCTAACTGTAGGCAAGATCTGCAAAAAGATGTTCTTCAAGAAGAACAATGACTTATACATCATAAAAGACCTTCCTATCACCAAAAGACTCAATACAAACATCCTTCGCCCAACCAAGTGGGGATCATCCACCCAACCAAGTGGGGATACATCAGAAGTTTACATATGACAACCAAGTACATTACATCATTCATCCCAGGCATAGTGGGGAAACCAAAAATAGGCCGTTACATGACCTTGATAGTAAAAGATTATACATGAAATAGAGACGAAAAATTTAGAGCAAGACTATGAAGGTCACCAATAACTAATATCAACAGCACTATTCAGATCAACAACCATGTTCTCCTTCTGCAGCTGATCCACCTAAACCCAAAACAGCTTGTGTGCGCGAACCAAGAGCTTCTAATGTAATGCCAACAATGCATTATTAGAAGATTATCTGCTCCCCTGAACCTGTGCCAGATGGTCTCTCGTCAGACTCATATCAGACTCTCTTCAACTAGAGTCTGTCCCCACTGATTTCCTTCAACCACCATATACGCGACTGTATCAGTATAAATCGGCGTATGTACACGGATCAGCTTCATGCAGTTCGCGTACAACCAATTTCTCTGGAAAAAACAGGTTTCAACAGCAAGATGATGCATCAACTACCCCCAGCTTCTGTCTGAGGTATTCAAATGTCTCCTGGGTGGTGGTTTGGTGAGAATATCAGCAACTTGTTCCTTAGAGGGAACATACTCCAACTTGACCTTTTGTTCAAGCACTTGTTCCCGAAGAAAATGGTATTTGATAGGTATGTGCTTGGTCTTTGAATGCATGACAGGATTCTTTGAAATGCTGATTGCACTTGTAATACTGCAAAAGATGGAAATAGGTGGAGTACAAGTGATTTGAAGATCTTGCAATGTGTTAGCGCTTGGAATTCACCTAGGCTGAGATAGACAAACTCTCAAGGCTACATCAAACCATTTCACCTCGTAGCTAGCCCTACGAGGTATGAGAAGGCTCTCTCGGGTCAGATTCGATAGATCTTTCAATATGATTAGGCTGACCAATTAATAATAAAGATTTTAGGCTAGTAAATTGATAAGGGGGGTTGATTTAATGATTTTTTGGGGTTTTTAATTAAATGACGGGGCTTTTCTGGGCTGCATGGGCAAAATCACAGTTTCAAACAGAGAAATATAATGACTACACAGATTATCAAGATGAGGCAAGGTAGGCAAGCAATTTAACACCAAATCTAGATTTTAAATGAGATGGCAAGACTGGTGAGGAGCTGACAAGGGCAAACAATAACTTTGAATCCTTGTCAAACAGAGGAAAACATTGAACATGAGCAAATTTATAGGAGGAGCATACAATACTATGAATTCCTACCTAATCACTTCATTTGCTCAAATAGATATGATCATGAGGTGAATGAAACATAGCAGTTTACATATGAGACAAAGGGAAAAAACTTATGCTAAATCAACATACCACATGAATCTCAGCAAACAGAGCTGTGAAATTCCATAAATTCTCTGCCAAAAACTGTACAATGAAAGCTCTGTTCCAGCACTCAGCACTCAGAAAATCTCCCCCTCTCTCTCCCTACTCAATGAATTTTTTTCTAATACAATAATAAAATCAAACTGCTGCCCAAAAACAGGGGCGCTGTTTTAACTATCATTACAAAAAGTAGGAAAGGGCGTTTCCTAAACATAGAACAGCGTTCTGTAAATCTTATGATAATTGGCCAGCTGAGAGATAAATCCGGAGCAAAAATCCCATGAAATCATAATTGGATGAAAATAGCGAATTTGTTTATTTTGAAATCTTTGGAGCGCTGCTTAACTGAGGTTATAGATAAGAAAACGAATTTTATGCATCTGGTAACAGGTGTCTTCTGGTGACTAAAGTGAAGGGCAGGTGTCAATCCATTTGCTGAAGCTACAGGCAATCGAATCCTGAATGCCAGTTTGCAACTGCTCCCCAAATCTGGAAATGCGTTGACTATTTTAATAAAACAAACTTTAAACTAACATTCTGTTGATGATTTGGCTAATTATGAGGCAAAACTGGAGCGCATATCTTTTTGATTTCGGTGGTCTTGAAATAGAAATTCGTTTCTATTTTTCTGTTGCGGTGGCGTGAATGAGGACCAAGAACACGTTCCATGTGAAGAAGATGATGAGCAACAGCATTGACTGTCATTGTCTTTCCAGTTCCTGATGGCCCGCAGAGAAGTATAATAAGTCCTGTTCCATAAGTTATCACATCTTCAAGACCAACATTCTTTCTGTATTGTTTAAATTTGCCAAAATTATCTGCAGTCCACATAGCATTTCTTTTTACTCATCTGGGAGCACTACCTGCTCCATCGACACCTTTGACTTGTACAGATGGCTTCCTTCAACAAGCTCATTCATTTCAGTATCAAGACCCACAATCCAATCCAGCATGCGACGATCTAATTCCACGTGCTGATCCATCAAGTCACCACCTCCATGAGAATATGTACTCGTTCTCAACTTGTAGCAACAAGTTTGCTGGACTTGTAGAAATATTTACGAGCCAGAACCTGTTCTTTGAAGGAATCACAATAGACTGTCAAAATATCTTTCACCTGCACTGTGTCATGATAACGACAAAAGCTACCATCTTTAAATCATTAAATCGCAGGCAGCAGAGAACCACTCGACCAACTTCGATTTTTTAAGGCCATTTATACTCCAGGGAACACAATCAACATGATTTTTTACAAGACAACTGTCATCTGTGCAATCCATTCTTCACCATAAAAAATATAATATCAACATTTCTCGAATATCTTGAAAAGTTTCTCAAACATGCCACCTGTAAAAATGTACCATCATTGGCCATATGATTTGGAGGCTTCAAAAACAATTTCAAGGATAGAACATGTTGTATTGTCCATTCCCTCTGGGCCCATCCTGTTTCTGCCACAATCCTGCTTGCTCCTTTTCATCGAGGGCAATCATAAGCAATTCAAAAACAGAAGCAGGATTACTAAATTATATAGCATTAAAATGAGCAAATCGTCGCACAGCCTGCTGATACATAAGCTCCCTACTCAGCGTCACAACATTTACAAGATACAATTGTGTTTTTATATTGCAGCAATGCCAAAATATTGGTGCGCCAATAACTGTAGGCAAAAAACAGAGTTCAAGCTTGTACTCTATGAAGGGATCTCGCTGAGCATATCCTCGCAAACCGACCGCTTGTTGGATAACTTCAATACTTGCAAATGTTCCTTCCATACCGAAAGCTCTTTCTATTGGGCACTTGAATGCTAAAACTAATTGATCAAAAATCAGAAAAGTTGCTCGTACCGGAAGGTCCATCAGACAATATTCTTTTCTAGCTGCATTTGTATTCCTACATGAATCCTCTGGAAGCACATCTGCTGCTGACTGATGTCTAGGTATCTCATTCCACACCCCTTTCGCAGTCTCTCAATGATAGATCCACTAATAGCGAAAGTGCGGCATAGCTTTTTGACCATTTAACAGAGAATTTGTTGAGACATTTCAATGACATTGCACGCACAATGTATCGGGGGTCAGAGCTTAGATACGAGGACAGCACATCCACCTGGTCTGGCAACGTTGATACTGATCCAAATGCAAGTTTTGAGAGTGATAACAATGTAGTTTCAACACCAAATCTTTGCCAGCCTTTGATTTGCTGATGATGCTTTAAATTGTGCTTGTGCAGGGATAGGAGCGTGAAGTCACTGCTACCTTTTGAAGAGCTAGAGAATAAATTACACAAATTTAAACAACACATTAATGATTTCTTCTTCAAAACAGGGTTTTGAAGAAGAATCAATCTCTGACATGAGACGGAGTCTAACACAATGTTTGCATCATCCAAAGGAGTTGTGTGCAGCAAGATGCAGCAGCTACATACTCTGCTTCAGCTATAGATAATGCAATGGAACTTTGTTTCTTGTTGAACCATGATACTAATCTAAGACCCATGAAGAATGCACCACCACTAGTGCTTTTCCTGTCATCCACGCTACCTGCCCAATCTGCATCTGTATATGCAGGAAGTGTGATATCTGTATCTCTAGGATACCATAAACCATAGTTTTGAGTCCCTTGAAGGTATTTGAAAATTCTCTTGACTGCCTGAAGATGAGTTTCCTTTGGATTTTCCTGAAACCTTCCAACTATCCCTACTGCATGCATAATGTCTGGTCGGGTACCTGTTAGATAGAGTAGACTACCAACCATGGATCTATAGGTAGGTTGATGTACAACTGCTGATTCATCATTTGTGCTGAGACTACATCCTGTAACCATAGGAGTACATACTGGTTTTGAATCCTCCATCCCATATTTCTTCAAGATCTGCTTGAGATACTTGGTTTGTGATAGAAAAATGCTGTCTTTATTTTGTTGGACTTGTAAACCAAGAAAATATGTGAGCTCACCAAGCATGGACATTTCAAACTCCTTTTGCATTACCAAGGCAAAATTTTGACTCATGTCTTCTTCATTGCTGCCAAAGATGATATCATCAACATACACAACAAGTATTAGGAATTTTTCATTGTCAACCTTTATATATAGATTGCTGTCTGTTGATCCTTTTGCAAAACCTTGTTGATGCAGGTACTCATCCAACCGAAAATACCAAGGCCTTGGAGCTTGTTTCAGACCATAGAGAGCCTTTTTGAGTCTGCATACAAGATTTGGATCATTTCCAAGGATGAACCCATCTGGTTGTTCAATGTACACTTCTTCATTCAAGTCTCCATTCAGAAAGGCAGATTTTATGTCCATCTGAAATACTTTGAACTTTTGAAAGCTAGAGAGAGTAAGGAAAATTCTTATAGCCTCAAGTCTAGCCACTGGTGCAAAGGTTTCTTCAAAGTCTATGCCTTCTTGTTGCGCATATCCTTTACAAACAAGTCTTGCCTTGTTTCTAACCACATCTCCATTTTCATTCAGCTTATTTTTGAAAATCCACTTTGTCCCTATGACATTCTTATCTTTTGGTCTAGGAACCAACTCCCAAGTGTTATTCCTTTCAATCTGCTCAAGTTCTTCATTCATTGCCTTGACCCAACATTCATCTTTGCATGCTTCTCTTACATTTTGTGGTTCGGTGGAGGAGAGCAATGCTAGATAGCTTGAAGCTTCTGAAATGGTTCTCCTTGTTTGTACACCTGCCTCTTTCTGCCCCAAAATTTGAGATTCTGGATGATTCTTCTGAACGTATCTGGATGGAGTCTTTTCTTCTATTCTTATTTGTTCTTCTGGTGCCTCATGGGTTTCTTCATCATGAATTTGATTTGACGTTAAGGGATAGTCCTCATCATCTTCGAAAACTTCAGATCTTTCCTGCCTAGGGGTATTTCTTTCTTCATCAATCACTACATCAATGCTTTCAATAAATTTTCCAAGTCTTTTATTGTAACACTTATATGCTTTGCTATGGGGAGAGTAACCAAGGAGAATGCCTTCATCTGCTCTAGGTTCAAACTTTCCAAGATTTTCATCAGTCCTTTTAATGTAGCATTTGCTTCCAAATTTTTTGAAGTATTTCACCGTGGGAGTCTTACCATACCAAAGTTCATGAGGAGTCTGAGTGCCGTTTACCCGGACATTTGTCTTGTTAAGAATAGTTACTGCAGCAAATGCAGCTTCACCCTAGAAGTTTGCGGGAGTTCCAGATTCATTGAGCATAACACGAGCCATTTGTTGAACCGTTCTGTTCATCCTTTCCACTACTCCATTTTGTTGAGGTGTCCTTGCAGCAGAAAATTCCCTTCTTATGCCATGTTCTTCACAAAAATCGAAAAATTCATTCGAGGTAAATTCTTCTCCTCGATCAGATCTAAGACATTTGATTCGTCGATCTGAGTCGTTTTCAATTAAGGCTTTGAATGATTTGAACTTTTCAAAAGCTTCATCTTTATACTTCATGAGTCCTAACCAACACATCCTTGAAAAGTCGTCAATAAACAATATGAAGTACTCTTCACCTCGAGGTGACTTCTTCCTAGTTGGACCACATATATCAGTATGGACAAGTTCAAGTGGCCTGCTAGCTGATCCTTCCTTCTTCGGGAAATTAGTTATGGTTTGCTTATCAAACTGACATGATTTGCATACTGTATTGTCTGGAATTTTGATGTTAGGAAGATCACGAACCACCTGATATTTGCATGCTTTCCTTATCTGAGAGAAGCTAAGATGCCCCAATCTTCTGTGCCATAGCCAGTGTTCATCATTCTTTCTTAGATAGCATTGATGTTGTCCTTCTTTGAATATGTATAAATTATTTGGAGTTCTTATGCCTTTGATCACTGTTTTTCCTGTATCAAGATCACGAACACTACATCCATTTGATCGAAATATTACCTCAGTTCCTTGATTGCACATCTGACTGACACTCAATAGATTATGCTTTAAGCCATCAACATACATAACATTTCCAGCTTTGACCTTTTCTTTCAATTGAACAGAACCTTTACCTTTTATGAACGCAGGGGTGTCATTTCCAAATGAGACCTTCTTTGCCTTTTCTAATGCACTATATGATTGAAGTTTTTCTTTATCACCTGTCATATGTTTCGAACATCCACTGTCGATATACCATTGATTTTCCTGTCCTTCTGCATATAAGGCTATCCCACATCTTTCCGGTTGCGGTTCTTTCATTCTCCATGTTTTGGCACTTGAGACTTGTTCCTTCTGAGTTGTCTGCCGAAACCTGCTCCTGCATTCAGAATCTTCATGACCGAAGTTGTTACAAATAGAACATTCTATTTCATTTTCAAGAGCAGAAAAGTTATTGTAGGTCCTTTTCATGATCCCAGTCATACTTCTTTGTTTTTGAGCTTCTCTAGTCATGATTGTCTTATAGGCAACACATTGAGCCACTTTGTGACCAAAGTTATGACAAGAGAAACACTGGCCATTGAAGAAACTCCTGCGATTATCAAATCTACCAACCGAATGATTGTAGTTTCTATTGACATCCGTTCTTGAGGCAAATTGAGAATGTTTTACCTGTGGCTAGTTGTAGCTTCTGTTTATCCTTAAAGTAGATTGCCCCGATTTACCTGGTAGTCTCTATTCATTCTTGAGGTAAATTGTCCTTGATTTACCTGGTGATCTCCATTGTGCCTTTGCTGTCGATTGTCAATTTGTTCACTCCTCCTTGCTGCATCAAGATAACTTTTGGAGGTGGATGGCTCCTGTGCTTGAGACGCTTCTTCATTATATCCCAGACCTGTCTTGATTAGTGGAGAACGCTGCACTTTGATAATCTCATCTAAAGTTTCAGATCCTTTAGCAAATCTGAGATTAAGGGCTTTTGTTTTCTCAATTTCTTTTCTAAGTCCCACAATTTCACATTCTAACTTTTCATTGTATTTATCTTTTTCGCCAAGTTGGAATGTTAGAGTATCTATAATCATATTCTTTTCCTCTAAACAAACTTTAAGTCTAGAAATTTCTTCATAAATACCTTCTTCATTTATAGCATCCAAGAAATCCTCATCTTCAAAAGCCATCAAAAGTCTGTCATCATTACCTCATTCATCTTCATCACTATTTGACAATCCATCACTGTCTTCATGCGTGTAATAGCTCTTCTTATTCTGCTTTCTGTTCCATCTGACAGGTTCCTTACCTTTGTCTAGTTTATCTTTATGAGGACATTTTGCAGCATAATGACTGACTCTTCCACAAGCAAAGCATTTGAAAGGCAACTTACCTCTGAATCTTCCAGTTCCCCGTTGGAGGTTCTTGACAAAATTTGATTCTTCCTCTTCTTCTGACATGTGTCCTGACTCATAGTAATCTCCTTTGCCTGAAGCCTTGAATGTAGCTTCTCTCCTGTCTGATGGTCCTCCTTTTCTCATTTCGTAAGCAGTTAGAATTCTGTGCAGCTGTGACATGGTAAGGCTCTGTAGATTCTGCTTTTCTTCTATGGCAGAAACTTTTGATTCAAACTTAGAAGACAAAGATCTTAGAACCTTTTCAACCAAAACAACCTCTTTTATTTCTTCACCCAATTTTTTCATACAATTAACAATCTCATCTATACAAAGGAAATAGTTAGCCACACTTTCATCATTGTGCATTCTGAGATTTTCATACTGAATTCTGAGGGTTTGAAGTTTTGCTCGTTTTACCTGTTCATCTCCTTCATAGCTTAGAATGATCTTGTCCCATATTTCTTTTGCGGTTTTGAGCTGCATAACCTTGACGAATTCTGTTTGAGATATACTTCCTAATAGAGTATTGACAACCTTTGCATTTGTTTCATACTGCTTCTTCCTAGCTGGATCTGTAGGAGTTGCTGATGGAAATGTGTACCCTGTATCTATGATATCCCAGAATTATGTACCAAGAGATTGAAGATAGGCTGTAATTCTTACTTTCCAATAGATGAAGTTGGTCCCATAAAAAATTGGTGGCCTGATCGAGGCTTCTCTCTCGTAGTTGCTCATGATGATAGATCTTCCTTCAAGCGATCAAACTTCTTCTGAAGGACCTGCTCTGATACCAATTGTTGGAAATAATACTGAGAGGGGGGGTGAATCAGTATTATTAAGTCAAATATTTTTTATTTGACACCCAGATCATATACGCTACTTCAGTTAGAGAAAACTGCGTATATACGCAACTTCATATAAGGAAACCAGCGTATACCATGCAGACTTATAATTTAATGTATTCTATAGATGTTGATCATTAATCTATGCATCAGAGTCATATAAACAGTAACCAGGAATAGTAAAAACAGAGTAGAAGACAATCACATACAAGAACACAAGATATAAGGTGGAAACCCAATGTGGGTGAAAACCACCTGCTTCTATTTTTCTCTATCTTCTTTTAATTAGAAACTTCTTTTTACAATGATTCTGTACTGGTGCAGACTTATACCAGTACGCAGGCTGCAATCTACAGAGAGATATAGCCCTCTCTCGTTCTCCAGCTTCTCCTGGAAGGGAGCTACAACCCCCTTAGCTCTTGTACTAGTTGAGATACTAGTACGTAGGTGCTGACCTACAGAAGGCTACGAGCTTCTCTTCTCTTCTAGGGACCACGTTTCATCAATTTTTAGACTGGATCCATGAATATCAAACAAACATCAAGTATATGTGCATCAACCAATCTCCTTTCCACAAACAACTAGTGAATCAACCAATAACTACTCAGAATGCTGTAACCAGAAAAACAATACTAGCAACTAGACATCAATGCTGAACCCAGAACACTGTAGTAATCCATAGAAGCAGCTAGAACATATTTCAAGAGACGTACACTACTTCACTATGTATAAACCTGCGTACATACGCAGCTGAATCAAGGTCAACCAGCGTATACGCTTTCTTCTCTTGCTGAACCTGCGTGTATACGCGCCTTTTCAAAGCCGAACCTGCGTATAGATCTATAAAAGACAATTCACCCTTTACACTTAAATAGACTTCAGTTATACTCAGATTATCAGATTTATAGATCTAATTATGTGCCGATTATAACAGATCAAATCACAAAAAGATATTACTATTCAAGCCTTGAGATCTCGACCCATCAATAGAACTTATCTATCTTGTAATGCTCAGGTTCCTCCTTGATTCAGATCCAGCCACACAAACCAATCACTTGCACGTCTTCAGATATTCAATTCATCAGATGATCCTTGCCTAATGATTTCCTTCATCTTTTATAGTCTTAGGCCTTTCACAATACCACGGTCCAAAACCATAACAAACCAATACCATGGACCCAATACTTGGGATCAACACATCTGACGAGATACTATGGTCCAAAACCATAGGTTCAAATACCAAGGACTAAATACCACAGACCAAAAATAAGTTCTCCCATATGTACGCGCTTTTCCTTGCGTGAAAGTGCGTGTATACGCATACGCGTCTTTGGAACGTCTAACCCGCGTGTATACGCGGCTTGGTCACGATGAACCTGCGTATATATATTTTTCCTTCATTCTGAGAGCCTGAACTGAGATCTGTCACCAGAGTGAGTTGCCATCAAGGACAACACCTGTGCCATAGCGCCAAACCTATGTCATAATGCCAACAATCTCCCCCTTTGGACTTGATGGCAACCCCAATATCCTCAAAGTCATTCTCCCCCTTTGTCATCAAGGGCAAAGGGTTATGCTCCCCCTGAGTACATGCTAAAATCTCTGCTCTGCTGTGCTGGCCATGCTCCCCCTGATTGTAGGCAAGATCTGCAAAAAGATGTTCTTCAAGAAGAACAATGACTTATACATCATAAAAGACCTTCCTATCACCAAAAGACTCTATACAAACATCCTTCGCCCAACCAAGTGGGGATCATCCACCCAACCAAGTGGGGATACATCAGAAGTTTACATATGACAACCAAGTACATTACATCATTCATCCCAGGCATAGTGGGGAAACCAAAAATAGGCCGTTACATGACCTTGATAATAAAAGATATACATGACATAGAGACGAAAAATTTAGAGCAAGACTATGAAGGTCACCAATAATTAATATCAGCAGCACTATTTAGATCAGCAACCATGTTCTTCTTCTGTTCTCCTTCTGCAGCTGATCCACCTGAACCCAAAATAGCTTGTGTGCACGAACCAAGAGCTTCTAATGTAATGCCAACAATGCATTATTAGAAGATTATCTGCTCCCCTTGAACTTGTGCCAGATGGTCTCTCGTTAGACTCATATCAGACTCTCTTCAGCTAGAGTCTGTCCCCACTGATTTCCTTCAACCACCATATACGCGACTGTATCAGCATAAATCGGCATATGTACGTGGATCCGCCTCATGCAGCTCGCGTACAACCACATTTCTCTGAAATAAACAGGTTTCATTAGCAAGATGATGCATCAACTACCCCCAGCTTCTGTCTGAGGTATTCAAATGTCTCCCTGGGTAGAGTTTTGGTGAGAATATCATCAACTTGTTCCTTAGAGGGAACATACTCCAACTTGACCTTTTGTTCAAGCACTTGTTCCTGAAGAAAATGGTATTTGATAGGTATGTGCTTGGTCTTTGAATGCATGACATGATTCTTTGAAATGCTGATTGCACTTGTATTATCACAAAAAATGGAAATAGGTGGAGTACAAGTGATTTGAAGATCTTGCAATGTTTGCATCATCCAAAGGAGTTGTGTGCAGCAAGATGCAGTAGCTACATACTCTGCTTCAGCTGTAGATAATGCAATGGAACTTTGTTTCTTGCTGAACCATGATACTAATCTAGGACCCATGAAGAATGCACCACCACTAGTGCTTTTCCTGTCATCCACGCTACCTGCCCAATCTGCATATGTATATGCATGAAGTGTGATATCTGTATCTCTAGGATACCATAAACCATAGTTTTGAGTCCCTTGAAGGTATTTGAAAATTCTCTTGACTGCCTGAAGATGAGTTTCCTTTGGATTTTCCTGAAACCTTCCAACTATCCCTACTGCATGCATAATGTCTGGTCGGGTACCTGTTAGATAGAGTAGACTACCAACCATGGATCTATAGGTAGGTTGATGTACAACTGCTGATTCATCATTTGTGCTGAGACTGCATCCTGTAACCATAGGAGTACATACTGGTTTCGAATCCTCCATCCCATATTTCTTCAAGATCTGCTTGAGATACTTGGTTTGTGATAGAAAAATGCTGTCTTTATTTTGTTGGACTTGTAAACCAAGAAAATATGTGAGCTCACCAAGCATGGACATTTCAAACTCCTTTTGCATTACCAAGGCAAAATTTTGACTCATGTCTTCTTCGTTGCTACCAAAGATGATATCATCAACATACACAACAAGTATTAACAATTTTTCATTGTCAACGTTTATATATAGATTGCTGTCTGTTGATCCTTTTGCAAAACCTTGTTGATGCAGGTACTCATCCAACCGAAAATACCGAGCCCTTGGAGCTTGTTTCAGACCATAGAGAGCCTTTTTGAGTCTGCATACAAGATTTGGATCATTTCCAATGATGAACCCATCTGTTTGTTCAATGTACACTTCTTCATTCAAGTCTCCATTCAGAAAGGCAGATTTTACGTCCATCTGAAATACTTTGAACTTTTGAAAGCTAGAGAGAGCAAGGAACATTCTTATAGCCTCAAGTCTAGCCATTGGTGCAAAGGTTTCTTCAAAGTCTATGGCTTCTTGTTGCGCATATCCTTTACAAACAAGTCTTGCCTTGTTTCTAACCACATCTCCATTTTCATTCAACTTATTTTTGAAAATCCACTTTGTCCCTATGACATTCTTATCTTTTGGTCTAGGAACCAACTCCCAAGTGTTATTCCTTTCAATCTGCTCAAGTTATTCATTCATTGCCTTGACCCAGCATTCATCTTTGCATGCTTCTCTTACATTTTGTGGTTTGGTGGAGGAGAGCAATGCTAGAAAGCTTTGAAGCTTTTGAAATGGTTCTCCTTGTTTATACACCTGCCTCTTTCTGCCCCAAAATTTGAGATTCTGGATGATTCTTCTGAACGTATCTGGATGGAGTCTTTTCTTCTATTCTTATTTGTTCTTCTGGTGCTTCATGGGTTTCTTCATCTTGAATCTGATTTGACGTTGAGGGATAGTCCTCATCATCTTCGAAAACTTTAGATCTTTCCTGCCTAGGGGTATTTCCTTCTTCATCAATCACTACATCAATACTTTCAATAATTTTTCCAAGTCTTTTATTGTAACACTTATATGCTTTGCTATGGGGAGAGTAACCAAGGAGAATTCCTTCATCTACTCTAGGTTCAAACTTGCCAAGATTTTCATCAGTCCTTTTAATGTAGCATTTGCTTCCAAAAATTTTGAAGTATTTCACCGTGGGAGTCTTACCATACCAAAGTTCATGAGGAGTCTGGGTGCCGTTTACCCGGACATTTGTCTTGTTAAGAATAGTTACTGCGGCAAATGCGGCTTCACCCCAGAAGGTTGCAGGAGTTCCAGATTCATCGAGCATAGCATGAGCCATTTGTTGAACCATTCTATTCATCCTTTCCACTACTCCATTTTGTTGAGGTGTCCTTGCAGCAAAAAATTCCCTTCTTATGCCATGTTCTTCACAAAAATCGAAAAATTCATTAGAGGTAAATTCTCCTCCTCGATCAGATCTGAGACATTTGATTCGTCGATCTGATTCGTTTTCAACTAAGGCGTTGAATGATTTGAACTTTTCGAAAGCTTCATCTTTATACTTCATGAGTCCTAACCAACACATCCTTGAAAAGTCGTCAATAAACAATATGAAGTACTCTTCACCTCGAGGTGACTTCTTCCTAGTTGGACCACATATATCAGTATGGACAAGTTCAAGTGGCCTGCTAGCTGATCCTTCCTTCTCCGGGAAATTAGTTCTGGTTTGCTTACCAAACTGACATGATTTGCATATTGTATTGTCTGGAATTCTGATGTCAGGAAGATCACGAACCGCCTGATATTTGCATGCTTTCCTTATCTGAGAGAAGCTAAGATGCCCCAATCTTCTGTGCCATAGCCAGTGTTCATCATTCTTGCTTAGATAGCATTGATGTTGTCCTTCTTTGAATATGTATAAATTATTTGGAGTTCTTATGCCTTTGATCACTGTTTTTCCTGTATCAAGATCACGAACACTACATCCATTTGATCGAAATATTACCTCAGTTCGTCGATCGCACATCTGACTGACACTCAATAGATTATGCTTTAAGCCATCAACATACATAACATTTCCAGCTTTGACCTTTTCTTTCAATTGAACAGAACCTTTACCTTTTATGAACGCAGGGGTGTCATTTCCAAATGAGACCTTCTTTGCCTTTTCTAATGCACTATATGATTGAAGTTTTTCTTTATCACCTGTCATATGTTTTGAACATCCACTGTCGATATACCATTGATTTTCATGTCCTTCTGCATATAAGGCTATCGCACATCTTTCCGGTTGCGGTTCTTTCATTCTCCATGTTTTGGCACTTGAGACTTGTTCCTTCTGAGTTGTCTGCCAAAACCTGGTCCTGCATTCAGAATCTTCATGACCGAAGTTATTACAAATAGAACATTCTATTTCATTTTCAAGAGCAGAAAAGTTATTGAGCTTCATACTTCTTTGTTTTTGAGCTTCTCTAGTCATGATTGTGTTATAGGCAACACATTGAGCCGCTTTGTGACCAAAGTTATGACAAGAGAAACACTGGCCATTGAAGAAACTTCTGCGATTATCAAATCTACCAACTGAATGATTGCAGTTTCTATTGACATCCGTTCTTGAGGCAAATTGAGAATGTTTTACCTGTGGCTGGTTGTAGCTTCTGTTTATCCTTAAAGTAGATTGCCCTCGATTTACCTGGTAGTCTCTGTTCATTCTTGAGGTAAATTGTCCCTGATTTACCTGGTGATCTCCATTGTGCCTTTGCTGTCGATTGTCAATTTGTTCACTCCTCCTTGCTGCATCAAGATAACTTTTGGAGGTGGATGGCTCCTGTGCTTGAGACGCTTCTTCATTATATCCCAGACCTGTCTTGATTAGTGGAGAACGCTGCACTTTGATAATCTCATCTAAAGTTTCAGATCCTTTAGCAAATCTGAGATTAAGGGCTTTTGTTTTCTCAATTTCTTTTCTAAGTCCCACAATTTCACATTCTAACTTTTCATTGTATTTATCTTTTTCGCCAAGTTGGAATGTTAGAGTATCTATAATCATATTCTTTTCCTCTAAACAAACTTTAAGTCTAGAAATTTCTTCATAAAGACCTTCTTCATTTATAGCATCCAAGAAATCCTCATCTTCAAAAGCCATCAAAAGTCTATCATCATTACCTCATTCATCTTCATCACTATTTGATAATCCATCACTGTCTTCATGCGTGTAATAGCTCTTCTTATTCTACTTTCTGTTCCATCTGACAAGTTCCTTACCTTTGTCTAGTTTATCTTTATGAGGACATTTTGCAGCATAATGACCGACTCTTCCACAAGCAAAGCATTTGAAAGGCAGCTTACCTCTGAATCTTCCAGTTCCCCATTGGAGGTTCTTGACAAAATTTGATTCTTCCTCTTCTTCTGACATGTGTCCTGACTCATAGTAATCTCCTTTGCCTGAAGCCTTGAATGCAACTTCTCTCCTGTCTGATGGTCCTCCTTTTCTCATTTCGTAAGCAGTTAGAATTCCGTGCAGTTGTGACATGGTAAGGCTCTGTAGATTCTGCTTTTCTTCTATGGCAGAAACTTTTGATTCAAACTTAGAAGACAAAGATCTTAGAACCTTTTCAACCAAAACAACCTCTTTTATTTCTTCACCCAAGTTTTTCATACAATTAACAATCTCATCTATACGAAGGAAATAGTTAGCCACACTTTCATCATTGTGCATTATGATATTTTCATACTGAATTCTGAGGGTTTGAAGTTTTGCTCGTTTTACCTGTTCATCTCCTTCATAGCTCAGAACGATCTTGTCCCATATTTCTTTTGTGGTTTTGAGCTGCATAACCTTGATGAATTCTGTTTGAGATAGACTCCCTAATAGAGTATTGACAGCCTTTGCATTTGTTTCATATTGCTTCTTCCCAGTCGGATCTGTAGGAGTTGCTGATGGAAATGTGTACCCTGTATCTATGATATCCCAGACTTCTGTACCAAGAGATTGAAGATAGGCTGTAATTCTTACCTTCCAATAGACGAAGTTGGTCCCATCAAAAATTGGTGGCCTGATCGAGGCTTCTCTCTCGTAGTTGCTCATGATGATAGATCTTCCTTCAAGTGATCAAGCTTCTTCTGAAGGACCTGCTCTGATACCAATTGTTGGAAATAATACTGAGAGGGGGGTGAATCAGTATTATTAAGTCAAATATTTTTTATTTCACACCCAGATCATATACGCTACTTCAGTTAGAGAAAACCGCGTATATATGCAACTTCAGATAAGGAAACCAGCGTATACCATGCAGACTTATAATTTAATGTATTCTACAGATGTTGATCATTAATCTGTGCATCAGAGTCATATAAACAGTAACCAGGAACAGTAAAAATAGAGTAGAAGACAATCACACACAAGAACACAAGATATAAGGTGGAAACCCAATGTGGGTGAAAACCACCTGCTGCAATTCGTCTCTATCTTCTTTTAATTAGAAACTTCTTTTTACAATGATTCTATACTGGTGTAGACTTATACCAGTACGCAGGCTGCAACCTGCAGAGAGCTACAACCCTCTCTCATTCTCCAGCTTCTCCTGGAAGGGAGCTACAACCCCCTTAGCTCTTGTACTAGCTGAGATACTAGTACGTAGGTGCTGACCTACAGAAGGCTACAACCTTCTCTTCTCTTCTAGGGACCACGTTTCATCAATTTTCAGACTAGATCCATGAATATCAAACAAACATCAAGTATATGTGCATCAACCAATCTCCTTTCCACAAACAACTAGTGAATCAACCAATAACTGCTCAGAATGCTGTAACCAGAAAAACAATACTAGCAACTAGACATCAATGCTGAACCCAAAACACTGCAGTAATCCATAGAAGCAGCTAGAACATATTTCAAGAGACGTACGCTACTTCACTATGTATAAACCTGCATACATACGCAGCTGAATCAAGGTCAACCAGCGTATACACTTTCTTCTCTTGCTGAACCTGCGTGTATATGCGCCTTTTCAAAGCCGAACCTGCGTATAGATCTATAAAAGACAATTCACCCTTTACACTAAAACAGACTTCAGTTATACTCAGATTATCAGATTTCTAGATCTAATTATGTGCCGATTATAACAGATAAAATCACAAAAAGATATTATTGTTCAAGCCTTGAGATCTCGACCCATCAATAGAACTTATCTATCTTGTAATGCTCAGGTTCCTCCTTGATTCAGATCCAGCCACACAAACCAATCACTTGCACGTCTTCAGATATTCAATTCATCAGATGATCCTTGCCTAATGATTTCCTTCATCTTTTATAGTCTTAGGCCTTTCACAATACCACAGTCCAAAACCATAACAAACCAATACCATGGACCCAATACTTGGGATCAACACATTTGACGAGATACTATGGTCCAAAACCATAGGTTCAAATACCAAGGACTAAATACCACGGACCAAAAATAAGTTCTCCCATATGTACGCGCTTTTCCTTGCATGAAAGTGCGTGTATACGCATACACGTCTTTGGAACGTCTAACCCACGTGTATACACGGCTTGGTCACGATGAACCTGCGTATATATATTTTTCTTTCATTCTGAGAGCCTGAAATGAGATCTGTCACCAGAGTGAGTTGCCATCAAGGACAACACCTGTGCCATAGCGCCAAACCTGTGTCATAATGCCAACAGATAATGCAATGATGACAATAATGATGACGATGATGGTGGTAATGATGATGATAATGAAGATGATGGCACTCCCTCTAAACTAGGGAGGTACTCATAATGAGACAAAAAAGTACTCTCAAGTTGAAATATTCATATAAGAAGGGATCTGGATTGATAAACATCAATAATGATTTACATCATTATAGCCAACATTGTTAAAATATCAAGGCCATGAATAACAAGTTCTATCTCTCCATCACATCAGAGCACAATGTTGGGAGGCATAAATTTGGACACCACTGCCTCTCTAGGCACTTACCCCGCCAGGATGTTCACCAGGTATGTCCTCACATGATCATTTCCTAATCCACTATCATAATATTTGACACCAGGAAATGTCAATCCTCATGAATATTCTTATCTTGGATTAATGTACTTGGCTTATGGTGGTTAGTCCTAGTCAAAGCACAAATTCTCAAAGAATATTGGTCCCAGATGTTTATCCAATCCACCATTCTCCCTACTAGTTTCTTTACTAGGCTTACGGCTGTTAGTCCTGGCCATAGTACATGACACATGGATAATACGGTGTCCACCTTCACTCCCTCTCAACCAGGGAGGAGACATCCACAAGCACAAGCTTTTCTCAAGAATACCCATCATTTTCATAGAGAATAACAACATTAATTTGTTTTCATTGCATGACACCTTTATGATTAAGCATTCATAGATTTGTGGCAAACTATTTCCCCTTTTTTCATTTGTGATGAAACAAAATCAAAAAGTGAAAGCCAAAATCATTAAATATACAGTATAATGATTTATCTAAGTCTAAACTCTAAGGTTGAAGTGAAAATTCATGTAAATTTCATATCTATGAGTTGTTCCAAACTTATCCCTAAGTCCTATATATAAGAAAAAACAAAAGAAAGAAAAATAAGGCTCAATGAATGGTAACTCATGTATCCACTCCCACTTTGGAAAACATGTGAATATATAAACTCCTAGTCACACTTGATCGCATGTTTGTGATTGTTAAATCATGAAGTCCTCTTTTCCCCTTGCATTTTCACTTCATAATTTAAGAACCTAATTGAGGATCCAGGGAATGTTTTTTTCCTAAGGGTTTCATGTCTACTCTTGGTTTACTTATGTCACACTACGGTCAATTTATGTGACAGAGTGAAATACTTAAGTTTGTGGAGTTATTAGAACAATGTATTAAGTTAGTAACCACACACACATGCATTACATCTCATTGATCCACATGTGTGGGTTGGAGACTCATTTATTGAGAACTTTAATGGAGACTACTTTAGGGCTTTGATGGTATAGCTTATAAAATCTTTTGGTAAACATTGTGGTTCATCTTTTCTTTTCCTCGAGACACTTGATAATATTGAAGTCACTCCCAATAATCCATGGAGATGGGGAGTATAAACTACTTGTGCTCAAAATAGAATTGAGAAATAGACATTTTCCATTTGCGATATTGGAGTCATAGACATTGGATACATGGTAATGGTCCTCGATGTCAATTAACTAAAATTGCATAGTAATAATGCGAAAAGAGGTAAACATATTGGTAACCTTGATGTCCTGATCATTCCAATAATAGCCATTCCACCCAAGTATCTTTAAGCATCAATCACTACTACTTGGAAATTCCTCCCCCATTTGCTAATTATATGAGGTAGAACCTCACTTAATATTTTTTTTTCTTATATCAACATTATTGATGGGTGCTTTGCATAACATTTTTCTTTTAGGAGTCTTTGTTTTCATTTTCTATTGAGGCCCCTCATGTTCCATGAGACTATTTTCATGGATAATTTACACAGAAAGGAAGTATAATGTGACTAAAAAAACATGTTATAATATTTAAGTGCTTGGACAATGCCACTTCATGACTCTTATATTTCCTTAACTTGGGACTGAATGGTGAACTTGATGGCCTTAAGGGAAATTGACCAATGAAAATCGCAAAAAGAGGTGACTTTTGACTTTATCACATACAAGTTAATATATTAAAAAAATACCCATAACAATTTCATCAATCAATGAATCATTAAAAAATAACATCCAAAACAATTTCATCAAGTAATGAATCATTAAATTATAAAATACAGTCTATAAACCTTTTTTGAACTTTTTGCTAAACCATGCTCAAAACCAATATATTTAATATTAATATTCAACAATAATATGGACAATAACATATTTTCATAAATTAAATAACATGTTATCAAACCTAAGAAATGTCACTAACAGAAAACTAAAAAGCATGCAACTAATGGGAGTGACCACTCAAGGCTGCAATAAGACAATTAATTTATTAGGACCAAGATTAATGGGGACAAAATTCTACAAAGGAAAAATGCAAACCTATTTTAACTTTATTGTTTTATTAGGTGCCAGTTGAACATCTCAAGATATAATGAAGAGCAAAATTAATTTTATTGCATTAAGAAAACCCAAGCACATTCTATAACTTAGCAACGAAGATATGTATAATACCCATCTCAACGACACAACACATGGCATTAAGTTGCTTTTTTATATATAATTTAAACTTCTATCATAAAATCACAAATTTAGCATGAATGGAATGTTTAAAATCCATTTTTATAAAAACAAAATCTAATTTTTGTTATAAAAAAAATACCAAAAACTAAATATTTTTTTTTAGAAAATAAAAAAATACTAAAACTAAATATATATTAAAAAGCACTAAAACATATATTTTTTTTGCTTTCAATTTAAAATAATTTTTAGAATTTTTTTAAACACTTCCCTCCATTATAAGAAACAAAAATAATAATAGAAATAAGGACAGACCAAAATCTTGCTTTCCCTGGTAAGTGTTTCCCACCATTCATTCCACTCATTCAAGTTATTTCATTAAATAGAGATAAGTGTTATTTCACACTCTTTTGGCAAAGCCTATTGAGCTTTTCTTGTGATATATCTATTCCTTGATGGAGTCCTTGATATATTGATCAAGTTTTGATTCCTTGGAGATTAATTAGAGCAAAGAAAACATGAGTACTCTTAATTCCAAGTTCAATGCCTCTCATGGTGTAAACGAGGCAAGGGAGGGGTTGCTATCATGGTCATAACTCCAAGTTCATTGTCTCTTATGGTGGATGAGGCAAGGGAGGGGGTTGCGGTCGTGGTCGTGGTCGTGGATTTTTCTCTTTTACATTATATTTAGGGAGTTCAAAGAAATTTGAATGGAATCATTGTAATCACTAGGTGTAATGGATAAAATGAGGTAATTATTTGTGAGCATTTGTTTTTGAACGGACATTAGGATCCTTTTTATCATAAAGAAAAGTACATGCATTAAAAACAACTCAATATTTCATGTGACATTCATATTGTATGCGACATTTTTTCATTAAAAATAATTTACTTTTTTCACGTGACATTCTTTTTTGTTAAAATTTCTTCTATTTATAATCTGAATTATAATTGTAATTTGAAATAAAGCTTCCAGTAACTCTTAATTTACCAATTGTGCATGGACATCATAAGAAACATTCACAATATAATATGAAGAACATATGGGTACCTACTTCATATGCATTAAAAAATGCTTCTACTACTTAATGTGAATTACAAGTGTAATCTTAGTTGGATCTCCAATATATCTTAAAATATATTTTCATTTTATTTATTATTATTATTAAATGTTGTTATGTCCTACCGCATTTTATGGTTAGCATTGTAATAAAAATATGCATTGTGCTATAGAATTAGCACTAACATGTAATATTGATTTTTTTTCCAGAACGCTACAGGTAATGACCACGAAGATGATGATACAGAGTATGTTTAGATTACATCATATATCAGAGACGATGATGAGGATGGTGATGGCGTTGGTGATGAGTATGTGGATTATATTACCAGGATGGTCAAGATGATGATCATGAGGATGACCTTGACTATGAGTTTCGTGGTGCTAGCTAGCCATGCGTTATTTTTTATATTTAGTTGGGATGTCTTAATATGGTAATCATACATTTGAATTTTAGTTGATTCAAATAATGATGATGATACTATCGATACTATCTTGTTACCTTATGAATATGTTGAAAATTGTTTACATTTTTTTTATGAAGAATTATTGTGTATGATGAGATTCCTATTTTTTTATGGATGTTGTGAATTTACCTTAGAATAATGATATCAATGAAAAAAAATTATTTGGTAATCATAGATTGAATTTTAGTTGATTTAAGTAAATATGATGATGATATTATCATTTTTATCTTGTTATTTTATGTATATGTTGAAAATTATCAACATTATTTTGATGGAGAATTATTACGTATGATGATATTACTATATTTTGATGGATGTTATGAATTTACCTTAGAATAATAGTGTTCACGAAATATTTTGATATGATAATCACGCATTTTAATCTTAGTTGATTTGATTAAAGATTATGAGGATATTATTAGTATTATATTGTTCTTTATATATGTGTTGAAAACTTTCAATGATTTTCGATGGAGAATCATTATGTATGATGGTATTACTATTTTTGGATGTAATGTTGTGAATTTATCTTGGAATAATGATATCTGTGATAAATTTTGATTTAGTAGCCATATACGTATATTGAAAATTGTCAATTTTGATGGAGAATTGTTATATATGAGGATATTGCTATCATTTTTATGAATGTTGTCAATTACGCTTAAATTTGTTTACAAATATTAAGTTATAAAATTGAATTGTGATATCTTCTTAAATGTTTTATACATGAAAATACCTTCTCATCATCTTGGAGGAAAATACTATGTTGTTGGTTGAAATACCCCTTCTCCTAGACTATATAAGGCTATAATGCAAGTTATGTACCACAAGGACCACATTATCCTAGTATATAACAAGTTGTCCCCTTCATCTAACTTTTGTTACCAAAATTCTCACACAGTCACGAGGAAAAAAAGCTCGAGTTAACTAGAATTTGACACTCTTGTTCACTTTCGGAAACATATATGGTGTAATGTGATCTCTTTATCCTCATGTTTAGCTTTTTCCTAAAAACAAAAAGCATACAAAAGCGGGAAAGACCATAAAGCATGGGGAAGCTTTTTCCCAAGCACAAAAGCATCTAAAAAGTGGAAAATGACATTTTTAAATGAGGAAACATTATTCACCCAAAAGCTTTTTCCCATATTGAACTAATGAGGAATTTGGGAAATCTGCATAGCCTTCACTTTCCTATATATTGGATGCTTGGCCATTGAGAAAAGGATGGGAATTCTTGTATTGTCATGCTGCTGATATCTATCTTGAGAGGGAGAGTTTTGGAACTAGGAGTTACGGGAGGTGCTGCTGCAACTGCATCTGATGGTTGTAACTTTCTTCCAACTCCTTTATTAATATAGATCGGTTATTCTTCCTTCCATATGCTATTATTCATTCTTTACTTATTCTATTTAACTAATGAATGTATGAGATTTTGGTTTATATTTATTTATTCAATAATATTTATATGTTTATGATAGTTTCGATTATCAAGATATTATGTTGTGAAGGTTGCTTTGTTCTCTCTCTTATGTGTACGACCAGGCTTTGGAGCTAGCTGAAGCACTTCCCATCTACACTAAAAACTCCAACAAGACCTGCATGCGAGAACTCACAAGAATTCCTTCTCTTTTTCTTAAACTATACTCTACATCCTGATCTACTAAGAGTCCTGAGCTTGAGAACAACCTTTGTTGGAAATAATACTGAGAGGGGGGGTGAATCAGTATTATCAAGTCAAATATTCCCTTTTTCAAATCCAGATAATATACGCTACTTCAGTTAATTAAAACTGCGTATATACACAACTATGTAGAAGGAAACCTGCGTATACAATGCAAACTTATAATTTACTTTATCTTTCAGAAGTTGATTATTAATATGTGTATCAGAATCAAATAACCAGTAACCAGAGACAGTAAAACAGATCTGAAGACTATCACACACACAAGAACATAAGATATAAGGTGGAAACCCAATGTGGGTGAAAACCACCTGCTGCAATTCGTCTCTATCTTCTTTTAATTAGAAACTTCTTTTTACAATGTACTGGCGCAGTCCTTTACCAGTACGCAGGCTGCAACCTGCAAAGAGCTACAACCCTCTCTCATTCTCCAGCTTCTCCTGGAAGGGAGCTACAATCCCCTTAGCTCTTGTACTAGCCAAGATACTAGTACGTAGGTGCTGGCCTACTGAAGGCTACAACCTTCTCTTTCTTCCAGAGACCTCGTTTCATAAATTTTCAGACTGGATCCATGAACATAAATCAATCATCAAGTATATCTGCATCAAACAATCTCCTTTTCCCCAATTAGCACTGAATCAAGTAAACACTTCTCTGACAGCTGTACCCAGAACACAGTAACAGTAACCACACACCAAATTCTGAACCCAGAATACTGCAGCAATAAACAGAGGCAGCTAGATCATAATTTAAAAGATATACGCTACTTCAACAACCTGAAACCTACGTGCATACGCTCCTGTGTTTGGACCAACCTGCGTATACGCCGTTTTCATTCACTGAACCAACATGTATACGCTCTTTCACTTCACTGAACTTGCATACAAATCTATAAAGGATAATTCATTCTTTCAAATATTCAGACACTAATTAACCCAGATTGTCAGATTTATAGATCAAGCATGTGCCTCATATAACAGATCAAAATCATACAAAGATACTATTATTCAAGCTTAAAGATTATGACCCATCAATAGAACTTGTCCTTCTTTATGCGCTAAGGTTCCTCCTTCATTCAGATCCAGATCTGCACCATAACCCCAATCATAAATATTTCAGATCTAGCACTTATTAGATATTCAATTCATTCAGATTGATTGCCTTGCCAAATGATCTCCTTCCTCTTTTATAGTCTTAGGCCTTTCACAATACCACGGTCCAAAACCATAATAACACAATACCATGAACCCAATACTTGGGGTCAACACTTTTGGATGCAATACCACGGACCAAAACCATAGGATCAAAAACTGTCGGACTAATACCATGAGCCAACCATGAAAGTGCGTGAAATTTTCTCTTCATGAAAGGATCTTTTCGCTGCATGAAAGTGCGTGAACTTTTCTCTATATGAAAGAAACTTTTCTCTGCATGAAAGTGCGTGAACTTTTCTCTACATGAAAGAAACTTTTCTCTCATGAAAGTGCGTGAACTTTTCTTTACATGAAAGAACCTTTTATCTTCATGAAAGTGCGTGAACTTTTCTCTACATGAAAGAAACTTTTATCTTCATGAAAGTGCGTGAACTTTTCTCTACATGAAAGAAACTTTTATCTTCATGAAAGTGCGTGAACTTTGCTGCACTATAATTTGTCATCTGAGATGAGTGGGTTTCCATCAAGTACAACATATGTATCATAATGCCAACAATCTCCCCCTTTGGACTTGATGGCAACAACAACCAATCACTCTCCCCCTTTGTCATCAAGGGCAAAGGGCAGACCAAGATAATCTCTTTCCTAGATAAACTTTCCGCTGCCCATACTCCCCCTGAGTACCTGCTGAAATCTCTGAATGAGCTCCCCCTTTGTATATGCCAAGGTGTACCACTCTGTCCATGCTTCCTCTGAGTACATGCTGAAGTCTCTGCTCTGCTGAAGTGTGCTGTTCATGCTCCCCCTGACTATAAGCAAGGTCTGCAAAAAGATGTTTTACAAGAAGAACGATGACTTATACATCATAAAAGACCTTCCTATCACCAAAAGACTCAATACATACATCCATCACCCAACCAAGTGGGGATCATCCACCCAACCAAGTGGGGATACATCAGAGAATTACATGTGACAACCAAATACATTACATCTTCATCCCAGGCATAGTGGGGAACCAAAAATAGGCCGTTACATGACCTTGACACCATAAAAGAGATACATGACATAGAGACGAAATATCTAGAGCAAGGCTTATGAAAGTCACAATAACTGATAGCAGCAGCATCTGTCAATCACCATTCAGATCAGCAACCATGATTTCCTTCTGTTCTCCCTCTGCATTTGTTCCACCTGAATCCAACAACAGTTGTGAACTAGAACCAAAAGCTTCTGAGATAATGCCAACAATGCATCATTAGAAGTTTATCTGCTCCCCCTGAACCTGTGCCAGATGGTCTCTGTCAGACCCATACCAAATTATCTTCAACCAGAGCCTGTCCCTACTGATATCCATCAAACCTCCATATACGCGACTGTCTCTGCACAAACCTGCGTATGTACGCGGATCCTCCTTAGGCAACTCGCGTACCCCCATTTTTCTCTGAAACAGACAAGATTTAACAGCAAGATGATGCATCAACTACACCCAGCTTCTGTCTGAGGTATTCAAAAGTTTCCCTGGGTAGTGGTTTGGTGAGTATATCAGCAACTTGTTCCTTAGAGGGAACATACTCCAGCTTGACCTTTTGTTCCAGCACTTGTTCCCGGAGGAAATGATATTTGATAGGTATGTGCTTGGTCTTTGAATGCATAACTGGGTTCTTTGAAATGTTGATTGCACTTGTATTATCACATAAGATGGAGATAGGTGGTGTACAAGTGATTTGAAAATCCTGCAAGGTTTGCATCATCCAAAGGAGTTGAGTGCAACAAGATGCAGTAACCACATATTCCACTTCAGCTGTAGCTAAAGCAATCGAACTCTGTTTCTTGCTGAACCAAGATACTAATCTGGAACCCATAAAGAATGCTCCACCACTTGTGCTCTTCCTGTCATCCACACTTCCAGCCCAATCTGCATCTGTATAAGCATGTAGAGTGAGATCTGTATCTCTAGGACACCATAAGCCATAGTTTTGAGTTCCTTGAAGATACTTGAAAATTCTCTTTACTGCTTGAAGATGGGTTTCCTTAGGATTTGCCTGGAATCTTCCAACTATTCCCACTACATGCATGATGTCTGGTCGAGTACCTGTCAAATAAAGAAGACTTCCAATCATGGATCTATAGGTTGGTTGATGCACTGCTGCTGATTCATCATTTGCACTGAGGCTGCATCCTGTAACCATAGGGGTACATACTGGTTTTGCATCTTCCATGCCATATTTCTTCAAGATCTACTTGAGATACTTGGTTTGAGACAAAAAGATACCGCCTTCATTTTGTTGGATTTGCAATCCAAGAAAATATGTCAGTTCTCCAAGCAAAGACATTTCGAATTCTTTCTGCATCACCAAGGCAAAGCTTTGACTCATAGCTTCTTCATTGCTGCCAAAGATAATATCATCTACATACACAACAAGTATTAGCAATTTGTCATTTTCAATTTTTATATAAAGATTGCTATTTGCTGATCCTTTTGAAAAACCCTGTTGATGAAGATATTTGTCCAAACGGTAGTACCAAGCCCTTGGAGCCTGTTTAAGACCATAGAGAGCCTTTTTTAGTCTGCATACAAGATTTGGATCATTCCCAAGGATGAAGCCATCTGGTTGCTCAATGTACACTTCTTCTTCTAAGTCTCCATTCAGAAAGGCTGATTTCACGTCCATTTGAAATACTTTGAACTTCTGAAAGCTTGAGAGAGCAAGGAACATTCGGATGGCCTCAAGTCTAGCAATGGGAGCAAAAGTTTCTTCAAAGTCTATACCTTCTTGTTGAGCATACCCTTTACAAACAAGTCTGGCCTTGTTTCTAATCACTTCCCCATTTTCATTCAACTTGTTTTTAAAGATCCATTTTGTCCCTATGACATTCTTATCTTTTGGTCTAGGAACCAACTCCCAAGTGTTATTCTTTTCGATCTGCTCAAGTTCTTCATCCATTGCCTTGACCCAACATTCATCTTTGCATGCCTCTTTTACATTTTGTGGTTCAGTGGAGGAGAGCAATGCCAAATAGCTTGAGGCTTCTGCAATTGTTCTTCTTGTTTGTACACCTGCCTCTTTCTGCCCCAAAATCTGAGATTCTGGATGATTCTTCTGAACGTACCTGGATGGAGTCTTCTCTTCTATCCTTATCTGTTCCTCTGGTGCCTCTTGAGGTTCTTCTTCATCATCAGTCTGATTTGAAGGGTAGTCTTCATCCTCTTCGATATTTTCATAATTTACTTGCCTAGGAATGTTTCCTTCTTCATCAATCACTACATCAATGCTGTCAACAATTCTTCCAAGTCTTTTATTGTAACACTTATATGCTTTGCTGTGGGGAGAATAACCAAGAAGTATGCCTTCATCTGCTCTAGGTTCAAACTTGCCAAGATGTTCATCATTATTCTTAATATAGCATTTGCTTCCAAAGATTTTGAAATGTTTTACCGAAGGAGTCTCACCATACCAGAGCTCATGAGGAGTTTGAGTGTTGTTTACACAGACATTTGTTTTGTTGAGAATAACAACCGCAGCAAATGCAGCTTCACCCCAGAAGGTTGCGGGTGTTCCAGACTCATCAAGCATAGCACGAGCCATTTGTTGAACCGTTCTGTTCATCCTTTCCACCACTCCATTTTGCTGAGGAGTCCTAGCTATAGAGAATTCCCTTCTTATTCCATGTTCTTCACAGAAATCGAAAAATTCATTTGAGGTAAACTCCCCACCTCTATCAGACCTGAGGCACTTAATTTTGTGATCTGATTCGTTTTCTGCCAAGGCTTTGAACGATTTGAATTTTTCGAATGCTTCGTCTTTGTGCTTCAAAAGTCCTATCCAAACCATCCTGGAGAAGTCGTCAATGAATAATATAAAGTATTCTTCTCCTCGAGGTGATTTTGTCCTAGATGGACCACATATATCTGTATGGACTAGTTCAAGAGGCCTACTCGCTGATCCTTCCTTCTCAGGGAAGTTAGTTCTGGTTTGCTTACCAAACTGACATGATTTGCATATTGTATTGTCTGGAATTCTGATGTCTGGAAGACCACGAACTGCCTGGTATTTGCATGCTTTCTTATCTGTGAAAAGTTTAGATGCCCCAACCTCTGGTGCCAAAACCAGTGTTCATCATTCTTGCTCAAATAGCATTGTTATATGTATAAACTATTTGGAGTTCTTATGCATTTGATCACTGTTTTTCCTGTATCAAGATCACGAACACTACATCCATTTGATCGAAATATTACCTCAGTTCCTTGATCACACATCTGACTGACACTCAATAGATTATGCTTCAAGCCATCAACATACAGAACATTTCCAGCTTTGACTTTTTCTTTCAACTGAATAGTGCCTTTTCCTTTTATGACTGCAGGGGTATCATTTCCAAAAGAAACTTTCTTTCCCTTTTCTAAAGCACTATATGATTGAAGTTTTTCCTTATCACCTGTCATATGCTTCGAACATCCACTGTCGATGTACCATTGATTTTCTTGTCCTTCTGCATAAAAGGCTATCCCACATCTTTCTGGTTGTGGTTCCTTCATTCTCCATGTTCTGGCACTTGAGGCTTGTTCCTTCTGAGTTGTCTGCCGAAACCTGCTCCTGCATTCAGAATCTTCATGACCGAAGTTATTACAAATAGAACATTCAATTTCATTTTCAAGGGCGGAAAAGTTGTTATAGGTTCTTTTCATAATTCCAGTCATACTTCTTTGTTTTTGAGCTTCTCTAGTCATGATTGTCTTATAGGCAACACATTGAGCTGCTTTGTGGCCAAAGTTATGGCAAGAGAAACATTGGCCATTGAAGAAACTCCTGCGATTATCAAATCGACCAGCCAAATGATTGTAGTTTCTATTGTCATCCATTCTTGAGGCAAATTGAGAAGATTTTACCTGTGGCTGGTTGTAGCTTTTGTTCATCCTTAAGGTGGATTGCCCCCGATTTACCTGGTAGTCTTTGTTTATTCTTGATGTAAATCGTCCCTGTTTTACCTGGTGATCTCCATTGGGCTCTTGCTCATTCCTCCTTGCTGCATCAAGATAACTTTTTGAGGTGGATGGTTTCTGCGCTTGAGATGCTTCTTCATTATATCCTAGACCTGTCTTGATTAGTGGGGAACGCTGCACATTGATAATCTCATCTAGAGTTTCAGATCCTTTAACAAATTTAAGATTAAGAGCCTTTGTTTTCTCAATCTCTTTTCTAAGACCAACAATTTCACATTCTAACTTCTCAAGAAATTTTTCTTTTTCAGCAAGTTGGAATTGTAGAGTATCAATGATCACATTCTTCTCTTCTAAACATACTTTGAGTCTAGAAATCTCTTCATAAAAACCATCTTCATCTATAGCATCCATGTAATTATCATCTTCAAAAGCCATTAAAAGTTTATAATTCTTACCTCGTTCATCTTCATCACTATTTGAAAGACCATCACTGTCTTCATGAGTGTAGTAACTTTTCTTAGTTACATTCTGTTTCTTGTTCCATCTAACAGGTTCCTTCCCCTTGTCAATCTTATCCTTATGATGACATTTGGCAGCATAGTGACCGAATCTTCCACAAGCAAAGCATTTGAAAGGCAACTTACCTCTGAATCTTCCAGTACCCCGTTGAAGGTTCTTGACAAAATTTGATTCCTCCTCTTCTTCAGAAACGTGTCCTGACTCATAGTAATCTCCTCTGCCTGAAGCCTTGAAAGCAGCTTCTCTCCTGTCTGATGGTCCTCCTTTCCTCATTTCATAAGCAGTCAGAATTCGGTGCAGTTGAGACATGGTAAGGTTTCGTAGATTCTCTTTTTCTTCTATTGCAGAAACTTTAGAATCAAACCTAGGGGACAAAGATCTTAGAACCTTTTCAACCACAACAACCTCTTTTATTTCTTCACCCAATTTTTTCATACAATTAACAATCTCATCTACACGAAGGAAATAGTTAGCCACACTTTCATCATTGTGCATTCAGAGATTTTCATACTGAATTCTGAGGGTTTGAAGTTTTGCTCGTTTTACCTGTTCATCTCCTTCATAGCTCAGAACAATCTTGTCCCATATTTCTTTTGCGGATTTATACTGCATAACATTGACGAATTCTGATTGAGATAGACATCCTAATAGGGTATTGACATCCTTTGCATTTGTTTCATATTTCTTCTTCTCAGCCAGATCTGTAGGAGTTGCTGATGGAAAAGTGTACCTTGTATCTATGATATCCCAAACTTCTGTACCAAGAGATTGAAGATAGGCAGTAACTCTTACCTTCCAATATACGAAGTTTGTCCCGTCAAAAATTGGTGGCCTGATAGATGCTTCTCTCTCGTAGTTGCTCATGATGATGGATCTTCCTCCAAGCGATCAAGCTTCTTTAGAAGGACCTGCTCCGATACCAATTATTGGAAATAATACTGAGAGGGGGGGTGAATCAGTATTATCAAGTCAAATATTCCCTTTTTCAAATCCAGATAATATACGCTACTTCAGTTAATTAAAACCGCGTATATATGCAACTATGTAGAAGGAAACCCGCGTATACAATGCAAACTTATAATTTACTTTATCTTTCAGAAGTTGATTATTAATCTGTGTATCAGAATCAAATAACCAGTAACCAGAGACAGTAAAACAGATCTGAAGACTATCACACACACAAGAACACAAGATATAAGGTGGAAACCCAATGTGGGTGAAAACCACCTGTTGCAATTCGTCTCTATCTTCTTTTAATTAGAAACTTCTTTTTACAATGTACTGGCGCAGTCCTTTACCAGTACGCAGGCTGCAACCTACAGAGAGCTACAACCCTCTCTCGTTCTCCAGCTTCTCCTGGAAGGGAGCTACAACCCTCTTAGCTCTTGTACTAGCCAAGATACTAGTACGTAGGTGCTGGCCTACTGAAGGCTACAACCTTCTCTTTCTTCCAGTGACCTCGTTTCATAAATTTTCAGACTGGATCCATGAACATCAATCAATCATCAAGTATATCTGCATCAAACAATCTCCTTTTCCCCAATTAGCACTGAATCAAGTAAACACTTCTCTGACAGTTGTACCCAGAACACAGTAACAGTAACCACACACCAAATTCTGAACCCAGAATACTGCAACAATAAACAGAGGCAGCTAGATCATAATTTAAAAGATATACACTACTTCAACAACCTGAAACCTGTGTGCATACGCTCCTGTGTTTGGACCAACCTGCATATACGCCGTTTTCATTCACTGAACCAGCGTGTATACGCTCTTTCACTTCACTGAACCTGCGTACAGATCTATAAAGGATAATTCATTCTTTCAAATATTCAGACACTAATTAACCCATATTGTCAGATTTATAGATCAAGCATGCGCCTCATATAACAGATCAAAATCATACAAAGATACTATTATTCAAGCTTAAAGATTATGACCCATCAATAGAACTTATCCTTCTTTATGCGCTAAGGTTCCTCCATTCAGATCCAGATCTGCACCATAACCCCAATCACAAATATTTCAGATCTAGCACTTATTAGATATTCAATTCATTCAGATTGTTTGCCTTGCCAAATGATCTCCTTCCTCTTTTATAGTCTTAGGCCTTTCACAATACCACGGTCCAAAACCATAATAACACAATACCATGAACCCAATACTTGGGGTCAACACTTTTGGATGCAATACCACAGACCAAAACCATAGGATCAAAAACTGTCGGACTAATACCATGAGCCAACCATGAAAGTGCGTGAACTTTTCTCTTCATGAAAGGAACTTTTCTTTGCATGAAAGTGCGTGAACTTTTCTCTATATGAAAGAAACTTTTCTCTGCATGAAAGTGCGTGAACTTTTCTCTACATGAAAGAAACTTTTCTCTGCATGAAAGTGCGTGAACTTTTCTTTACATGAAAGAACCTTTTATCTTCATGAAAGTGCGTGAACTTTTCTCTACATGAAAGAAACTTTTATCTTCATGAAAGTGCATGAACTTTTCTCTACATGAAAGAAACTTTTATCTTCATGAAAGTGCGTGAACTTTGCTGCACTATAATTTATCATCTGATATGAGTGAGTTGCCATCAAGTACAACATATGTATCATAATGCCAACAACCTTTCCCTTAATCGGTTTGTCCTAGGTTTCTGAGATAAACTAAGAGGGTTTTATATTCATATAACCGTGCATTAAATCCTATATCAAAATGACATTTAGAAACTGTAATACATTTCACTATGTAATTGAAATTAGTAAAATGAACCCACAAAGGGTGTTATAAATGGAAATATAAGTAAAACTCTAAACAAGAAGCCAAAAGTGAATGTAACCATGGATGCAAAATTGGAAGTAAAATTGGATGTTAAAATAGCCATCAAAACAAGATGCAAACAATGACACAAAAAGGGTTTTAAAGTAGAATTAAAAAAGGGTGCAATACTAGACACAAAGACGGGAACAAAATAGGGCTACAAAAGGATAGCAAACTGGGTGCGAACAAGGATGCAAAATGGACACCAAAATGAGGATGCAAAGAATGGTGTAAAATTAGGATGCAAAATTGGGTGCAAAAAGGATGTAAGAAAAGACAAAAAACAAGATGCAAAATGGGACTAAAAAAGGGTGAAACCAAGGATGCCAAAAATGATGCATAACTAGATGAAAATTCAAACTAAAATCTGGGTGCAAAATCAGATGCAAATGTGGGCACAAAATGTGATAGAAAAAAGGATGCAAATTTGGATGCCAAAAAGGATGAAAAATTAGACACCAAAAAAGATGCAAAATTGGACATAAAAAATGGTGCAAAATTGGACACAAAAGTAGAAAACATGGTGCAAAAATGGGCATAAAATGGCTCAAATTTAGATGCAAATTAAGATGCAACATTTGATGCAAAATGAGGTGCAAAAACAATTGCAAAAGTAGACGAAAAAAATGGCTCAAAATTGAACGTAACATTAGACACAAAATGGGATGCAAAGGTGGATGCAACACATGGTTCAACATAGGATGCAAATTTAGATACTCAAAAAGATGCAAAATTGGATGCAAGAAATGGTGTTAAAGATGATGCTAATTTGGATGCAATAAATGATGCAAAATTAGATGCAAAATATGGTGCAAAATAGGATGCAATGAATGATGCAAAATTAGATGCAAAATATGGTGCAAAATAGGATGCAAAAAAGAGAGACAAATAAAACACAAAATTGGATGCAAAAAATGGTGCAAAAATGGATGTAAAATTTGGCACTAAATCAGATTCAACATATGGTGCAAAATTGGATACAAAAAATGGTGTAAAAAAAGGCAAAAAAATGGCATAAAAATAGATGGTAAAATAAGGACAAAAATAGAAGCAAAAAATGGTATAAGACTAGATGCAAAAACTGACACAAACTGGATGAAAAAAAGGCACTAAATTAGATGCAAAATATGGTGTAAAAATGGATGCAAATTATGACACAAAACTAGAAGAAAAGAATGGCACAAAACAAGAAGCAAAAAATGATGCAAAAATACATGCAAAAGATGGCACAAAACTAGAAGCAAAAATCTGTTGTAAAACCAAATGCAAATCTTGGTGCAAAATATGATGAAAAAAATGATGCAAATTTTGGCATAAAAAAAGATGCAAAATTTGGCACAAAAAAGGATGCTTTAAAAATTGTACAATAGAGCCAGATTTAGCGCCAAGATGCTCATCCCAATTGAAAAAAAAATGCACTAAAATATGGTGCTAAATTTGGCACAAATTTCTTATTTTGTTGTAGTGTATCTACATGCATTGATTTCTTAACAAATCTTATTCTTACTGCACCTTTATCCAAAATAGGACTCAACCCTATCATCACCTTAACATCACAACAAATTCAACTAACATCTCCCTTAACTCATCTTATCCAACCAGGCTTCACCTCTAAAGATCCTTCCAACAGTTCTCCAACAGAGCTCGACCACTTAAAAAATCAGACTAGAAATTGGTCTATAACAGGACTACAACTTCAACGTCAAACTAGACTTGAATTTGTCCTTCAAAAAATAAAATACCAGCCTTAAAACCATACCTAAACTTGGTCTTCAATGCACTATAACTTGGCCCTCAAACCATACCTGAATTTAGCCTTTAAAACTTCAGGAATCGGGTTGAACTCGACCTTTAAACAACATACCTTGTGCCCTAAAACTTGGCCTTCAAACAACAATACTCAACCCTAAAAAACATACCTAAAACAAATAAAAAAACCCTTCCCAAGAATAATGCCAAAAACACTTAAAAATGTGCTAAAACCCTTCCACAGAAACCTACTTCAACTTAACTTAACTTCACTTCTTCTTGGCTGATAACGTATGAACTCCAAACCTTCTCCTTCACTCTCCTATACAAAAAAATGAATGCTTAAGTTGAGTGGTTAGAAATTATCTTTCTCATGCTTATTTACAATGATTTTGGATGTTGGGTTAGGGTTGACTTGTCCACTAGTTGGGTCGACTAGTGAAACTGGTGTTAGAAATTAATTAACAGAGAAATGAAATACGCAAAATATTGCAGAAACACAAATACAAAAATGCATAGAACAAGAGAGACATAGATATACATGGTTCACCCAATTTGGGCTATGTCCACGGAGAAAAAACTAGTACTTCCTTTTATATTATCCAGCGAAATAAAGAGATACAACCTACAATAGATTTACTGTAATTTCCTCTTTGCTCTCACACAATCTCCTCTCTCTCTTTCTCACTCATAACACACATCCGCAATACAATTCCCTCATATAAACTAAGGGGTTTCCTTCTAGGGGAAAAAACCCTAAACTAAACATAAATTCTACCGTCAGATCATCCACCTAATGAACGACCCAGATTGACTACAAAATTACAATATTTTACAAGACAAATTTTCATCTACTTTTAGCTTCGGGGGCGTTGCTCCTGAACCCCCACCAGGGGGGGCTCTAAACATGCAATGCCCCCCCCCTCCCCCCCAGGACTCCCCACGAAACAAGAATGGGGGGGAAATACCCCCCACCCACCCTTGTCAAGGATTGGGATCCAAATGCGGCTAAAACAAGACCTTTGAATCGGGAAGATAATCAGGCTCCATAACCAACAACTGGCAGAATTATTAGTGAATATTAAAAAATTCATTTCTTCGAAATCATTAGGAATTAGAAGGTGTGTCATATATGATTCAAAAGTTCTCAAAAAAATATTTCCAACCGTATATCCTATGCTCCCATTTGATCGAGGTAATTAGAGTACAAATTCCTTCAAATATAGGGTATCCAAATGCGACCTACTTGTAGTTTGGTTGGGTCATCATGACAAAATATTTCATATCTCCTTATTCCTATGGAATTATAGGAGTGTCCTATACCATTCGAAAGGTATTATAATATGATATTTGACCATGTAATTTCCTCTTTCGTTTGGATGGAATTTGACATCAATAACAACCATTTTAAATAATAATACATGTCACTTTCACCTATCATTTAAAAGGGTCATGTGAATTGTTCCTCCCCTTATGGTTGGAAGCACCAAATAGGGTCATATGATAAACCTACCATATCTAAGTTTGCAACTTGTATACTATCATAATGTAGTGAGAAACTTGATGATGATACTTGTGTGAATTAATTTGATGGTTTTGACATTAAATATGGTCCATCTTGATTAATTTATGGTTCTTGTACCCACAATGTCAATCTCACTTGATTCCTTAAGTATGTGCTAGATTAATCTTCTAGGAGCTGCCAAGATCCTTTGAGGGATGATGTGTTTCTTCTCTGTCACTTGATAGAGGTTGTCCAACCACATTCCATGATGATGCAGATCACTTTATGGAGGGAATTGGGGCACTTTATGGGAACATTGACCTTGATGATGACTTGGCATAGTGGGTAAGACCCTCCGATAGCCTCAAGACATTGGATGTTTACCTTTGAGTCTCATTGGGTTGGAGAGCATGCGCACCCCTAAGATGATAGGATGCCCCTAGGAAATAATTTTAGCTTCTCGATCGATGTTTCTCTTCTCTTAATGGTGATTGATGATGATGATCACTTGGGAACTCTTTGGATGGGTAATTACACATTTCACCATGATGATATGATGCCATATCTTGATGATGTCACCCTAGGACTATATTTGATGATGAAATAAGCATTTGGAGGATGACATAGGGATTTAGAGGATTACTTTGGTGATAAGGCACCTTATTTGGATGGAGAGACATGACTTATGGGATGAGATACACCCTTTGAGCTATTCATTTCACCTTTTCATGAAGAGATATACCTTTTTGATGATGATGTAATACTTGGAGGCATTTATACTCACACATGTGGGTTATTTGTGGCTATTTTTCATGTTTATTCTTTATAGAGGCTATATTTGGGGGTCGACTTGTTGACTTATTCACCTTCTATCATGGATTTAGTACTTTTTAGGGTTTTAGCCTAATTTTGAGTTAAATTGCTTGGTTACCCTATTATAAATAAGGGAGTTATTTACCTCCTTGATTCATTGTCACAACTTGGATCAACCATCTCTTGATTAATATTCTTCTCTCTTGTGCTCTATGGGGGCCTAGATGAGTAATTTCTCTTGGGTGGAATTATGATGTGATATTATTTCTTTTCATGGATGCTTATGGTGAATATAGAATGGTGTATGGTGAAGTAGGTTTATGTGCTTTATCTTGGTATTATGTTTTAGGGCGCTCATGTGCTAAGTTAGTTTATTTGGTATTTTCTTCATTATCCCATGTTAATCTAAACCCTTCTTCCAAGTATTTGAGGAATAGAGATAACTTTTTCTTTCCATTAATCATTCAGAAAATTGAGAACCTAGATCTCAAACCCTAGGGTAAGTTAGTTTATGTGCCCTAGTTTTTATGGATTTAGTATCACTCCAATTATTTGAATTCTAGACTTCATATGCCCAATATTGAGAAGGTACTAGTCCATCTCTCTTAAGGTATAAATTTTTTTTTTTTTTTTCATGGTAAATTAGGTTTAAATTACAAATTAATCTTATAATTTGATAATCTAATGACTCATTGATGTATGAACTAGGGTTAGACATTGTGTAAAAGTGAATTTTTTCACGCGTTTCCAACCATTTTCTAGAGTTGACATAAAGGTTTTTTTATTTCTTATTATTTGCCTTATTAACCATTAAAAAAATGTTGTAACTTTTTCTCTAGTTTATTATCTAATTTAGCCTTCATTTCACGTAACTTATTGTTTTCACAACTAAATTTATTACAATTATAAACTATTGTATTGCTATAATTTTCCTATTTAAAACCCTAATTTATAGAAACCTTGTGTATTTTCTTGATTTGGAGTTTAAGAAACCTATTTGAGATGCTTTATGTGCCTTTAATTGACCCATAGCTCCCTCTAACCCAAATCTAGAATTTATTCCATCCACCCCAAACCCTAATTTGATATGCCTTTATTAGGTGTATTTACATTGTAGGATCCTTGGAGACACTTAGCTTAGGATCATTGGGTTATTTGATCCCTAGTCCCTATTAGGGAAGCCTCCAATTGTGTTGTATTGTGTCCTTCACCAAAATGAGTGGAGTAATTACTAACGTGATAATGGTTGCACTCTCATGCGTTGCACATTGTCTAGGTCTCCTAGCGAGACTTTGCACTAGGATGCTATATTTTTTTTAAAAGGTTTTTAATTAAATTTAAATACAACGTATCACCGCCAAAATATTTCCAAACTAAAGTAATCAACAAGTTTTTATAAACTTAGTTATGTTTTTTCACTTTGGACTAGCAACCCAATTAGTCTAGTGGTCATGCTTAACCAAATGGTGGTACAATACCAACTATCATGGATCTACTTAAATCACCCCCATTGAAGAAAGTTATGGACAACAACCCCCATTAGTGATATTGTACTTATTAGTCTAGTGGTCATGCCTAGCCAAATGGTGGTACAATACCAACTATAATGGAGCTATTTAAATCACCCCCATTGAGGAAAGTTATGGACAACAACCCCTGTTAGTGATATTGTACTTACTAGTCTTCTTCGAGGTTCAAGTGGTAAAAAAAACATGACATCTTGTGCTAACAGATTTCTTACCGTTGAGGATAATTTGGTGCTAACCTAAAAGCGCATGAAGCAACAAATTGATCAACATTTATTTGAACATAACTTTGCAGAAGGGATTAGTTGTTCTTGCATCTTCCTCCCTATAAGAAGATATCAATCAAGGAGAAGAGCCCCTAGAATGTATATCCTAATTTTTGTGGACCCTATACTATTCTCAAACATATAAGATCAACATGTTACAAGTTGGTTTTTCCTAGTGGTTTTAATCTCCAACTTGTCATTCATGTGCCTTGATTGAGGAAATTGGCCAGGTCCAATTGTAGAATTAAATCCAACCTTATTAAAACTAGATGAGAAGGGTTCCATTTGGTTTCTTCTTGAGGCCATTTTGGACAAACATGAAGGTTGTCTCAGCAATGCATTATATAGATTTATTTTATTTTATTTTATTTTTATTTTTATTTTATTTTATTTTTATTTTTATTTTTATTTTATTTATTTTTATTTTATTTATTTTTATTTTATTTATTTTTATTTTATTTTATTTTATTTTATTATTTTATTTTATTTTATTTTTTATTTTATTTTATTTTTATTTTATTTTTTATTTTATTTTATTTTTTATTTTTATTTTTATTTTTATTTTTATTTTATTTTTATTTTTATTTTATTATTATTATTATTATTATTATTATTATTTTTTATTTTATTATTATTATTATTATTATTATTATTTTATTTATTTATTTATTTATTTATTTTTTAATCTAGTAGAAGGATACATAGCTTGAAGGTGCTATATGGGAAACAACAAATACTCTCTACCAATTTTCTCATCTCCAACCTAGAGGACATTGCTACTTTGTAAGAAAGAGAGCATGTTGAGTTGACACCCTAATCTTTGATCAAGGTAATAAATTGTTAATGTATTGTGACCATCTCTATTAAATAAATCCCATGAGTTAGTAGCATGTGAAATACATAACTTTATGTGGCCTCATTAAGTAGGGTCCACCAATTAGAGGTTGAGGCCTCATAATGGAGGTCTACTACATGGTTGCAATTTTGGTTCATTAGAAACTATGTATAGTATTAGAAGATATGTAATCAATTTTGAAGTGAATATTATTTTATTTGGACCTTTATTCAATTGAATCCCCCACTAGAAAAGGAAAATGACATTGATCTAAATTCTAAATATTAATAAATGTTTTCTTATTGATGTCATTTCCAAATTCTTGTCTTATTATTTTATTTTTGCAATTTTACTTTTGTTTATCTTTCTTCAAATATCGTATTTCAGCGATAAAGGAAAACCATAAAGTGATTTGATTAAAATGTGATTAAGACAAGTGTCAAAGCGCAACAAGAATGCTCTAATTATGAAAAGGGAGGTGACCACACACTTTTTGAACAAGACGGTTAAAGAAATCAAGAAGTGTTCCAAGCACCCATAGAACAAGATGGTCTTCCCATTGTAAAATAATATTCCACTTACACATATGGGAACAAAGAATCATCTCCATAATTTTTTGTCAATTAGACTTATTGCCATAGTTAATCAATTAAAAGGAGCAATGAGGATTGCAAGGTTATATAACCAATGAAAAAAGTTGATATAAAATCATAAAATGAGTGTTTAAATATCAAAAGTACCAAGAATCAATCCAACTACAATGAGTCTTCATAATGGGCACCTATCCAACATTATTCCATCGATACTTTCCAACTATCATCTATAAGGGGATCCTGAACATACCAATAGGTGGAATCATGAAAATATCATTACATAAATGGAGAGTGATAGTGTCTCCTCTCTTAATAATGGGGATGTCAATATGGTTGAGATGTGAATGGTTAAGAATTTGGTGTCAACTGATCAAAATGTTCAAGATTAAGTTTCCATGAACCAATAGTAGAAGAATCATTAGATGATATAGATTCAAGTTTTGGCATCAGTAGAGAATGTATCTTCCAATAGTGCAAGATGTTGTTCCTACAAAATAATGATCACAAAAAAAATCATTTTGACTTACATTTAGAAATCAAATCTTAAAGTATTTAAGTCCTAGTCTTACTAGTTTCATTTTAGGTTAAATAAGAGCAACAAGACCTTGCCCATGTTTATCAAGTCCACCCTAGGTATAACCTAACTAATTTTGGTCCAAAGCATCCAATATTTTTTCAAAGATCAAGAGAGATATAGACCCATGTACATTCACTAGTACATGAGAAGATGCATAAAAATAGAAGAAATGAAAAGACTTAAATATTGTCTTGAATTAGAGGAAATTTTAGCCTAAAAGTGGCCTCCTAAGGAAAAATAATAAAATAATAATATAAGAGTTAATGATTTTGGAGAAAAAAGAAGAAAAATACTTTTTTTAATTGTATTTTTAGCTTATCTCCTTATATGTTTACTCAAATTTCAAGCGTTGACACTCGTTGGATGCAGAATTAAATTCCACATCCAACTAGTACCCATTATGCATACTTTTAAGAAGACCCACATTGATTAAAAATGAATATACATTAAAAAAACATGTTGAACACTTTACTTTCTATAGTCCAATCTATGGTAGATGTCATTAGTTTCTTTGTTTCAATTGTTTTCATTTTGTATTATCAAAACTTTGGTCAATGACCAATAGATTTGGTTTCCCTTGATGCAAATTGAGACTGGACATTGCACGAACAATGATATTGTTTTTGGTATATGAAGAAATTTTGAGGCAATACAATTTAAATTCACAAAAAAAAATTCCTTTCTTTCACTAAATGAAAATATTCTATTAGTATCTTTTTACTTAATATAATAAAAAAACATTAATCCTTTATTCTATTTTTTCCAACTTGCACAATTTGATGATTTCAAATTTGTTTTTAATGAGCACAACTTGTCACAAGGGCGACTACATGTGAATCTTGGAATGAACATACCAATGACATCCACTGGTTATCATGAGTTCATGCACTTGTAATCCAATGTACAATACTTTCAGAATTGATAGTAGTGGAGTTCAATGATGATCTATTTCGCTAGCAATAATTCTTATATATATTTTATATTCATCACAATGACCTCCTTCTCCCATAATTCCTCCATGATAATTTATAGGTAACATTCAAACCTTCCCCTATCTCATTAATATAGAAAATCTAATTATCAACTTTGTTAACCCTTATAAAATGAAAAATTAAGAATAAATCCCTACATATTGAAGTATTATATTTCTACTGTAATATTATTGTTGCTGGCTAGACCCTTTAATTATGATTGTATCCTTTATCATATATATATATATATATATAGTTGGGTTAAAGCTTTACTTTGTCATAGAGTAGAATATAATAGTCATTCCTGGGTCTACTAATGGTTGTTTATGAGCCCATGGTTTTGGAAAATCATGGTTTTTCCCATGGTATTAGATGTAATAAATCATGTTTAAAGGATTGAGATACTCCATTATAAGATGCATTTATTGGCCAATTTTGGCTTCATTTGGTTAGTGTAGCCAAGCCCAATAGATCTATTAGGTGTTGGTTTTCCTTATTTAGGGTTTCCATGATAAATCACGATGTTTTGTGTTCTTGATATTTGTACTTTATGCTAATATTATATTATTAATCTCTCTCAATTTCTAACATATGGTATTAGAGCTAGGAATTGATTTGCTGATCAAAGATGGACAAACCTAAACTTTCCAACAAGTTGTTTAATGGAAGATCCAAGATGGCAAAGAGAAGTTAGTACATGAACATAGTGAAGCATGTGTGTAAAGAATAAAATATTGTTTTCCCTAAAGACATTGCATCAAGATGTAGTTGAAAGTCTCTACTATGGGGATTGAAATATGTGAGCCATGGATTATTATTTTTGCAACATAGAATGTTTGCATGAAATTTGTGAAGGTGAATTGAGTAGAGAAGAATGCAAGGAAAGAAGTAGGTAGATGCTTCTTTATTTTTTTAACACCGATGAGTAAAGATTTTTATAAAATCTGCACCGGGAAGGTAACAAAAAACTGAGAGATTTACATAAAATTTTGAGGTCAAATTGTTCGACAGAAGAAGGAAAAATAAGAAGTTATACAACATCCATAGTGACTGCTTGCTACATACATCCTACTAACATAATTGAAACTATAAAGCCTGCAAAATTGGCCACAAAGTAGAACTATTTTACAATATTTTGTCATTCACGAGAAGAGGAATCTACTAACATTGCTTTGTCTGATCTACGCTTGTGTTTCCTTTTGAAGTCTATTGTCTTGTAGCTAGACATGTCAAAGATCCTCGAATTAGTTGGAAGGGAATGCATTTCGTCTTTTTTTCTGGTTGATCTATTCTTGAAATCCTTGCATTATTTCAGACCGTTCTGCAACCGTGTGGGAGAGCTTAATGAAGAGCTAAAAAAAGGAATGGAAATCAATGTGATCATTGATAAGAGGGTTTGGGAAGAGGGGACACAATTTTTAGGTTCCCTCACCTCCATATCTTCTAATTTAATTTTCCATTGCACCCCAGAAAATGGGAAGCTTCCAATTTAAACCTCTGTCACCAACCAAAATCATCCCAAAACCCAAGCATTTATTTCTAATTGAAGTGGGAGATGAAAACAAGTAGTCACAAAGAAAAACCAAAGAGAGGTTTTAGTTTGAGGCATGTACAATAAAGGAGGAAAACTATCAATTTTTTTCCTAGATGTTGCCAAGAAGACACATGCATACCAACAACCATGTGGGGCAAAGAATTCTTGTGCTGCTTGTTACTCGAGCTAGCTCGTCCCCAATCAATTTCCACTGAATTTATCCAAAGCTTGAATTTATATGAGTGTAGATTCCTTTTCCAACCAAGAACCCAAAATTAGAGCTTGATTGCAAAATATAATCTCAAGGAGTGAACTTCAACTCCATCCAGGACATAACGCAACAATAGTCTCTCATCCAAAATCTATCGGCTCAAAGGAATCCCTAAGGGAGGGAGGAAGAAGAGCTAAGTTTTCGTTCTGTTCCAATGGCCTTCATGCTCCTTTAGATAATTTAGAACCATACCCAATCCATTACTCTCCTCCATGAGTGAGAGGAATGAACTTTGTACCTCCCACGTAGGTGCCACCCTTTCCTCTAGTGTGAGCAATAAACCTCTCAAGTCTGGTTGCTCAGAACTATTATGCACACAATGTGAGATTTTAAACCAAATCATTTTGTGCAATTTCATCATGGGTGAGGGATAAGTGGGTGTGCAGCATGCATGCTAGCCTCTTTCCACCTCCTAAGAGAAACTATGAGATAATTGATAGATTAAGTTTCACTTTAATGATTGAATAAGGATCGCCTTTAAACCAAGGAGTTGGACAATCAAATCAAAATTTCCCCTCTTGGTTGTAATTTTTTTTGGCATGAATGCATAGTGGAGCTTGTCATTTATATTGATGTAGTCAGGGTATGGTTTTCCATCCCTTTTTCCCACTGATATTTGTTTTCCCCTTCCTCAAACTACATGCTTGATTGGCTTGTTTCCCTGCTTCGGAATTGTGGCTCCTTACGATATGATAGAAACTTTTATGCCGAAAAGAATCCAAGATGCTCATAATTCTTTGAAGGAGAAGATTTAGTTTATTGGACTTAGTAGTTGAGCCATTTTGCATGAGCTGAATTATTATGAGAGAGTCCTCAACAATTGTGATCCTAGAGATTCCTTTTTCCTTAGATAATTAGAGTCCTAGTAGAATCTCATACATCTCTGTAATGTTATTGAGTTCTGTACTGAGGCCCTAGGAGAACTTAATTTCTTGATGCTCATCGTGATCCCAAAGGATCTCTCCTCCTCTTGTCACCCTTGGATTTTTCTTTGACGCTCCATTAGAAAAAGAGAATCCAACAATTTTGGGAGAACTTCGAGTGTTCAAATTTAGCTTCCGCGAGACAAAGCTTCCAACTTGGGCTCAAGGCATGAGAATGAGGGGAAAGGGGAAGGAGGCTAAGCAGGTATACCAGAGAGTCAACCCACAATCTTTCTAGGCAGTCAAGAGAGAGGTCATGTTCATGCGAATGGTGCATATTGTGCTTGACATAGAGGGAAAGAGATTTGAGAGCTGAGACACAAGGAGAGATAGAGGAGTTTTTATAAATAACACTATTGCGTGAGGGCCAAATTGTCCAGCAGATGTGATTTTGCATGGAGATCTAGAGCCATTTGAAGTAGGACTTTCTGATGAAGGAACCTTCATATTGCTTATGTCATTTTGAGAAGAACACATTGATTTCCGATGGAAGGTGAACGCAAGGGAACATAGAGCCTAAGGCTAGGTAGATGCTTCTTGATATATATATATATATATATATATATATATATATATATATATGTATATGTATATTTATATGTATATGTATATGTATATGTATATGTATATATGTATATGTATATATGATATATATATGTATATGTATATGTATATATGTGTATATATAAGGTGGGCATATTGTATTCTCAAGAACCCAATAAATAAACTTTAAGAGTGGTAGGTGAATATCCCAAGTCTTGTTCAAAGGGGGGAATTTTGGGTAAAAACTTGATCACAGAGTACAATATAGTAGTCATTTATGGGTTTACCAATGGTGGTTTATGATCCCATGATATTGGAAATCCATGGTTTTTCCCATGGTATTAGATGTAATGAATCCTATTTAAAGGTGTAAAATGCCTTGATTGGGTAGTTTTTGCTTGGCCTGGTTGATTTGGCCAAGTCTAGTAGATCTATTAGGTGCTAGTTTTTTTGATTTAGGGTTTTCAGGATAAATCATGGTGTTTTGTGTACTCGATATTTTTATTTTGTGCCTATATTATATTATTAATATCCCTTAATTTGTAACATATAGTAAGGAGACCTAGTTTTAGAATCGTTTCATTCTTATACATTTGTTCATATATATATAAATGGGTATATGGTTTTATACCTATTTAGGCATGCATACCCCTAGTTTAAGGTTTCACTCGAAAAGTATAGATATAGACCTAGGTGGCTTGGGAGGAAGGGCGGGGTAGGTGGGGGAAGTGGTCATATTGTATGCTCAAGAACCCAATAAATAAACTTTAAGAGTGGTAGGTGAATATCCCAAGTCTTGTTCAAAGGGGGGAATTTTGGGTTAAAACTTGATCATAGAGTACAAGATAGTAGTCATTTATGGGTTTACCAATGGTGGTTTATGATCCCATGATATTAGAAATCCATGGTTTTTCCCATGGTATTAGATGTAATGAATCTCATTTAAAGGTGTAAAATGCCTGGATTGGGTAGTTTTTGCTTGGCCTGGTTGATTTGGACAAGTCTAGTAGATCTATTAGGTGCTAGTTGTTTTGATTTAGGGTTTTCAGGATAAATCATGGTGTTTTGTGTACTCGATATTTTTATTTTGTGCCTATATTATATTATTAATATCCCTTAATTTGTAAAATATAGTAAGGAGACCTAGTTTTAGAATCATTTCATTCTTATACATTTGTTCTATTGTAAAATGAGGTTTCCTCCTTAAAGAGGATTATCTTTCATTCTTATACCCATTTATCAAGGCGTCGAGCTACTTCTATCTCTATTTTCATGCTATTTTAGTGTTTGTTTCCTAAAATTTTGTTTCAAAGCCTACAATGCTAGGTTTTGTTTTCAATACCTATTGACATTTTCACTATAAATTTTTTCTAGGATGTTTAAGACAATGAAATCTTGGGTCAATTAATACAAATATTTAGGTACATTTTTTATATATTTTAGGTTCTATTCATTATAGTTTCTGAGATATGGTCTATGGAAGTTATGGTTGTGACTACTCATGACATTAGTTTCAAATGAATCATCTTGGAAGTTTCTCTGTAATGTTTTTAGAGAAGTTTCATATGGTGAAATTTTCAAGATATTTAGGAGAGATATCTAATTACTTGTGATAAAATTTCACGTTTTGAATTTTTATTCTTTCTAATATATAGCTTGTGGAACTTGGGGTTTTTGACTAGCCCTAAAATTAGCCATTTGATACTTTTCCTTATAATTTTTTTTGGTCAAATTTTAGAATGAGGAATTATCCATATTTTTAGAATACATTTTGAAGTACATGTAATAGAAATTTTGGATTTTAAGACTATAATTCCATAAATACAGTGTCTGAAAATTAGGGATTTTGAATAGTTTTTTTTTTTTTTTTTTTAACAGAATCGGTTACTTGTGTATTATAAAAACCAACAGGAACAGAGTTCTAGTACATAAATATAGTAGATTTGAGAGATGAGGATCAAAAACGGGTTCGCAGACCCTGTTTCCTCATTGCTACTTCTAGGATAACTGAAAGCAAAGAAGTAACGGCTATATTGCTGTACAAAAGAACCGCCAATCCAACAAAATTTACATTCCATAGCTCCTAGGGAAGTTTCTGAGTGACCGAGTCATCTGGAAGAGGATCTTTCCTGGCGCTGGCTTTAGTTGAAGCCTCCGCTTGAAAACTCTGAGTGAGAGAGCGGATATGTTCGATGGCTTCCTCAAGATGGCAGCACCTCTCCTTCAACGCCTCAATCTCTGCCTTTCGCTTCTCCAGCTTCTTCCGTTTCGATCTGCTATCAGCCTGGTAGTCATCCTTCAGTTCATTGAAATGTTTGACAAATCGGTTGATCATGAATGTATGCGTTTTGCACATAGTGCACTCGTTGTTGTTGAAGATCCTGTCTAAAGGATTGTTGGCCTGCTCCTGGGCATTTGGCTGTTCCTGCTGATCCGCCATCTTGGTGGACTGTAGAAGAGTATCAGCAATTTGAGGAAGCGGGCCAATTCCTGGGAGGGGGGAAGTACCAGGGAGGGAAGCGATATGAGGGAGAGGATAAGCCAGAGAAGAAGGGAGCGGAGCAGCACAGGGAGGGATGAAATGAGATGGGAGCTGAGGGACTCGAAGGGCTCTGCTACAACCAAAAAACCACTAGTTAGCAAACTTTAAAACAACAGTGAGGAAACCTGAGATTACCACAGTCAGGGAGCGAGGATCAAGCTCCCGATGATTGCAAGCCGCTTCAGGAGGGAGCCTACGCTTGATTGGAGCGCACCGAGGAGTCCATGCAGCGCTGAAGAATGAGAGATCGCTGAGGCCCGAGCTGCTATAAATAGGATGATGGAGGTTCTTCAGGTGCTTGGACCAATTCTGGGGGGGTCGGCTCTTGACATGACTGAGATCCTCCGGAAAGATCTTACTGCGTGCGGAGAGGATACCGAGGTGGTGATCCAGAGTGTTGAGGTAGAGACTGTCTGCTGAGGGTGCCTGAGACTCGTGGGAGTGGCTGATTGATGTGGTGTGAATCGATGCAGGGGGGTGGATCTGGTTTATGAGGTACCGTATTGTGCAGTCGAGGGGATTTTGCAGGGGATATGGAGATTCGATGAGAGACCAATTTCGAGGAGTGTGAAGCCTGAGGTGACTCGGATGGAGGAGCTTATGGGATGGCTTTGTCATAGACATCATCGTTTTCCCTGACCTGACCTGTCTGTCTACTAATTGCTTTGTTGGCCTGTTCATCGGCCTCTGCATTGTTTCCCCTTAGAACGTGCTTGAAGATGGCCCCGCTGATTTCCTTGATATTGTCCAGAACCCTGAATTTGATGTTGTTCAAAGCCATTTGATTGAAGTCCTTTCCAGAAACCATGGCCGCTATGATGATAGCTGAATCTCCCATAATTAACAGGTTTTGAAGACCAAGTTTTCTTGCTATAGAGGTCCCCAGGAGGAGGCTATAGGCCTCTGCCTTGTTATTAGACATTGATCCCAATCCCCACTCGTAGGTTACTATTGTTTTACCTTGGAGGTCTCTAATGATTCCTCCAGCTCCGGCTTGGCCCGGGTTATTTTTTGAGGCCCCGTCAAATTGTAAGGAGGGCCTCCTTTGCTTTTGTATCCAATCTCTAATTTCTTCTTTGGTCCCTCTCAACTTCCAATCAGAATTTCCTTTGCCTGTGTTTACTGTTTTTTGTATTCTTGCTTCATAGCTAAATTTGCTCATCCACTCTGTTTCTCTTGGGTCTCCCGGTTTCGAATCAGCATGGGTTATTCCATTCGCCTCAATGGTCTCTGAGATGAGCGCGATTGTTTTTGCTATTGTGTTGGAGATGCTGGGAACCTTGTTATTGAAAATGCTTTTGTTTCTGGCGTTCCAAATCTGCCAGCACAGATTTGAGGGAATGCTGTTCCACAACCTTTTAGCCAGGGTCTTGCCTTTTTTGGGAAGGGGATAGCTATTTCCCCAGTTTTTCTGCAGGAGAGCCATCTGAGTGGGGAGATCGCCTATGATCAACGGGCTAGTGATAAGCTTCCAGCAAGTCCGCGCAAAGGAGCACTCTAGAAAAAGATGGTTACAGCTTTCTTCCGCTGCCCTGCACAAACAGCAGATTGAGGGGCCATGGATACCCTTTTTCCTTAGATTTTCCGCTGTGAGGATTTTGCTGTTGAGGAGGGTCCAATTGAAGAATTTTACCTTTGGAAGGCATTCAGTTTTCCAAGCCACTTTGTGGAGAGGCCAGTTGTTTATTGCTGAGGCGCTTTGAAGGACTTTATAACCCTCTTTGACTGTGTAGCTTCCACCATTGGAGTCCCAGACATATTTATCTTCTGACATTCTATTAAGGGGAGCTGATCCTATGAGTGATATCTTAAGATCAAACCAAAGGTTCTTAAGATCATTAGGAGGGGAGATGGACTTCCAACCTATCCAACTGTTTTGATCCCAGGAGGAGATATCATAGAGAGTCTTGAGATTTCCCTCAGTCATCCACCGTTGCAGGGGCCTGAAATTTGTGAGGGCTTCCCTTGCTTCTGAGCCCATTATTCTGTCCGCCCATATGTTGATGTTTCTACCATTGCCCGGGACTCTTGAGATGCAGGCTTTGAAGTGGGGGAGAGATTTTTTAATAAGCTTCCATACTGGGGTGCACTGCCTATCAATGATGGATTCTGAAAGGATGTTGGAGTTGGCCCCATTCAAGTATTTCTTTTTGATGACCTCTGTCCACCAAGCTCCGTTTTCGTTGAGAATTCTCCATATCAATTTGAAGCCCATGGCCATGTTGGCTAATCTTGGGATTCTTATTCCTAGCCCTCCTTTCTCGAAGGGTAAGATGACCTGTTCCCACTTTACTAGGCTGAACTTTTTTGATTCCTGCCTGCCTCCTTGCCACAAGAAGCTTCTGATGATAAGTTCCATGTGTTTATGAATGCTGGCCGGGGCAAGGGTGGTTGCAAACTGATAGATTGGGAGGGCTGAGAGGATGGCTTTGATGAGAATTGTTCTGCCTGCCAGGTTGAGCCAAGACACCCCCCAGCTTTGAAGCTTCCCTCTCAGCTTCTCAATTAGCTTGACCCAGATTTCGGTTTTGACCTTTTCCTTGGCTAATGGTAACCCCAAATAAGTGAAGTGTGTCCAGTTCCTTTGAGCCGGGATTTCCAAGATTGTGGAGATTCTTTGAATGATTTGCCTGGGAACATTCCAAGTGTAGATCATGCACTTATTATTGTTTAGCTTGCCTCCAGAAGCTTGAAGAAAGAGTTCCAGCGTGTTCTTGAATCTCCTAGCCATGAGACTGGAAGCGCCTCCAATTAGAAGAGTATCATCAGCGAAGAGGGAGTGGTTTATTCCCTTGGTTCCCCGAACTATGGTGACCCCTGTTATTTCTTTTAGCCTACGCAAATTCTCCAGGTGTATGCTTAGAGTTTCGGCCATGATGATGTAGAGGAAGGGAGAGAGCGGGCATCCTTGCCTCAAACCCCTTGAACTTTTGAAGGAATGGCAGGGCCTACCATTAATGAGGGGGGCTGTCCAGGTGAATGAGATGCATTCCATGACCCTGCTGATGAAGATCTCGGAAATGCCAAATTTCTTTAGGGCCGCCTGAAGGAATTGGTGATTAACACGGTCAAAGGCATTCGCCATATCTAGTTTGATGATCATGCCCCTTTCCTTCCTATTTATGCTGCTGTGTATTGCCTCCTGGATAATAATAACATTGTCCGTTATTTGTCTTCCAGGAATGAAGCCTCCTTGATTCTCAGAGATAAGGGAAGGAAGAATCTTTTTTAACCTGTTAGCAAGGATTTTGGTGATGATTTTATAGGAGACATTGCACAGGGATATTGGTCGGAATCTATCAAAGGTTTGAGGATTAGGGTCTTTGGGAATGAGGGCTAAATGGGAAGATTTGATGCTGCTGCCCATTTTGCATTTCGAAAAGAAATTCTTAGCCATTCTGATGTAATCCTTTTTGATAACTTCCCAATGGTTTCTATAAAAAGCCACAGTGAACCCATCAGGGCCCGGAGCCTTGTCCATAGCCATGCTGAAGATTGACCACTCGATTTCCTCTGTCGTGATTTCTTTCTCCAACTCAGCATTTTGAGCTTCTGAAATTTTATTTTCAATTATGCTAAGAAAATCTGAGTTATCAATATAATGAGGGTCAGCTGTTAGAAGATCGCGGAAATGCCGGGACGCTGCATCCTTTATTTCCTCTTGTTCTCTGAGTTCCCTTCCTTCCATCATAATTCTCTCTATTTGATTCCCTGCCCGCCTGAGCTTAAGGCAGTTGTGAAAAAAAGAGGTATTTTTGTCTCCCGCTTTGAGCCAAAGACAGCGAGACTTCTGCCTTTGCTCTTCTTCCTCCTTTCTGTTCTGTTTATACAGCTCTTTATACATTTCGTTTTCTTTGGCTTGATCTTCTTCTGTGTCCTGACTTCTTTCTTTTTCTTGGCTCCATTGTTCCAGCTTTGCCTGGAGTTCAATTCTTTTTTTGCCTTCCTCTGTTGCATGATTTTTTGCCCAATGTTTAATGGCAATCCTGAGAGACTTGAGCTTAGCTTCCCAGATGTAGTGAGGAGAGCCCACAACTTCTTTTGCCCATTGTTCCTTGATCAGTTTTTTGAATTCATCGCTGCTGTCCCAGGCCTTATTATATTTAAATGGAAGCGGTCCCATGTTCTTACCTTTATCAAGAGTCAAAGCCACTGGTTTATGGTCTGAAAAGTATCCTTGGATTATTTTGCTCTGGATATTTGGAGGGATTTTGAATAGTTATGAAACTATTCACAAACAAGTTTTGTTGGTATAACTATCATATATGAACCATGGAAAGTCCAAATTGAGTGCTACAAGTTTTTTTAGAAAGAAGATAGAAAATGTTATTTTAGGTAAATTTTCTATAGGTATATATGAAATGTTGAACACATGGAAACCCATACAATTTCATTATCTGGAAAGGGTCAAGAATCAACATGTTTTTGGAAGGATACCATAGGTCTCACCTACCACATAAAATTTTGACTAGACGTATGGCATTGTAGACAATACATATCATAGTACTACAAGAAATTTTAGAAGTAAAAGGTACAATATTTTAGAGATAAATCAAGACAATGGTCGGGTAGCAAGACAATCTCAAAATTAGGATTTTAAAGTTATATAACTTACAATTGACATAACTTTTGATTGGAAGCTTTATTTTTGACAATTAAGAATTTGTAATAAGGAGAAAAATGAGGAGTATTAATATTTTTTACCACATGGATAAGGTTGTTCCAAAATTACTACATAAATCAAACCTTCAAAAAGTTTATCCACGACTTAGACGAAAATGAAGATATACAAGACCAACTATCCAAATAGGAGAATCAAATTAATTAATTGAATGATAGATTTGTGAAATTTTTTGATTTGATATATGCAAAAAAATATAAAATTGAAGATGGAAAATACAAGACATAATATAAGTCAACCTATATAAATTTTGTTAACAAAAATGGAATAAATGATGGAAAATGTGGGACAAAATTTTTCATCCATGCCCTTATGTATCCTAGATGAGAGATTAATTAAAGGTGATATTGGTATGCAAGGAAATATTGAAAATAAGGATAAAATTTTTGTTAACCCCAATCACATTTGGGATTTTTTTTGAAAAATATGAACACAAGGATGGAGTCCCAAAATCACGATTAATCACCACTTCAAGATCAACATCATGAGGGGATTAACTCAACACCAAGGAAATACTTAATTCCCAATATTAATATGATGAAGTTTGATATTCGAGATACTATAACAAGGATATTCTAGATGGATATTTTTTTTTAATCTATACCAAGTGCCAACCTTACAAAAAATAAGTCTTACATCTTTGTATTTAAAAAACAATCAATTTGTATGGTCACTAATGGATTTGTCAAGACAAAAGGATTTTATTATATCTTGGTCCATTTTTGTAGATGAATTCATAACACATTATGAGGATATTAAGTGCAATATATTGTTTAGTCAATTAATAAATATTTGGAAAAGAGTCCCAAATACAAAGAACATTCAACAATTCCAAAAATCTCAGGGTAGAGAACATTCCAAAGAATAATTTGTTAGATCTCTTTATGGGAATTTTAAAGGAGAGCATTCAACATGAGGTGTGTTTCTTCAAATCTAAATATCTAGAGCATGCTTTCAATGTGGAAAGGAAATTTGAAAGTATAAATATGGCTACTAGAAGAGTGGTCACTAACAACTATGAAGATCTCCATGCTCCCTCTCCTACCCTCACTCAACCTACGAAATTGACACATAAATAAGTGGATGAGAGACGAGCAAAGTCACTATGTTTTAGTTGTGATAAGGATTATAATAAAGGGAATAAACACAATGAGAAAAATTATTATGCATATATTATGAAGAGGAGGAAGATAAAGAATCAAAACCAGCTGAAGATCTAGAATTAAAAGAGACTACTCCAACCATATATTGTTATGAACTGGATGGAATTAGTAGTCGACAAACCCTCAAGATAGAAGGATATACCAAAATTAAAAGTTAGCAGTTTTGATTGAATATATGCAAATTAGTAAAACTTCTTATTTGCTTTGTATTTCCAACACCCAAGATTTTTCAGATGGAGGTATCATAAATTATTTAGGGAAGTCCCATAGTTTAAAACTTAATATGAGGAAGTATCTTTTGGATGGCCCCATGGTTGAAATCCAAATGTGTGGTGTTGATGTTGTAATAGGGGTATAATGGTTACAATCATTAGGAATAGTATCCATTAAATTTCAGAAACTTTTCATGAGATTTTCCATGGAAGGAAAGGGAATTGAACTTAGATTTTTCCAAGGGAAACCATCTATAGTGATAAGCACTAAAAAAGGAAACTAAAAAATGGATACCATGTTGTAATCAAAACATTTTTCTCGGCAAGTGTTCAAATATCTATACCTTCTTCTCCAATGGATCTCTAAAAAGTTATCAATAATCATTCAAAGGTATTTGAAGAGATGCCTAAGGGTCTTCCATCTACTTGAGATAATGACCACACTATTCATTTGTCACTAGAAAGTGTACCACCTAACATTAGGATTTACAATCACCCATATGCACAAAAGAGAGATTGAATGTATGATTCATGAAATGTTAGAGGATATCATCATTCGACCTAGAAAAATGATTTATTTACACCATTTTTGATGGTTTAAAATAAGGAAGGTTCATGGAACATGTTTTCAAATTATATACAACTCAACGAAAATACCATCAAAGATAAGTTTCCTTTTCCTATCATTGATGAATTATTAGATGAATTGCAAGGATCAATTTTGTTTACTAAGATGGATCTTGATTTTTGATATCATCAAATCAAAATGAAGTAAGAGGAAAACTCTAAAAAATCCTTTAGAACACACAATAACCATTATGATTTTTTGGTAATGCCATTTGTTCTTAGTAATGCACCTTCAATAATTCAAAGCTTGACAACTTCTATTTAATAATTCAAAGCTTGACAACTTCTATTTTCAAACCCTACATTAGAAAATTTACATTAGTAATACTAATCTACAAAAAATCTTGGGAAGAGTAAGTATAACATGCAGACACAGTAAACCTATTGGAAGAGAAACAACTATATGCAAAGCCTTCAAAGTGTGCTTTTGGGGTTCAAGAAGTGGAATATTTGGGTCATATTGTCTCTCATGAAGGTGTCAAAAGGGATCCTAACAAAATTAAAGCTATGATGGAATAGTAAATTCCCAAAACATTAAAGAATCTTAGAGGATTCCTAGGATCGATAGGCTATATTTACAAGTTTGTCAAGAATTATGGTCTAGTAGTAACACCACTAACAACATTATTAAAAACAAGGCATTTTATTGGATGAAAGAAGCAACCAAATCTTTTGAAAAAATTAAGTTAATTATGTGTACAAGTCATGTCTTGGCTACACCCAACTTCACAAAAACATTTATTATAGAGTTTGATGCCCCAGGACATGGCCTTGGTGCATTTTTAATGTAAGATGAAAGGCCCTTGCCTTTGAAAGAAGCCAACATAAAGGAAAGAACTTACTCAAACCCATTTATGAAGAGGAAATGATGGCCATATTACATGCAATTAAGAAATAGTGCCTTTACTTAATATGAAGACACTTCAACGTAAAAAACAAATCATGATAATTTGAAGTATTTCTTGAAACAACAAATATTTTAAGAATAACAACAAAAATGGGTTACAAAGATTCTAGGTTATGATTTTGAATTATCTAAAAAAAAGAAGATAATATGGTGGCTAACACACTTTCAAAAAAAGAAGAAACAAAGGGATTACTATGTGTTATTTCCATTTCACAATATGATTGGGTAAAAGAAACAAGGATAGAATGGAAGCAAGATAATAAGGCATGCAAAATCATTCAACAACTGGAAGAGGGTCCAAGTTCATTAGTTAAATTGTAGATGAATGATTTTGTATGGTATCAAGATCACCTATATTTAAAGGAGAATTCCCAACTCAAATATAAGGTCCTTTGGGAATTGCCCGTCAAGAGGGATTTTTTTTGGGAAGGTATTAAAAAGGATGTTCAAAATTTTGTGGCTAAATGTGTGTTCTTCCAATAGAATGAGGGAGAGATGATCAAAACCCCATGTTTCCTACAACCATTAGTTATACCAAGTCAATGTTGGGAAGATGTTTTAGTGGATTTTACTATAGGTGTACCTAAATTTGAAGGAAATAATATTATCATGGTAGTAATGGAGTAATTCACAATGTATGTCCATTTTTGGTTTCTTTCTCGTCATTTTAAAGAAAGAACAATAGGCACAACATTGATGAAAATAGCTCAGAAGCTTCATGGAATTTCCAAGATTATTGTAAGTGATAGATATCCAATTTTCATTGGAACTTTTTTGAAATAAATTATATTCTTCTTTAGGTACTCAATTGGCTCACAATTTCTTTTACCATCCTCAATCCAATGGGAAAATTGAGTTTTTGAATAAATTTCTAGAAGGATATCTTCATTGCTTTGTATTTGATAAATAGACAATGCGTTAAGTGGTCTCCTTTAGAAAAATGGTGGTACAACACATGCTTCCACTCTTCGCAAAAAATGTTCCCATTTGTAGCATTTTATGGATATCATCCTCCATCTATCATATCACCCTTGAAAGGAAAATTAAAATTCAAGTAGTGGAGGACGACATAGAGCACCAACAAGAGGTTCTCAAACTATAGAATGACAACTTGGTTGCAATGAAAAATACGATGAAACAAGCATATCAACATCAAAATGAAAGGAAATTTGAAGTGGGGGGTTGAGTATTACCGAGGCTACAACCATACAAATATATGTCCCTCAAGCAATAAAATAATGACAATAAATGAGCACACAAGTATTATGATCCGTATAAGGTGTTATAGAGGATTGGAAATATGGATTACAAATTGGAATTACCTCCATATTCACACGTACATCCCGTCTTCAATGTTTCTTTCTTAAAGAAGGTAATTGACAATAGGATCCCAGTTCAAAATATTTTATTATAGATTAATGAATAATATACAATCATATTAGAACTATAAAAAATCATTTAAACACAAGTTACACATCTAAGAAATTGAACAATTATTGAGTACCTCATCAAGTGGAAGAGGCAACATGGGAAGATGAATTCTTCATGAAGAAACATCTACAACTAATTGAGTGTTGAGGAGAACACTTGTTTGAAAGGAAGTAGGATGTTAAACCCCAGAAAAAGGCCCATGTAAATACCTATACATTGAGTTATTATATTTCTATTGTTATATTTGTGTTGTTGACTAGACCCTTTAATCGTAATTGTACTATTTGTCTTTTACACACACACACACAAAGGACCCCTATTGTATATACAAAATGAGGTTACCCTTTGAAGAGGCTTATCTTTCATTGTTATATCTATTTCTCAAGGCATCATGCTATTTTGGTTTTTGTTTCCTAACAAACTTGTTCATTATGCTTCATACAAATAGAAGAAACAAAGTTGAAATCTCTCTCAAACTAATGATTTGTGTTGTTAAGGAAATCCTGAAATTTTATCTTTAGTATTTATAAAACCACTTCTTGTACAATGCTATGATTGGGTTGTCATAAATTTTGGATGGAATTTTCCTTATACAATTGTGGAAGGATGAGAAAATGCTCATTCTTAACGTCTTGATTATTGGAAATATTGAGAGGGGGGTGAATCAATATTTCCTTTAATTTCACAATTGGTTAGGTTCTTTTAACCTATCAAATCATCAAAATAAATACGAAGTAGTATCACATCACATGAACAGTGCATAAAATATTTATCTCAACAAAAGCTTCAATATGCATGGTTACATACAAATTTACCCGTCAAGACTGGAAGGACGTAAAATACTCCTAGGGGTTTTACCAACAAGGATGGAAGGAAGTAGTTTCTCCCTAAGTCTGAAGAATTTTGCAGACTCAACCTGAAGGGGTCTGCAGTCCCCTGTTACATTCTACAATAGTGTTGTTTCACTTCAACCCAACCTATTTTCCCCTTAATGCTATGTTGCCCCATATAATGATTAAGACTAAGCTTGGGCTCTTGTACCATAGAAAATGACCCAAATGCAAATGATATTCAACCATGCTAGCCCAAACTCAATTGTTGTACCATACTTCTTCAATATTGTTGATCCAATGATGCCCAACTTCAAACTATCCAAACTTAGAAGATGCACAAAATTTGACCAATCAAACTAATGTGCAACTTACCTTAATATATTATATTGATGTAAGACCATTGTCACTATATGTTTTCAATCTAAATTTGATGTGATGCCTCTTCCCTCTCTGATGCCTTTATGGTTATAATAAATTTATGCCTCTTGCTCTAGATGATAATTGAGAAGGTTATGCAAATTTTGAAGGGAGCCTTGAAGCCTATCAAAGATTACTTTTCCTTTAACTCCAATTGTTGTAGATGTCCTTTGCTGATGCCACTGCTACTGTGCCCAAAATAAGATATAGGACCTTTATACTTTTGAATTTTTAGAAGTATTCAACATCATGTATGCCATTTAATAGAGTTGTATGTGTTTTTGTTTTCATAGGGCTGGTCATAACGTGAAAACCATGAATGTAATCATGAAACCATACCTCAGAATATGCCTCTCAGAGACCTCAAATTCGAGCCACAATAAATCAACGAATCTTAGAAATGAATGGCTAATGTTGTTTTGGTTTTTCCAATAGAGAGCCATGAAAAATACTTCAGAGATACATAAAATCTTTTCATGAGAACTCTGCTCCATAAGATTAACATAACTTACACAAGAGGGTATACTTATGGTTCTTGCCACAAAAATTCTCTCAAATCACTACGTTAGTCATAGTTCCTTGCACTATTTCATACCATCAACTTTAAAAACTAGCCATACGCCTGCTACCTCAAAACCAAAAGGTTACACATCTGCTTTAGGTAAGAATTGTTAGCTATGGATGAGCTTTATAAACACAAGGTCTCATAAGATCTATTTTTAATGCAACAATTAAGCAGAGTTCTTGTGATAACAAGCCAAAGGAACATTTTATAACCCCCACAACAAACCCAAATAGAATACAATAACTTTTGAGTAAAAGCACTGTGATTAGGCCACAAAGAGTCCCCAGATTCACAATTAGTAATGAATCAATCATCAAGTAGGTCTGATTCTCTTCAGTAACGAGCCATGGACCAGGGGTATATCCTTTAGGGAAAAAAATATTTAGATCAGTACAATGAACCTTATAAATCCCAGATGAAGCCTTTGAAAATTGAAACCAAATAAGAATTCCAGAAATGTTTGATTCCTTTTACCAAAATACAAAATTGGTCCATTGTAATACATAAATTAGGCTTCCTTTACACTGTAATACATAATTAGGTTTCCTTTAATTCAGATCAAAATTCAAGTGTCAAACGCTGCATAATTTTGGTTCTTAGAATCATACAAATTTGGAACAAAAAATGTGCATCACAGTTCCATAGGACCAAAATTCTTCTCAGATGCTACCGTTGTGAATGAAATTCAAAATGACATAGAAATTTCTTGTTCTAAAAGCTGAATCCCAACTATAAAAGGACAATGCCAATAAGACGTGTTTTAAACTTCAAAGATAGGTGAGAGCTTTGTTGTCTTATGAATATTGGACCAAATCAAGCCTTAATAGGGTTGCAGATGCTTCAAGTAAGCCTCCAATCAAAAACCAAAAACCATCAATACAAGAAAAGATACCCAATAATCCTTCAGTAAAACTACCTACAAACAAATGTTCAAGATTACCATGCAAAAAAAAAAATAGATGATGCGAGTTCTCCCTTGTGATTTTGTGAGATGATTAACTCCTTTATATACTTGATGGAGGGGGTCAACTAACCCTTTCTCAATTTGAACCAAATTGAGAGATGGAGGGAAAAAAAATTTAAAATTTAAAATTTAAAAAGGAGCCAAAAATCCCTTTCTTTAATTTTAAATTTGAATTTTGGTTAGAGCCAAATTTTCCTTTCTAATTTTGGACCATGCTGAAATATTATTAGAATTTCCTTCTAACTTTTCCTTTCATTAAAACATCCTTCTCATCCTTATGAAGTGTGCCATAGTCTATCCATTAACATGTCGCCATATCATCTCCTTTTGGGGACTTCGACCATAAGATGGGGACATCATTTTTGACTGGGCATATCTCTCAAATTATGAGGACCCATGAAGCGCTCCACATATCAACATAAACAAATTGATGAGGGATATCAACCTGGAGGGTTTCGATGCTAAGAGTCATGATGAAAACAATCAACAAGTGTGAGGTATGGTCATCTTCTAGGGGATCAAGACCCTAGAGCTACGGTTTCATCAATGCATCATCTTATCCATGCATTCCAGCATACTGAGGACATCAATGATGATATCCTGCACCTTCTTTGACATTAATTACAACATACTAAAATGGAATAATGGTGTTTCATTTTTTCCAATAGAGAGCCATGACAATTACTTCAAATATACATAAAATATTTTCATGAGAACTCTGCTCTAGAAGATTACCAAACCTTACACAAGAGTGTATACTTATGGGCCTTGCCAAAACATTTCTCTGAGAGCATTGCATTAGTCATAGTTCTTTGCACTGTTTCATACCATCAACTTTAGAAAGTAGTCATGGGCCTACTGCCTCAGAACCATAAGGTTACACATATGCTTCAGGTAAGCATTGTCAGCTATGGATGAGCTTCAAAAGCACAAGGTCTCATCAAATCTATTTTTAATGCAACAATTAGGGATATTTCTTGTGAGTACAAGCCAAAGGAACACTTTCTAACCCCCACAACACACCCAAATAAAAGACATAAGCCATAAGTAAAAGTACTATGTTTAGGCTATAGAGATCCCAAATTCACACTTAGTAATGAATCAATCATCAAGTAGGTGTGATTCTCTTCAGCAATTAGCCATGGATCATGGGTATATCCTTTAGGGAAAAAAAGCTTCATATCAATATGATGGACCTTATAAACCCCAGATGAAGCCTTTGACAATTAAAACCCAACCATAATTCCTTCAAGGTTTTATTCCTTTTACAAAAATACACAGTGCAATATGAGGTTGCAAGCATGAGATCATTGGCCACTTTAGAAAAGTACCAAAAATCCTGGTTAACTCTTCTATAACATGCTCATAAATAAAATTTTTGATCATTTCCTATTCAGAGGGGAAACATCCTGGATTAAGCCCTTAATTGTGGAAAAAAGGCATATCGTAGGGTCGATAATTTCTCCATACTAATCTTTGATTAGGGCCACATCAATTAGTGTTTAGTTAGGCCTCAGACCTAGGAAATGACAAGGGTTTGAATTGTCATGAATTAGATGCACATAATCACAAGTTTCAGTGATGTAACTTCAGTGAAGACCTCAAAAATATGAGTTGAGTCTCAATAATGATAGACAAAAAATTGCCTCAACTATTTGTTGTTTTAAGCCCTAGATTGTGCCGATTTTTTGGTATCAAAGGTGCTTCATAGGCTTGAATACTTTACACTATAATACTAATTTAGGCTTCCTTTAATTCGTATTAGAATTCAAGTGCCAAACCCTACATAAATTTGAATCTTATAATAATACAAATTTGAACCACAAAAGATGCATCACAGTTCCATAGGAATGGAAATTCTTCTTAGATGCTACCTATGCGAATGGTCTTCAAAATGACACAAAAAATTCTATTCTAAAAGCTGAATCCTAACTCTAGAAGGAAAGTGTCGATGAGACATGTTTCAAACATCAGAGATAGGTAAGAGCTTTGTTGTCTTATGAATCCTGGACTAGATCAAGCCCTAATAGGGTTGCAGATGCTTCAAATAAGCCTCTAGAAAAAAAACAAAAACCATCAATATAAGAAAAGAGACCTAATATCCTTCATTAAAATTACATGCAAACAAATATTCAAGATTACCCCGCATAAATAATATATAGGTGATGTTTTTGAGAAATAAGTGCTAGTAGTATATATTAGGGTTTGATTTCTCTTTCTTGATAATTACTTGTGAATTATGTTGGCTTATTTTACTTATTTATTATATTATATTTCATCAAGAAATTACCAAATTATGTCTGTATGAAGATCACAAGAACAAGAGACACAATATGTAGGCACTCAATCAGGGAAACCCCCCTATATAAGGGAAAACCCAGTCAAAATTATTCCTTCAGTAGTTAAAATGATATAATCCAAGACTGTTCGACCTATACACAAACTTCCTCCAATCACCAAGTCAACTTTTCCTTCCAGCAACTTCGATCTAGATCTTCGACCCTGCAACAATAGAACTTCGACCTATCCAGTAACAGAACTTTGACCTATGCAACAATAGAACTTCGACCTATTCAACAACAAAACTTTGACCCAACAACTCCAAAATTTCGACCTCCCCAAAAATAGATCTTCGACTCTAGAAACAACCCAGTAACTTTGTATGAAAGTGAGAGAGAGATAACCCAAAAACTCTGACTTGTTCTTCTTCTGCAATTCTTCCTTCTTCTCCTTTTACTTCACACTTTTCTACACTTCCTTCTTGTCTATTGAAATTGTTGAGTTTGTGAGAAAATAGATCGAACTGCACTTGTATATATAGCCTCTTATGTGGGTCAAATTGTCCTCTTATAGGCCGACTTCATCAAGTAAGGGTCGACTTGGTGTGGAGGTGAAAAATTATATATTTGACTCAATAATAATTCATTTTACATGATTCAAAAGCCCAATAAGGGTCTTATTAAATGGAAAATGACTCTAATGACTCAATATAAAACCTAGAAGTTCTCACTGGGGACTCTGAACTATAATATGATGACCCAAGCATGAAACCCATGCTTTAATAAGTCATTGTAATAATAATAAAATTTCTTTTTCATTATTTGATAAATATATTTCCTAATGACTCATATATAAATATGAAGATCGAACCTAGTTACATTCTTCATCACTCCCTCTTAACTACGAGGTATTCATAATTTACACATGTATATACAAGTACAAGGAAGATCTCAAAACACAAGAACTTCGAAGAGTTTAGGCACACACGGTGCCACAGACTAGATTCCTGAACAGGGAAATCTATTTGGGTGGGACTAAGATGGACTAAAGATTTCATCTGTGATATTATGTACCCTAGATGAGAGATTAATTAAGGGTGATATTATTATGCAAGGAAATATTGAAAATAAGGATAACAATATTGTTAACCTCAATCACATTTGGGATTTTTTTTTGAAAAATACGAACACAAGGATGGAGTCCCAAAATCATGAGTATTCGCCACTTTAAGATCAACATCATTAGGTGATTAACTCAACACCAAGGAAATACTTAATTCACAATATTAATATTATGAAGTTTGATGTTCAAGATACTATAACATGGATATTCTAGACATATATATTTTTTAATCTATACCAAGTGCCAACCTTACAAAAAATAAGTCTTACATCTTTGCATTTAAAATCAATCAATTTGTATGGTCACTAATGGATTTGTCAAGGCAAAATGATTTTATTATATCTTGGTCTATTTTTATAGATGAATTCATAACACATTATGAGGATATTAAGTGCAATATATTGTTTAGTCTATTAATAAATATTTGGACAAGAGTCCCAAATACAAAGCACATTCAACAATTCCAAAACGTAAATCTCAGGGTAAAGAACATTCCAAAGAATAATTTGTTAGATCTCTTTATGGGAATTTTAAAGGAGAGCATTCAACATGAGGTGTGTTTCTTCGAACCTAAATATATAGAGCATGCTTTCAATGTGGCAAAGAAAGTTGAAAGTATAAATATGGCTACTAGAAGAGTGGTCACTAACAACTATGGATAACTCCATGTTTCCTCTCCTACCCTCACTCAACCTACAACATTGACACATCAATAAGTGGATGAAAGACGAGCAAAGACACTATGTTTTAGTTGTGATAAGGATTATAATAAAGGGAATAAATACAATAAGAAAAAATAATATGCATAGATTATGAAGAGGAGGAAGATCAAGAATCAAAGCCATCTCAAGATCTATAATTAGAAGAGACTACTCCAAACATATCTTGTCATGAATTGGATGGAATTAGTAGTCCACAAACCCTCAAGATAGAAGGATATATCAAAATAAAAAGTTAGTAGTTTTGATTGAATATGGTAGTACCTATAACTTCATTATTGAAAATTAGTAAAACTTCTCATTTTCTTTGTATTTCCAAAACCCAAAATTTTTCAGATGGAGGTATCATAAATTATTTATGGAAGTGCCATAGTTTCAAACTTAATATGAGGGAGTATTTGTTGGATGGCCCCTTGGTGATATTTATGATTGGGAAATTACTGGGGGGGTCGGTGGGTGAATCAATAATTTAAATTTTATTTTTGCTCAAGTTAATTTTCTTCTTATGCAACTAATGATTTATGCTTGTGCTAAATCGTCATTGAATTCCTTTTGCAAGTGTCAAAGAGAGAAATTTGTAGATTTACTTATCAAGAATTAAAAACATTCACAAAAAATTCAAGAGTAAACAGATGAAGACACCAGATATAAGTGGAAACCACAAAGGGAGAAAACCACGAGGCAAGCTGCTAATCCTTATTACATCATATTTTTGTAGGCTCCAACCTACAAGAGGCTACTACCTCAAAGGAAGCTCCAACTCCCACAAGTTTTCTGTAGGATACAACCCATAGGAGGCTCCTACCTCAACAGGCTACAACCTGTTCTTTTTCAAGCTGCAACATAGAAAAGAACAAAAATTTCTCAATCACAACATCAAGTCACAAATGCTGGTTACCTCATATACAATTATGTTGTCAAGTTTTCTGCTGAACTGCTTCTTCTTTTCACTCTTTTTCTCTTCTGCTACTGCTCATCAACTCTCTGATGCAGACTCCTTCCACTAAAAAAGAAGATCATCATTTTTCATTCCACATTGTATATTTTATAAGCAAGCCCTCTTGGTTGTTTGTATTCTTTGGAGGAATATGAAATGAAGCATAGTCTTTTGGACTTCCAAAACTGCTCACAATCTTGTCTTTTCATTTTCAGTTCTGAAAATTATTTGTAATATAAAATAGAGATGAACTAACATATCATTCAGTAATAATTACAAGAGACAAATCAGATTTGGATTATCTACATTTTCTGTTCAAACAAATATATGTATTTTAGCTTTTGTCTCAATTTTTAGCCTTCACATTGATTAACATAGTATTTGCACTTCACATCACTTTCAACCTTTTATATTCAATATTCAACATTTTATGTACACTTTCCATTCAACATAAATGATCACCAATGTGCTCAATGACATCAATAACATTCATTGACATTAATCAATTAGCTTGATTTGACATCAATGGCAATATTGCCAACATTCTCCCCCTTTGGCATTGATGGCAACATGACTATTCCTCGTCCTAGGAAAAAATAATATCTCTTCTTCTGCCTCCATCCGTCTCATGCCTCCCCTTTTGACATCAATGACAAGGAGTGTTTGTGAATAGTCTTTGAGTTTCATGCCCTCAAGGAAATTCCATAATTCTACATTTAATAAGTAGAAAATTTGGAAGGGTAAATGTTGCTCCAAGGTATATATGATGAACTCTATTATTTACAGTGTTTCCATTCGTAAGAAAGATAGAAACATGAATACATCTTGGAGTATTAATAAATAAGGAACACTGAAATGAAGGTCAAATATGAATATGTTGAAGCATATGAATGTTGGAGTATGTGAATATGAAGGCATCATTTGAATCTGAATATGAATACACAAGCGTGAATATGATCCTTACCCACGACTTTGTAGCACATGCCAACAATCCTTACCCAGATATGTGAACTATCAAATATCTACCAATTAAAATGTTATTATCCCCTTTGAGATGGGCAAATTATCTTCACGATATGAAAATTATCAATGAGAAATGTTAATTATTTCTTAGCTTTGCCATTGGAATTATATATGTCCACTATGTGAATTATCAATGCAATATGCACATTATCTCTTATAAATATGAGTTATTAACACTACAATGGCTCCATCAAGTATGCTAAGCTGATATGAGTATTATTAGTACAAAGATGGCTCCCTCAGAGATGTGAATTATTAATGCTACTAGAGGCTCTATTGTATGCTGGAATTATCTCTCGAATTGGACCTGTTTGTTGCAATCACCCATTCAGACATACATACCATCAACGCTACAATGACATTGAATATGTGAACTATCTCCATTTACTACCATGGATGTATAGGAAGTATCTGAATTAGATCCATTTAATACGTGAATTAACCTGTTTCCTATGATGACTCCACTAGATATGCCCAAAGTGTCCTCACGAAAGTTGACAATCAACGTCGTCAAATTTCGCAATTACAAAATATCGCCATTTAGCAATCACACAGATCTAAACATGTTGTCATGATGTTGCACTTGAGGCGAATATTTCCCATAGTTTTCTGAGACTCAACGTTGTACCCTTGAATGAAGGTCTTAGCGCTGCTCAACTTCCTGATCTCTCTGACTAATTGTGAGGAACACAACTACAAATGGTGCGATGATGATCTCATTCTTCATAAATGAATATATGGAAACTGTCAAGAACCGAAGAAGATGAGAATGATTGGCAATTGTAATATGTTAACATGAATACTTGGCCTCCCAGAAAATTGATTCTCGATACTTTCAATGGCGTTGGCAATTATTAATTTTCTTGGGCGACGACGACGATAACTCTAATTGGCCTCTGTAATGCGTTAGCACTGTAAGCAATTAATTTTTTCAGAATTCATTTTCAATAATGCACTTGACCTTCCAGCTCAGTTATTTGGCTCAAGCTCACGACTCAAAATCCAGATTGTCAAGGTCATGTCCATAATGCAAACTCTATGTTCTGCCATTGTAACGTCCACCTGTTCTGACATTGTAACGCCCACCTGCGTCTGTGTCCTCTACGTCTGCGCCCTCTGTGCACACCTACGCTATAACATTGTAACCTCTGTATCTATGTTCTCTGCGTCTTCCTAACGTTGTCCTCTGCATCTGCGTTTTCCTGATTGCAATGCTTCATACAATAAATGGTAATGCTCTACTCTTAGCAGTTACACATTGCTAGTCTCTTGGCGCACTCTCCATATCTAAATAACAATAACTATCTAGAGTTTTGTTTTTTTTGGCATAGCTTGTACTCATCTTAGAGAATATGATCCATCAACATGCCTATCAACCTGTATTTGTTGAGAGAGCCTTGTCACCGTTGTGTCCATTCGTGCACTTCTATCTACCTGACCTGTCACTTCTTTGTCATTATTCTCTTCATAGAATGTTTGGCCTCTCGATATCGACATGCAGATTGTCCCTTATCGGAGTTGTTGTAGCTCCAAAAGAGTTTCAGAAAGATCTCAAGTTGGGTCCCAAATATGATGCTTCTGCTTTGGTGATCTTCATCAGTGATGAAGGATTTTAGAAAGATCTAGTGATGCAATACGATTTAGCAATTGCCTTCATAATTTCTGATTGCAGAACCATTTGCATTGATTTCTTCAATAACAGAATGCTGCAAGTAATACAATTTAGAAGTTATCTTCATAATTTCTGATTGTAGAACCATTTGTATTGGTTTCTTCAATAACAAAATGTTGCAAGTAATACGATTTAGCAGTTTTCTTCATAATTTCTGATTGTAGAACCATTTGTATTGGTTTCTTCAATAACAAAATGCTGCAAGTAATATGGTCTGGAGGTAGATATCATGATTCTTCATGATGAACATTTCAATAGACCAAACATATAGAAGTATAGAATATGTTCCTTTTCTTTTGGTTGCATGCATAGAATAGAATAAAATCTGATGCGTGACTTGATGGCAGTACCCTCTTTTCTTCCCCCCCGGCCCGCACCGCCCCCCGCACAACCCTTTTTTTTAATAGATCAATTTTAGCTGAATCCCCGCCCCGCCCCCCCGGCACAACCCTTTTTTTTAATAGATCAATTTTAGCTGAATCTATGAGTTATACATTGATGCATTTTATACACATATTTAAATTCAACATAAGCTGAATAATTCTGAGGGAATTATGATGATGCCAATATACATTGAGGTAGACTCATTTTTTCAACATGGTTCGACTAGATCTGCAAATATATGACTGGACTATGTACAATTGTGAAATTTCATCTACATGCTTATATACAAAATATACATATATGTACGAAGAAAGAAAATTCTTGAATCAAGAATGGACCTTTGATTGAAGAAACTGATTGATGTTGCTAGTTTATAAAGAAGATGTCTTGATCAATTTGATGATAGTCCTTTGCTCTAGCTTCTTTTTGATTGCTTCAAATTCTGCACACAATCATATGCTTCTTGTTCCTCTTCATTACTATTTCCTGTTCCAATAATCTCCCCCTTGGATCATGCTCAATTTCATATACTCTGCAATATTTTAGGTTCTCCTTTTAAAGTCACATTAGTGAAGAGAGTCTGTAGGCACTATCCCTAGCTTGTTTTTCAAATATTCAAATGGTTCTTTAGCAAGGGGTTTTGTAAGTATGTTTGCTATTTGTTCCCTTATGGGTATGTACTCCATCTTCACTATTTGCTTAGCCACTTTTTCTCTTATAGGAATATGTTTTGTCTTTGAATGGAGCACCAGATTTTTTGAAATGCTTATTGCACTTGTATTGTCACACTTGATAGATATAGGTTTATTAAAATTTACCTTCATGTCCAATAATGTTTGTTTCATCCACAATACTTGTGTGCAACAAGCTGCAACACTGTAGGAATTTAAAGGGTAAGTTCCTCAGAAAGAACACCAAAAGGACACCGCTCACAACCAGATCTCAAATCAATACACCAGTATTTTTGACGTGGTTAAAACCCTCAAAGAGGGAAACAGTCCACGGCCTGTCCCAACGTGGGTACTACAGGCAATTTATTAATCAAAGAATGAAAATTTACATAAGCTTCTCTCATGCACGGATTACCCAAACAATGACCCTCCATGCGCTTTAAATAGAACTCATGGACCAATCGGGTGTCAAGCCACGGATCAAGTGTCGGTAATACCGAGGTGAGAGTGAACCGTCGGATCACTACATATAGTGACCGTCGGATTGTAAGTTACAAAATGTACAACGGTAAAGAAAGACACTTTACCTAACTCTATACCTAACTCTATACTAGACCAAGTTGAACTTAACTATATCCTATGTGTCGGAATATCCTAACATCCCCCCTTCAGAACAACTTGGGATAGGATTGAAGGATTTACAAATATGACACAATAGGAGAAGGAAGGAGGCACTAGAGCCTATCCCCCCTTAGTGACAACTTCCTGAACTCCAAGCATATATCGAAGTTTAGTGAACTTCGCCTCTGTGAGAGCCTTTGTGAAGATGTCTGCAACCTGATCTCAAATCAATACACCAGTATTTTTGACGTGGTTAAAACCCTCAAAGAGGGAAACAGTCCACAGCCTGTCCCAACGTGGGTACTACAGCAAATTTATTAATCAAAGAATGAAAATTTACATAAGCTTCTCTCATGCACGGATTACCCGAACAATGACCCTCCATGCGCTTTAAATAGAACTCATGGACCAATCGGGTGTCAAGCCACGGATCAAGTGTCGGTAATACCTAGGTGAGAGTGAACCGTCGGATCACTACATATCGTGACCGTCGGATTGTAAGTTACAAAATGTACAACGGTAAAGAAAGACACTTTACCTAACTCTATACCTAACTCTATACTAGACCAAGTTGAACTTAACTATATCCTATGTGTCGGAATATCCTAACAGCAACTTCTATGTATTCATCTTCTGCGGTAGATAGAGAAACTGATGTTTGTTTTTTGCTTGGCCATGCCACCAAAGACTCTCCTAGGTAGAATGCACCACCGCTTGTACTTTTTCTGTCATCCACACAACTCACCTAATCCACATCTGTGTATGCTATCAATGTAAAATTATTATCTTTCGGATACCATAGACCATAGCCTGTAGTCCCTTTCAAGTACTTGAATATTCTTTTTGTTGCTAACAAATGGCTTTGTTTGGGTGCTGATTGATACCTTGCAACTAATCCGACTGCCAACATTATATCTGGTCGAGAAGTTGTTATGATCCAAACTTAAACATGAATGCAAAAACTTACAGATATAATCATAAACACAAAGATGCAACATAAAAACACTTCATTTCATTAATAGAAAAATATTGAACTATACTTACTAACATAATGGAAATAAGATAGTTCAGGTGATGGTAGCTTATCTCTAAGAAGAGATGTGGCGACTACATGCTTCTGAACTGAGTTACAATGAGGTTCAAGGGCCTTTTTATCATTGAACAATAAGAGAAAACCCTAAACAACCAAAACCCTAACCCGAGGAGATGTAACACCAAGACTTTATGGGCCTCGTTGGGGTTAGTTGGGCAGCCAACTTCCCAACGTCGTAACTTGGTCATATTATCTCTGTTTGACGTGTATGATACCTCGTTAGAAAGATATATCCAAGGACTACAGTTGGTGATGTGATTTCCATAGAAAAACAGATCTTTAGGGTCTCAAAATGGATCCGGAAGTTCAGAACCCGAAAAACTGCCAAAAATAGTAAACTATGCTACAATTAAGGAAACAGATGAAACTTACTGGGGGGTCTAGGTGGAATAAGCGGATGGCCACCAATATCCACCTGGATCATTCCTTCCCCCTTAGGAAGAAATGGTCCCCATTTCATGCAAAGCCTCCATGAGGTGAGGAAATTTCTGTTGAACTCGGTCCCTGGTGAACCACTTGCCCTGGTGAAGGAGTTGGCTTGCTTTGACAACTCGATATAGCTGTATCCTCTATTGCCGAGTGTTCTTGATCTATCTATACATGATCTGATCAATTGTGGCCTATTCCATGCAGCCCGAGTTGAGATCTATTGGTGTGAGTTGTTCTGTAATGTCAGATGTGTCCAACAATGGTGGAAAGTATGGTTGAAGGTGATCTACATTGAACACTGGGTGCATACCAAGGAACAGTGGGATGCTGAGCTCGAAGGCATTGTCACTGATGACCTTGGTGATGGTGTATGGCTCATATTAGAGTGGGCGAAGCTTGCGGTGGGGTCCAGCAAGGTGCTCCTTCTGCAAATGAAGCCAAACTTTGTCACCCACCTAGAACTTGTGCAGCGCTCGATGCTGATCATGGCACTGTTTGTACTTAGAATTGGCTCTATCCAATATATCATGGACCTATTGGTAGATGTGTTGAATGCGCTCAATGAAGCTGTTAGCCCTTTCATCTTTAGACTACATGTGAGAAAAATCTACCTGAGTGGCTACAAATGGTATGGCCACTTTAATGGGGCATAATGGCTGAAATCCCAGCCCTACTTGAAAGGGGGTATGGCCTGTTGAGTTGTGGAGAGATCCGTTGTAGATGTGTTGGAAATAAGGGAGACTATCATCCCATGTGCATGGATGCTTCAAGTTGTACATGCGCAGAATGTGTACGATCATCCTGTTGACAACCTCTATTTGGCCATCAGTTTGGGGATGGAAAGCCATGGACTTAGTAAGTTTTGTATCCAGCATCGACCAGAGACTTAACCAAAATGCACTCAGGAATCTTCTATCCCGATCTGAGATAATGGATTGTGGGATCCCAAAGTGTACCCACACTCGCTCAAAGAAGAGCTTGGTAGTGGCCTGTGTTGTGATACTCTTCTTGTAGGCTGCCATGATGTCCATCTTAGAGAATCTGTTGACGACCACAAAATGGAAATCATTGCCGTGCTTAGTAGAAGGAAGGCCCAACATATAATCCATGGAGACAGATTTGCAAGGCCGACTAGGAGTAGGTAGAGGAGTATACAGGGCTTGCTTCTTGATGGTTGGTTTGGTAATGGCGCAGGCAGTGCAGGATCTAATGTACTTCCCAACATCCTGATGATGTTTCGGCCAATAAAAATACTTCTGCAATACTGCCACTATTTTCTATACTCCGAAATTTCCTGTGACCCAACTGTAGTGCGCCTCCCAAATCATCTTGGCACACTTACTTGAAGGAACACATATGTGTCCCAAGTGGCATAACAGTGCATCTTGAAGGTGAAAATTTGTAACTTGCTTCCCTTCTAGGAGTGTCTGGTATATGCTGCCGAATTTTGGACTGCTCTTGTAAAGATGTGGCCACCTTGATGTCTCATGCCCATAGGAGTCGAGCACAGTGATTAGCACCATGACCGGTGGTCAGATGAGGCAATCAATGACATTATTGGTGATGCCCTTCTTATACTTAATGATCAAATGGAACTGTTGCAGATAGGTGGACCATTTATGACGAAGATCATTTTACAACTTCCCTTGTGTCTCTATGAACTGTAGAGGTCGGTGGTCTGTGTGGATGACCGTTTCCTTCCCCAAAATGTAATGCTTCCATTGACGAAATACCTGCACAATGGAATACATTTCTTTGTCGTAAGTGGGGTACTTTTGGACTGTGTCTGAAAGTGTCTCACTGTGGTAAGCCACTGGATGCCCATGCTGAGTAAGAACCGCACCAATAGCATAGTTGGAGGCATTTGTCTCAATCTCAAATGGTTGTTGCAGGTCTGGTAATATGAACACTAGTGCAAAACAGAGGTAATTCTTCAACTCAGAGAATGCTCGTTGTTGGGTTTCTGACCAAAAGAACTTTTCTTTCGCTCTGCCCTTGGTGACTTGACTTAAAGGCCAAGTGATATGAGAGAACCCCAACACGAACCTATGGTAGAAATTGGCAAGACCCAAAAAGTTATGGAGCTCTGTTAGAGTGGTTGGGATTGGCCAATCTCGAATGACTTGTATCTTGGATGGGTCCACATGTACACCCTATTCATCAATGATGTACCCCAGATATTGAACCTGGGTCAGGCCAAAGGTGCATTTCTCCAAGTTAGCACACAACTTGTGTTGTTGAAGGGTTTGAAGGACCTGTTGAATATGGTGGAGGTGCTCTTCCCAACTCTGGCTGAAGATCAAGATGTCATCTAAATACACCACCATGAATGCATTGGTGAAGGGTCGCAAGATGTCATCCATAAGTCTCATGAAGGTTGCAGGGGCGTTCGACAATCCAAATGACATGACCAGCTATTCGAAAAGGCCCTCCTTGGATTTGAAGGTAGTCTTCCACACATCGGAGGGTTCGATAGGCACCTTGTGATAACCTAACTTCAAGTCAATCTTGCTAAAATATTTGGGCCCCTTGAGTTGATCCAGAAGGTCATCAATCCGCGGGATTGGATACCTATTCCGGACAATGATCTTGTTCAACGCCCGATAGTCAATACAGAGCCTCCAGGTCCCATCCTTCTTCTGTACCAATATAATCGGGCTCCCACAGGGTGACGAGCTTGTCTTGATGTGCCCTTTCTATAGTAGTTCCTGAATCTTCCTCTTGATCGCATCATTCTCCAGAACAGAGCGTTGATAGATCGGTCCATTGGGTAGCGACGCGCCCTGGGTCAGATCGATGGAGTGCTTGACCTGACAGTGCAGAGGTACCCCTGTGAGTGAGGCGAAAATATCCCTGTACTCCTCCACGACCTTGTCCATCTATTGCTGCTGTGCAGAGGATCCCTGCCTAGAAGCCATGGCCACAACCTTCTTCTTGCCTTGGGGGCGAATCATAAGGAAAAGAAATTTCCTGGTCTGGGAAATGATCTAATTGCATTGCTTTGCAGTGATAAAAGAGATGGCAGTAGGTAGGGATACCTCCGGTATCTTGTACAACTTATTAGCCAAAGTAATAATCACAGAGTGAGGTCTAGACTCATATACAACATGTCACTTCCACAAGTATGGTTGTCCTAATAATACATCAAAAACTTCAAAAGGAGAAACATCACATAGTACCTCATCCGTGAAGGGCTTGATGCTGTAAGGAAGGTGACACTGCTAGTTGATGTGAAGATCTCATCCTTGGTGAAGCCACTCGATGGTGTATGGTTGTGGATGTGATGTAGTCTTTAGGCCCACTGCTTCACGACTTCTACTGAAATGAGGTTCTTTTGACTCCCAATGTTGACAGTGAATTGCATCGGAGAACCCTTCACCCACATATGTGATTGGAAGAGGCATTCCCCCTCCTCTGAATCTTCAGGATCAATTTTGTAGATCTTTGTGGTGGCCACGGTGGCACTAGGATCCGCATCAATGATCTGCTTCCCTTTGTTAGTCCCCTTATCGGATCTTAATTCAGGGTCGGAACCTGCATCTGATTCAGAAGCCTTCATCTCGGCCACTAGTGATTTCTTGGCCCAACACACAATTGTATTGTGAGTGGAGCTCTTATGGAACAAACACCATTTTCCCATGTCCTTCTTCATCTTCGTGGTGTTGTTCTTTGCCTGTGGCTTCGACGAGCTGTCCTGGGTGGCCCCGCCTTGGCTTGGTCCCTTGTTCTGTGGTTTAGGGGTGCCTTTTCCTTGCTTTGGATTTGCAGATCCAAAGTCACACTTCTTCTGTTTAAACCTTTGCTCAATCTTTACAACGTATCGATACGCTGTGCTGAGCGAGGAAATTTCCAGGAACTCCATCTCGTCCTAGATATACTTATTTAGACAGTTGTGGTACTTGAGCACCAAATTCTGCTCAGTATCCTTGATAACTAGCTTCGTGTGAAGAGTATGGAAAGTATTTGTGAACTCTGGCACATCTTGGTCCCTTCCCTACTGTAACGTGGTCCACTTTATGTATTTATCTTTATAGCTCCCGATAGGGTAATATTGTTCCTTGATGGCGTCTCGGAAAGAATTACAAGTGGGTGAAACTGAAAACAATGAGGGTTCACTCTCATCCTTTTGTTCACAGTAGGTTTCCCACCAGTCCTTGACATGTGGGGTGACTTTGAGAAGTGAAAACGTAATATTTTCCCTATTGGAAAAGTCATGAACTAAAAAATATCCTTCCAATAAATTTAACCATTTATCTACGGTGTCTACATCTATTAGGCCTTCGAATATGGGAATATCGAAGTTAAATTGTACCTTAAGAGGAGTGGCACCTCCAGAGTGGCTGTTGGACGAAGATGCATCGCCTGTGGGTAGTCGTCAAAGGATTTGGGAAAAGTTACCCATCATTGCGTCCCTCTATCGCTCGAGGGCTTCCTTGAGCAACATTTTGAAAGGATCTCCTGCCCCCTCATCTTTCTTTTCTTCTGCCATGGGAGGTTGTCAGGTTTTGCGAGGCTGGTCCTGCAATGGTTCAACCAGATCAATCCCTAATTCCTTATACCTTGACCTCGTTGGGGACATGCAATGAAAAATAGAGAAAGAGCAGACTGCTCTGATACCACTGATCCAAACTTAAACATGAACACAACAAATTACAGATATAATCATAAACACAAAGATGCAGTAGAAAAACACTTCATTTCATTAATAGAAAAATATTGAACTATGCTTACAAACAAAATGAAAATAAGATAGCTCGGGTGAGGGTAGCTTATCTCTGAGAAGAGATGTGGCTGCTACATGCCTTTGAATTGAGTTAAAATGAGGCTCAAGGGCCTTTTTATTATTGAACAATAAGAGAAAACCCTAAACAACCAAAACCCTAACTCGGGGAGATGTAACACCAAGACTTTATGGGCCCCATTGGGGTTAGTTGGGCAGCCAACTTCTTAGGGTCGTAACCTGGTCATATTATCTCTGTTTGACGCATATGATACCTCGTTGGAAAGATATCTCCGAGGACTACCGCTATTGATGTGATTTCCATAACAATTGCTAAAGAAATTATGCCAAAAAAACTTCGTTTAGGGCCTCAAAATAGCTCCAAAAGTTCAGGACCCTAAAAATTGCCAAAAATAGTAAACTGTGCTACAATAAGGAAAAAATGAAACTGACTGGGGGTCTAGGTGTGTCAGACCAGGAGGTAACTCCTCAAAACAATTCATGATATTCATTCAGGTTGGTCTTTATTATATACATGAGGGAGAGACTATTCATTTCATCTCCCAGTGACTCTTCATATTTTCTATTATTTATTTACATCAATTACAGTTATTCACCCAATCTCGATGATTAGGTGTCAACATTCCCCCCCTTATTTTGAAGGGATTTTGGTGAGTCCAAGCATCATTCTGAATCTTTCAAGCTTTTCTTTTCCAAGCGCTTTGGTGAAGATGTCTGCAATTTGCTCATTAGTGGAACAATAGCGGAGATGGAATGTTTTGGCCTCAACATGATGTCGAATAAGATGATATTTAGTATTGATGTGCTTCGTTCGATCATGGAACTTTGGATTCTTGGCCAACTTTATTGCTGAGGTATTGTCAATCATGAGTGGAGTAGATTGTACTTGTTTTACCTGCAAATCTTCAAGAATTTTCTTGAGCTACACAATTTCTTTTGTTGCCTCAGTTGCTGCCACATATTCTGCCTCTATTGTGGAATCTGTTGGAACTGAATGTTTGCATGATCTCCAGGAGACAGCTCCTGATCCAAGCCTCATAGCATAACCTGAAGTAGATACCCCAGTTTCTTTGTCTCCATCGAAGTCTGAATTAGAGTATCCAATCAAGCTGAAGTCATCCACCTGTGTATACTTGATTCCAAAGTCTTGAGTTCCCTTCAAGTACCTTAGAACTCTTTTTGCAGTAGACCAATGTTCCTCACAAGGCTTTTGCATAAACCTGGAGAGGATTCCAACAACAAATGAAATGTATGGTCTGGTAGTAGTTAGGTAGTTGAGACTTCCTACAAGCTATCTATACTTTGTTGCATCCTCAAATTCTTTTCTTACAATGGATGTGAGCTTTAAGTTTTGTTCCCTTGGAGTAGTAAGAGGATTGCATTCTGTCATGCTAAACCTGTTCAACATATCTCCAATGTACTTATTTTGAGAAAGGAATATGGACTTCGGATGTTGAGTTACTTCAATACCAAGATAGTAATGAACATAGCCTAAATCAATCATTTCAAAACCTTTCCTCAATTCCTTCTTTATGGATGCAATGTAGCCTTCATTGTTCCCTGTCATCAAAAGATCATCTACATATACCACAAGATATACAACTATTTTTCCAACTTTCTTGACAAATAAAGTTGCATCATCAAGATCATAATGTTTGAAATTGAGTTTCAGAAGATGCTCAGTTAGTTTTTCATACCAGGCTCGCGGTGCTTGTTTGAGGCCATACAAGGATTTCACAAGTTTTCATACTTTATGTTCATGTCCTTTCATAGAAAATCCTTCAGGCCGGGGCATAAAAACATTTTCTTTTAGATCTCCATTCAAGAAAGCAGTTTTTACATCCATTTGATGGACTTTCCAACTGTTCTGAGCTGCTAAGGCAAAGAGTGTCCGGATGGTAGCCCATTTTGCTATGGGGGAAAAAGTCTCCTCATAATCGACCCCTTCCTTCTGTGCAAAACCTTTTTCCACAAGCCTGGCTTTGTGCTTGTCAAGTGAGCCATCAGATTTATACTTGTTCTTGTAGACCCACTTGCAGCCAATTGGTTTGGTTCCTAATGGAGGATCAACCAGCTTCCAAGTGCCATTCTTTATCAGAGCATCATACTCCTTTTGCATTGATTCTTTCCATTCATCATGAGAAGCAGCTTCTTTGAAGGAAGTTGGTTCGAAATCTGTAGACAAATTCAATTCACAATCATAAGAAACATCCATATTAACAGGTGAATCAGAGTCATCTACATCACCTCCATTTTGCCGATTTGAATTTCTAGTTCCTGTCTTTCCAACCTCATCAGGATGAACACTTTCAAGTGTCTTTGTCAGCCACTTTGGGGGACCTTTCTCAGATGGTCTAGGCTGCTCCGTTGATTGAGTTGGGACTGAATCAAGATTGAGTCTCCCAATTCTATCAATCACATCACTTAAAGTATCATTCGTTGTTGGAGTTTCATGCGGGGGAGAGAGTGCTTCAGAAGAAGATTACACAGGTTGATCTAGTATAGGAATCCCCCCTTCAAGATGTGGAATCATATTATCAAATTTTTGAAATGATTTTGCATTTGTGAATTTATCCAAGCGATCAAGTTGCTGCTCAACAATGTTGTCAGTTTTGGATGTTTCAAGAAAGATTACATCTCTAGATACAACAAAATTTTTATTGACTTCATCATAGAGACGATATGCTTTGGAGGTGTTTGAATACCCCGTGAAGATACACTTACGACTTCTTGCACCAAGTTTGTTTCTATGTACCTTTGGTATCAAGGCATAACAAGTGGAACCAAAGACCCTGAGATGCTTTACTGAAGGAATGTGCCCATACCACATTTCATAGGAAGTCTTGTTTCTGATAGCATTAGATGGACATCTATTCTTTATATATACAACACATAGAACTGCATCAGCCCAAAACATCAATTTTACATTTTTGAAAAACATCATGGAGCGCACCATATTTAAGATTGTCCTATTCATTCTTTCAGCTACACCGTTTTGTTGGGGATTATAAGGCACATTTGTTTGATGTTTGATCCCATGTTGGCAAAGATAGTTTTCAAATTCATTTGAAGTGTATTCTTTTCCATTATTAGTGCGAATAGAGCCAATATGAGATTGTGCATCATTTTCAATCCATGTATGAAAGTTCTTGAATGTTTGAAAAGCATCAGATTTGTTCTTCAATAAATAAACCCAACACATTCTGGTGTAGTCATCAATAAATATCATCATATATTTATTTCCATTTGCAGAAGGAACAGGCATTGGACCACATAAATATGAATGAATGAGTTCAAGTTTTCTATGCGCTCTTGAATGTGAATCATGAAAAGACTGTTTGCTATGCTTTCCTAGAATGCAAACATCACATTGCTTAAGTTTCCTAGGAATTGTAGGCAAACCAGTAACACCATTTTTCTTCAACAAGCGGAGGCTGTTATAGTTCAAATGTCCAAATCTAGCATGCCATAATAAACTTGATGGAAGTATACCTTCTTCATAATGAGAATTGTATGAGAAATGTTGTGCACGAGCAGAGGTACCCTGCAGCTTGAGAAGCCTTTCTTCTTCTATCCCCCTCATGACAAGTGAGTGGTCAGATGCTTTTCTCACCTCAAGCTTGCCATCAAACATATGAATGGAGTGACCTTGCTGGTGGATGTGGACCAAGGATAATAAGTTTCTCTTCAACTATGGGAGATATAGAACATGATGCAGAAGGAAGTCTGGAAGACCAGGCAATTTAAGCCTGATTGTGCCAAGCCTTGATGGCTTGAGTTTTGATTGGTCTGCAAAGTATACTGCTCCATCAACATTGTTAGTAAATTCTTCAAAAAAATCTTTTCTATGAGTCATGTGGCAAGTTGCTCTTGAATCAAGCAACCAATCAGTTTTCCAAGAAGCAAGTGAAGCATTAAATAAGTCTTCATTTACTCCAATATTACATTGTGCCACAACATAATGAGTGGATTCAGGTGCTTTACCTTTGTCTGTGTCATTAGTTTTACCTTTGGGTTGGTTTGTTTGCTGCGCAATTTTGTCCCAAGGTAACTTGCATGTGGAGGCATCATGTGATCCATTTCTTTTGCAGCGTATGCAGTGCAAATCTGACTTTTCTCCTTGAGAGTGTCTGCCCCCCCTACCTCTGAAATATCTTCCTCTTCCTCTTCGATCACCTCTTCCTCTGGAAGAATCTTGGCAAGATTCTTTTCTTTATGAGCAAGGCACACAACTTCTTCAGAAGATTCAGGGACTATCTTATTTCCAAAAGCTTTCTCTCTTCCTGCAAATTTTTTCACAAGAGAGTCAAAGGTAATATCTTTGAGATTTCCATTTGCTTGCAATGACTCAAGATAATTGGAGTAAGTAGGATAAAGTGCATTGAGAAAAATGATAAGAGGAATATCCAATTCAACCTTAGTGGCATTGATATCATGCATTATAGATTTTACTTCGGATGCAAGAGCAAGAGGATCATTATTTTGTAATTCAAGAGTGAAGAGTTTAATCACGAGTTGAACAACTTCAAGTGCAGAGTGTGAGTCATAGAGTTCTTTCAGCTTTTGTAAGGCTTCGAAAGCATTTGAAAATGGTGAAACGTGGTGGCTCACCTCTTCACTTACAGATGCTGCAATTAATGCATAGGCTTTGCTATTCTTATTTTCCAAAATGGCAAACTCCTTGTCTGAGGTAGGCTCTTCTGGCTCTTTGTCTCCGTCTCCAACACACACTCCTTTCCACAACTCATTGAAAATGAGGGTGTGTTTTATCTTCTGGGACCATTCAGGATAGTTCTCCTTGCCAGTGAGAACTACTCCCACAATAGATATGATTGAATGCATTGTAAAATCTGAGTGTTGTAAAAATACTTCTGCTAGCAAAATTTTACTCCTAAAAAAGATTTGATTCTGATATATGGAGACAGAGGTATCACTGTACAAAATGTAATATCATACACTGCAATATCATTCAGCGTAATAACATTCACCATTCACCGACTCTAACATTCAATGCCATACACATATACAATGCAACAACAACACAACATTGCAGCAACATCAATATATCAATCTTCCCTTATTTTGAACCAAAAATACCATGTGAGAAGGACAATTAAAATGAGAAACTATGTATTACAAGCAGTAGCCAACCTGATATTCCATATGCCAAGGTTACGACCGTTCCCTCTTCGCGCAGTTTCTGACAGCTATTGGTCTCAGAGTTTCGGAAACCAAGCAACTGTAAGAAGCGGATCAGTAGTCCTGAACTGGATTTTCCACCATTAGATGAATTAGAAGTAGAACGAATCTTGAGAGCTGGAAAATGACTGACTTCTGCTAAATAAAACCAAGGTAAGTCTTGGGAAACCTTATTAAACTACCGAAGGAACCTTAGGAATTTTCAAATTGTAGCACTAGACATCTCTGGTGATAATATTGGACGGGTTTCCATGCTACAGGAAGCAAGGGCGTAAAGGGTTTGCAGAGCCGCCCTCGCCAGTGAGTAAGGCAGCAAATGACAGTGCGTATGGTGTGAGTGTTGAGAGCAGATAGCAGTGCATATGGTGTGGAGTATGGAGCGTATTTGAGACTGGATACCAGTGCGTATGGTGTGAGTGTTGAGCAGTATTCGAGTCAAGCATTCCACACAGAAAACGGTGATACCACACAACAAAAATGCAATGTTTATGTAAAGCAGAGAAAAACGTCGGGCAGCAGTAGGAGGAGCAACGGTTTTATGAAAACGCATATGACAGTGTACTAACAAAGACAAAGGTGTGAGTTCTACAAAATAGGCGGAACATAGGCAGAATAGGGAATTACAAAGTAGAGGGAAGCCAAAAATGGCACTGTATCTGAGACCATGTCAGACCAGGAGGTAACTCAAAAAAAATTCATGATATTCATTCAGGTTGGTCTTTATTATATAAATGAGGGAGAGACTGTTCATTTCATCTCCTGGTGACTCTTCATATTTTCTATTATTTATTTACATCAATTACAGTTATTCACCCAATCCTGATGATTAGGTGTCAACAAGGTGGAATAGGTGGGTGGTCACCAATATCCACCTCGATCATGTTAGGTATAAAATAATTCCTATATAGCTTTTGATACACATCAGGTGATTCATCATCTGCACATTGCTTACATCCTGTAGTCATGGGGGTCGAGACAAGTTTACAATCTTCCATTTGGAATCTTTTCAACATATCTCTTAGATATTTCTCTTGAGAAAAGAATATGCCTCCAGGTTTTTGTAGGATTTTGATCCCTAGATAGAATGTAAGTTCTCCAATCATAGACATTTCGAACTTGGTGTTGATCTCTTCAGCAAACCATTCTACTAGATGATTTTTATTGCTGCCAAACATAATATAATCCACGTATACAACTATAGTCAGTAACTCGTCTCCATCGGCGTTAATGTATAGATTACTATCAACTCCTCCTCTCTTGAACCCCTATTTTTGAAGGTACTTGTCCAGTCTAGAGTACCACGCCCGTGGTGCTTGTTTAAGACCATATAGTGCTTTCTTTAACTTGCAGACATAATTAGGCTTATCTGTTAATAAGAAACCTTTAGGTTTTCCATATAGAATTCTTCCTCAAGATCACCATTTAGGAAAGTAGACTTCACGTCCATTTGATACACCTTGAAATCATTGTAGCATGCAAAGGTAAAAAACATCTTAATTGCCTCCAATCTCACGACTGGTGCAAATATCTCTTCATAATCAAGTCCTTCTATTTGTGAGTAACCCTTACACACGAGTTTAGATTTGTTTCTAACAACTTGACCCTATTCATTCATCTTATTTTTAAATACCCATTTTGTGCCAATGATATTCTTTCCAACAGGTCTTGGTGGTTAGTACCAAAGTCCTGTTTTCTCAATTTGGTCTAACTCCTCGTTCATAGAATCTATCCAAATTTTTTATTTACTTGTATCTTCAAATTTATTTGGCTCTATCTGTGACAATATGGCTATATGAACTTGCTCATATTTTTCTGCTGGTTGACTCCTTGTTTTTACTCCTTTACTTTTATCTCCAATAATTTGATTTTCAAGGTGATTCTTTTGAGTGTGTCTTGAAGGTCCTTTTGAGTGAGTCTCAGTATCTTCTAATTCTTCATCCTATACTTCATTCTCTTTACTGATATGATGATGATGATTTGGAGGATTGATAAAACCCGTGCTCTTGTTCTTATTGGGTTTGCTTCATCAACCTTTACATCTATGCATTCCACAATCTTATGCAGTCTTTTATTATAACATCTGTATGCCTTACTTTTTGATGAATATCCCAAAAATATTCCTTCATCAGATCGAGCATCAAACTTTTCTAGATTTTCATCATTATTTTTCATATAACATTTACATCTGAAAACTTTAAAATGTTTGATTTTTGTTGGATTCCCGTGCCACAGTTCATAAGGTGTCTTATCACAATTTGGTCTGAGATGTGCCTTATTGTGTACTGTTGCATGCACCGCTTCTGCCTAATAGGTTTGAGCAATGTTTCTTTCTTTCATCATGGCTTTGGATATTTGCTAAACATACTTGTTTTGTATCTCAACGGATCCATTCTATTGTGGTGTGTCTGCAAAAGTATATTGTTGTTTTATCCCAAATTCATTAGATAGGTATGCAAACTCATCTGATGTAAATTTACCTCCTATGTCTGACCTTATGCACTTTATCTTTCACCTTGTTTGATTTTCTGCCAATGCCTTAAATGTTTTAAATTTCTCAAATGCTTCTGACTTATTTATGAGAAATGCTACCCAAGTCAATCTTGAATAGCCATTGATTACCGACATGAAATATTGTTCTCCTCTTGGTGATTCTGTTCTGGAAGGCCCACATAGATCCATATGAACTAGTTGTAAAGGCTTACTGCTTGATAGTTTATCTTTGGATTTGAATGATGTTTGTGTTTGTTTCCCCATTTGACATGACTTGCAGATAGCTTTTTGAGGCTTCTTTATTGTTGGTAGATCTCTAACTTCTTTCTTCTTGAAGAGTTTGATGATGTGATGAAAGTCGAGATGCCCCAATCTCCTATGCCATAACCATGATTCATCTTGTTTGCTGATGTAGAATTCCTCATTCTCTTCTTTCAATATGTATACATTATTCTCAGTTCGTACTCCTTTAGCCAGAACCTTCCCTGTAGATGTTGACCTGATTTCAAAGTCTTGAGCTCTAAAAATAACATTACAACCTTTGCCAGACATCTGATTTACACTTAACAATTTATGTTTTAGACCATCTACAAACAATACATCTTGAGCCATTCCTCTTCCGTTATTCAGATTGGCTGTACCCTTTCCTCTAATTCTTCCTGCTTCATCATTACCGAATGTGACATTTCCAGTTTTATTTTCATTCAGGGAAACAAACTTGCTTTTATCTCCTATCATATGTCTAAAGCAACCACTGGCCACATACCATTTATTATTTTGATCTTGAGCGTACAAAACTAGGTCACAATTGTCAGGTTTCTTTTCTTCTACCTTCTTTCTCCATTGCATGCATCCAATTGTTTTATACATATTTTGAGATGTTAATCTATTATCTTTAAGCTGACATTCATATGATTTGTGCCCAAAGTTGTGACAATATAAACATTCAGTGATATCAAGGAGAGGAGAAAATGCATTTTTGTCTAGATTCATATTTGTTTTAATGTTTGTGAATCCATTCTTTCTCATCTTAAAATTTCCAAAATCAATTCTTCTAACATAAGCTCTACAGTTTATGGATTTATGCCCAATTTTTTTTACAGAAGTAACAATATCCATAAAACAAATACTTGTACCTGGTAGTGGATGTTGTTTGAGAATATAACCATCTTGACATTTGATAATCTCGTCTTCTGAAGAAGTGTGGTTTCTGATAAGTTGTTGATTGATTGTCCATTTCTTTAGCCTTCTGTCCTTTACTGACAACGTTCCTTTGCCGTTTTTCACTTGATGTTGAAGTGTTTCTCAAATTTTTTTCTTCAGATTGATATGAGTTGTCATCCTCTCCCCTAGTAGATTTTATAAAGGTGATTGTTATTTTATCCTCTACCTTAGATTTACTAGATTCTCCTTCATAGCCTAACCCAATCATTATGAGTGGGGACCTCTGAGCCTTTTATATCACATTCAAATTTTCAGACCCTTTTATCTGATGAATATTCATGTTTAGTTTAGTTTGAGCCTTTTCTAGTTTTTCCTTTAGTCTTACCACCTCTTCCTCCAATCTTTCACACTCCTCGATTTTCTCTTTTATTTTCTTCATAAGGATATATTCCACCTTCTTTGCTTCTTCAAGTTCAACTTTCAACTTGATAATGTCTATTGAATTTGATTCTTCCTTTACATATTTCAATAAGATATCTTTTTGCTTTTTATTCTTTAGTTTAAGCCTTTCTATTTCATCTAGGGCACTGATTAACTCCCCCTCAAGGTCTACCTCACCTTCTTCTTCTTCTTCATATTCCTAGAAATCCCTTTCAAGTTCTTCCAAGGCCATCAACATGAATTCACTGGTTCCATCTTCACTAGAGGATTCATTGAAACTTTCAGATCCACTGCTATCTTCTTGAGCATATAAATTTTTCTTTTTTAATTGTCTTTCTTTCTGCATTTTGTTAGGCTTGTTCTTCTCTTTCCCTTTAGGCTGATTTTCCACTTTCTTATAAGGACATTTTGATGCATAATGTCCCACTCTTCCACATTTAAAGTACTTAAATGGAAGTTTTATTTTATACTTACCTGTACCTTTCTTCAATCTTCAGAATTTTTTTGCTTCTTCTTCATTATAACATGAGCATGAACACTCCTTTTCTTTTATGGGCTTGTCTACCTTGAAAGTTGCTTCTCTACTGGTTGCCTTCCCTTTTGGAATCCTCATATCATATATTGTCAAGGAGCCACGTAGTTGATCTCTAGTCAAAGTCTCAAAGTTTTTTGTTTCTTATATAACTGAAACCTTAGGATTGAATTTAGACGGTAATGACCTCAATATTTTTTGAACTATTACACTTTCGTTGATTGTTTCTCCTAGACCCAACATGATATTTACAACTTCATCAAATCTTAAAAAGAATTTATCTATATCTTCATCTTCATTCATTTTTAAGGTCTCAAACTGTGTTCTATACACTTGTAATTTGGCCATCTTCACCTTTTTATCTCCTTCATGAATATTTTCTAATTTAACCCAGATATCTTTAACTATCTCACAGTGCCTTACTTTGATAAATTCAGACTCACATAGACCACTCATAAGTGCATTCATAGCTTTTTCATTAGCTATAAAATTAAGTTTGGCATCTTTGTCACTAGTTGTTTCCTTTGGTTCTTCATACCCCATCATCACAACAACCCATACCTCTACTCCTAGAGACATTAAATATGTCTTCATTCTCACTTTCCATAAGGCATAGTTTGTACCATTAAATAGAGGGGCCTTATTTTTTGAGCAATCCTTCTTGACTAGCCATTTTATTGACTTAAGACCTCCTTCCAGTTGTTAGACTATTACTAAAGGAACTTGACTTTGATACCAATTGATATTTATGATTGGGAAATTACTGAGGGGGGGGGGTGGGTGAATCAATAATTTAAATTTTATTTTTCCTCAAGTTAATTTTCTTCTTATGCAGCTAATGATTTATGTTTGTGCTCAATCATCATTGAATTCCTTTTGTAGGTGTCAAAGAGATAAATTTACGGTTTACTTATCAAGAATTCAAAACATTCACACAACATTCAAGAGTAAACACATGAAGGCACCAGATATAAGTGGAAACCCCAAACTAAGAAAACCACAAATTTTAGGCTGAAAGTGATGTGAAGGAAAGTTGCTACTCCTTATTACATCAGATTTTTGTAGGCTCTAACCTACAAGAGGATCCTACCTTAAAGGAAGCTTTGACTCCCACAAGTTTTTTGCAAGCTACAACCCACAGGAGGCTCCTACCTCAACAGGTTACAACCCGTTCTTTTTCAAGTTGCAACATAGAAAAGAACATAAATTTCTCAATCACAACATCAAGTCACAAATGCTGGTTACTTCATATACAATTATGCTGTCAAGTTTTCTGCTAAACTACTTATTCTTTTCACTCTTTTTCTCTTATGCTACTTCTTATCAACTCTCTGATGCAGACTCTTTCCACTAAAAAATAAGATCATCATTTTTCATTCCACATTGTATATTTTATAAGAAAGCCCTCTTGGCTGTTTGTATTCTTTGGAGGAATATGAAATGAAGCATAGTATTTTGGACTTCCAAAACTGCTCACAAGCTTGTCTTTTCATTTTCATTTCCAAAATTTATTTGTAATATAAAATAGAGTTGAACTAACAACTCATTCAGTAATAATCATAAGAGACAAATAAGATGTGGATTATCTACATTTTTTGTTCAAACAAATATATGTATTTCAACTTTTGTCTCAATTTTTAACCTTCACATTGATTAGCATAGCCTTTGCACTTCACATCGCTTTCAACCTTTTATATTCAACATTCAACATTTTATGTACACTTTCCATTCAACACAAATTATCACCAATGTGCTCAATGAAATCAATAACATTCACCGACATTAATCAATTAGCTTGATTTGACATCAATGCCAATATTGCCAACACATGGTTGCAATCCAAATGCATGGTGTTGATGTTATAATAGGGGTCTAATGGTTACAATCATTAGGAATAGTATCCATTAAATTTCAGAAAATTTTCATGAGATTTTTCATGGAAGGAAAGGGAATTGAACTTAGATTTTTCCAGGGGAAACCATATATAGTGATAAGAACTAAAAAAACAAGACTAAAAAATGGATACCATGTTGTAATAAAAAAATTTTGCTCAGTAAATGTTCAAATATCTATACCTTATGCTCCAATGGATCTCTAAAAATTTATCAATAATCATTCCAAGGTATTTGAAGAGATGCCTAAGGGCCGTCCATCTAGTTGAGAGTCTTCCATCTACTTGAGATCATGACAACACTATTCATTTGTCACTAGAAAGTGTACCACCTAACATTAGAATTTACAATTACCCGTATGTGCAAAAGAGAGATTGAGTGTATGATTCAAGAAATCTTAGAGGCTAGCATCATTCGACCTAGAAAAATGCTTTATTTGCACCATTTTTTATTGTTTAAAAGAAGGAAGGTTCATGGCATATGTTTCCAAATTATATACAACTCAATGAAAATACCATCAAAGATAAGTTTCATATTCCTATCATTGATGAATTATTAGATGAATTGCAAGGATCAATTTTGTTTACTAAGATGGATTTCAATTTTTGATATCATCAAATCAAAATGAAGCAAGAGGAAAACTCCAAAAAATCATTTAGAACAGACAATGATCATTATGATATTTTGGTAATGCCATTTGGTCTTAGTAATGCACCTTCAATAATTCAAAGCTTGACGAATTCTATTTTCAAACCCTACGTTAGAAAATTTATGTTAGTATTTTTTGAAGATATACTAATCTACAACAGATCTTGGGAAGAGTATGTATAACATGCAGACATAGTAAAACTATTGGAAGAGAAACAACTATATGCAGAGCCTTCAAAGTGTGCTTTTGGGGTTCAAGAAGTGGTATATTTGGGTCATATTGTATCTCATGAAGGTGTCCAAAGGGACCCTAACAAAATTAAAGCTATGATGGAATGGTAAATTCCCAAAACCTTAAAGAACTTAGCGGATTCCTAAGATCGATAGGTTATAATTATAAATTTTTCAAGAATTATGGCCTAGTAGTAGCACAACTAACAACATTATTAAAAAAGGAAGCATTTTATTGGACGAAAGAAGCAACCAAATATTTTGAAAAAGTTAAGTTAATTATGTGTACAACTCATGTCTTGGCCACACCCAACTTCACAAAAACCTTTATTGTAGAGTGTGATGCCCTAGGACATGGCATTGGTGCATTTTTAATGTAAGATGAAAGACCCCTTGCCTTTGAAAGAATCCAACATAAAGGAAAGAACTTACTCAAACCCATTTATGAAAAGGAAATGATGACCATATTACATGAAATTAAGAAATAGTGCATTTACTTAATATGAAGACACTTCAACTTAAAAAAAGTCATGATAATTTGAAGTATTTCTTGAATCAACGAATATTTTATGACTAACAACATAAATGGGTTACAAAGATGATAGGTTATGAATTTGAATTATCTAAAAGAAATAAAAGATAATATGGTGGCTAACACACTTTCAAGAAAAGAAGAAACACATGGATTACTATGTGTTATTTCCATTTCACAATATGATTGGGTGAAAGAAACAAGGATAGCATGGAAGCAAGATAAGAAGGCATGCAAAATCATTCAACAACTGGAAGAGGGTCCAAGTTCATTAGTTAAATTGTAGATGAATGATTTTGTATGGTATCAAGATCACCTATATTTAAAGAATAATTCCCAACTCAAATATAAGGTCCTTTGGGAATTTCCCGTCAAGAGGGATTTTTTTTGGGAAGGTCTTAAAAAGGATGTTCAAAAGTTTGTGGCTAAATGTGTGTTATGCCAATATAATAAGGGAGATACAATCAAAACCCCATGTTTCCTACAACCATTAGCTATACCAAGTTAATGTTGGGAAGAGGTTTTAGTGGATTTTACTATAGGTGTACCTAAATTTGAAGGAAATAACATCATCATGGTAGTAATGGACTAATTCACAATGTATGTCCATTTTTCCTCTCTTTCTCATCCTTCTAAAGAAAGTACAATAGGCACAATGTTGATGAAAATAAATCAGAAGCTACATGGAATCCCTAAGATTATTTTAAGTGATAGATATCCAATTTTCATTGGATTTTTTTTTATTAAATGAATTATATTCTTATTTGTTTTGAAGGAAATGTAACTAGGTTTGGTCTTCATAAATGTACTTTTGATATTTGTATTTATTCAAGAAAAGAAATATTATTTTTACAATATATGTCAATGAGTTTCTTGCTCATTGAATTAGGTCTAACACATGTTAAAGTGTTATAGGTGAGTCAAAGAGTCAAAAGAATTATGTTGAAGACCTTAAGGGTATGTTACATTATGTATATTTATGTATAAGAGTCAAAGAAGACACCTCCAAGCAAAGTCAAGTCTCCTCATAGAAAAGACACCATAAAAAAAAGCAATGGCACCATTAAAAGCACCCATCGAAGAAAATGAAGTCAAGTCGGCCTCAAGGAGAGACAATCCTCCATATATAGCGGATGTCCACTTCCTAAAATGACAAGAAACTCACTCTGAAATCAACGAAGATAAAGGACAGAAAAAGAAGCCGAGAAAGGGACAAAGAAGGAGCCTCTAGTGTAGTGAAGAAGCAAGAAGGAAGAGCGAAGGTTTTGGGACTGTTTTAGGGCCAAAAACAACCACATGTGCGAAGAAAAGGAAGGCCTATCTGTGGTTAGGACAACAACAAGTCACCTCCCAACATACCTCATCATTTGGGCTACAAATAGGCCTACTAGGCCTCCTATCCAAGCGAAGAAGGAATGATGTAAATCAAAGGAAAGAGGAGCCATATAACACCAACAAGACCTCTCACACGTGCGAGAATTAGGGCTAGAGTTCTGTCACACAAAGCCTACAACTATACATCAAGAAGGAACTCCGTTGGTCAAGAGAAGGAAGGAGTATCCTTAGGTGAAGGATCTCACTAAGTAAAAAAGATAAGTGTCTCTTATAAAAGGACTACTAACAATGGAAAGAAGAATGAAGTGCCAGAAGGAGGACGAAGTGTCAGGGAATGAAGTGCCAGAAGAAGGTTGACAAAGTACTGGGGAGACATAGTGCAGAGAAAATGAAGGACTTGACTTGTGCTCAGAGGATATTCTAGTCAAGGGTCTAGGGTTTGGAATTGATCAAGAAATAAGCTTCAATAAGAGAAAAATTATTGAAAGGTTTTCCTCTCAAGAGAAGAGAGGTTTTGGCCCTGGCAGAGAGCCAATATCTTGCGTTCTTGCTTTATGTTTTTTATAGAAGTTTGATGAAGTACACATACATGCATTAATAAGAGAAGAATAAGATTAAGATAACAAAGACAAATTATAAAAATACTTCACAAATTGTTCTCTAGTCCTAAAGAATCACTCTACATCTCATTGCCCTAGATTCTTCAACATGGTCTCAGAGTTAAGGTGACAAATCAAGGAAAGGGAATCTCAAGAACACTCATCAAGGAAGGACATCTACAAAAGTTGAATCATCAAGCCAAGAAGTCTCTATCACATCAAGGAAAAGAAGGTCTATCATCTATCATTCATCAGGGGAGACTATAAAGCTAGAAGAAGAGCCTTATATAAAGGCACCTACAAATAAGAGCAGATCAAATAGGGACTTACATCAAGCCACAAATTATCAAGCAAGTCTCATCATCAAGCAAGCCCACTTGGAGGCAACATCTTGAGGAACATCAAGATTCAAGGAAAGCAAGCCATCAAGACTTCAAGGAGAAAATAAGTCAACTACATTTAAATATCTAGCAAGTAAGTTTATGTCCCCTTCTGAATATACACTAATGTCTTTTTGCAAGGAAAGCAACAAATTGGTAGGTACCAATAACTTTCTTACATGGAAGAAGAGGACTGATCTACTTCTCAAGGATAATGAACTTCTAGAACATATCAAAGGGAATATCACTATCTCTGCTAAGGAACAAACTCAAGCCTTAGCCAAGTATAATAAGGATGTGACAAGAGCTCAAAGGATTCTAATATAATCTATCAAGGACTCTCTCATTCATTATGTCTCCAAATTTGAGACATCAAAAGAAATTTATGATAATCTAGTAGAGCCATTCTCAGTATCCACAACTGAAGAAGTGATATCTCTAAGGAATGAATTGTACAAGATGAAGATAACAAAGGAAAGAATATCTCCCTACTTCATGAAAATCTCTGAGATAAGGGATCAACTTGAATAGTTAGGGGAAATCACGTCCAACAAAGAAATGAACTGTAGTACTCAATGCTCTACCTGAGGACTGGGGTAACTTCACATCAAGCATATATGCCAAGAAGGAAGCTAACACACTAAGCGAATGTGGTCTCTATGAAATATAGAGGAATACAGACTCAAAGCTAAGGAATATGTGGCATCAAAGGAGCAAGCATTTGCTACCATCGCTAAGAGAAAGGGAAAATTTGGAAAATTTGGTCCACGAAGAACAATTAACAAAGACATGTCCAAAATCCAATGTTTTGGATGCTAAGACTATGGACACTACAAAAGGAATTGTCCTAAACTTAAGAAGTACAACAACAACAAGAGAAAAAGGGAAGAAGATCATATGAATCAAGAAATAAAAGAAGAAGACAAGAAGCAAAAGAAGGAATATCCTCTGGATCTCTACTATGACTAAGTCAACCTCGTTGCTTAAGTCTTGTTTAAAAGTTTTGAGTAATATAGGAGCATGTAGGAATAGAATAGGATACATGGTTAAAAATATATCTTCTAGAATATAGGAACATGGTAGATATATCTCAAGATATTCATATAGAAGGAACATACCTAGTATAGGACCTCATCCACTATGAAAGTGAAATTGATCATGAGCACGAATCTTAGAAGGCCTCCATCATCAAAAGAAAGAAACATGTGCATGATAAGGGTCTTCAAGATCCTCAGATGGAATCTTCTTTTGAAGATTCATGAATAAGAAGCAGATGTCTCATTGGGAAGTCCCATTCCTGGGATTCAAGAAAAGGATGATGTGCAAACAATCTAAGATGAAGCAAGAAGGGCCACACCTAGGACAACCAAATGAAGCCAAGATGATCAAAGGAGAATCAAGATGAGGTATGTACGCATCGAAGTTTAGTCATGTTATCATTTGTATATTATTGAGTCATGGGAATAGTTCTATGACATGATCAAGTATGAAGGCATGTACTACAATGCAATAAAGGTCAACAAAAGGAAATACTCATATAAGGAGTATAAGATTGTTGACTAAGAAGCAAAGGAATGCTAACTAGTCCTAGAAGCAAGCAATGAAGAAATGCTCTCACAAGGAGCGTAAGGTGGTTGAACAATCTATGCAAGAAGAATAAAGTGAAGAAAGAGATCAAGCATGTGAAGAACACCATGATCACAAAGAATCACTATCTGACAAAGATTCATTGAAGACATATCCCGAAAGAAGGCAAGACAACTTTGAATAAGAAAGGAAAAGATCAAAGGACCCTTGACACCTATGAAGGCCTTGGAGATATGAAATGTGAAAATAACTTATTCTACTCTATGAAGATGTCATGATGAAGAATCCATCCAAAAAAAGCACCATTTAATGTTAAGCAATATCAGGATGAAGTCATGAAGGGCTACTAGATCAAATCATGGGAACAAGCAAGTACAAAGAAGCATCCATGTGAAGAGTAGTCTGAAGCACATGCAAGATGACAAGGAATAACCAAATGAAAATAGAACTTGATATATGACAAGAAGACCATTTTCCACGAAGGAAGCAATGACACGAAAAACCAGGAAGGAAAGTGATCGATGAATGGTGCCCTACCGAGAAGAAGTTCGAACAAGGACTTCATGACGTCAAAGAAGGAAAGAGATCAAGTAGTTAGAGGACCCACGAAGAAGAATTTGTTGATGAATGGACAAGTCCCTAGCTCCCTAGCTAAGAGGGAGTTATAACAAGTTCCCAATTATAAAGGAACTTGGATAAGTAGCTTGTCAGAGGATACTTGGGCATGTCTTCCTCAATTGAGAGGAAGTGATAGACACAACATTCTAGTATTCACTTGGGAAGAAAGAATGGGAGGATTGGGTAATCATATGACATATGACACTCTTTGAGGATGTGTAGGGCATCCAAGACAAGAGTAGACAAGAGGACCGATATTATTTGAGGGATGGGAACCCAAGACAAGAATAGTCCTAGAAGGTCATACTCAGTGAACACCTGGGTGGGTATGTACCTTGAGAGACAATTACTATGGTGTTTATATGTCATTAGTCTCGCCAACATTATGCTTTAATCTATTGAGAGATAGAGTTGTCAGTCAAGGCCTTGCTGTGGATACAATGTTGGTTACTACAATGCTATAACAGATGGATTGCCAATCTGATTTCTCTTATGTGAATTCTTCAAGATTGATAATAGCCAAACACCTTGTAATGTTGTATGAATACCTCCTTAGTTAAGAGGGAGTGTTGAAGGAAATGTAGCTAGGTTCAGTCTTCATAAATGTACTTTTGATATTTGTGTTTATTCAAGAAAAGAAATATATTTTTATAATATATGTCAATGAGTTTCTTGCTCATTGAAGTAGGTCTAGCACATGTTCAAGTGCTATAGGTGAGTCAAAGAGTCAAAAGAATTATGTTGAATAGCTTAAGGGTATGTTACATTATGTATATTTATGTATAGGAGTCAAAGAAGACACCTCTAAGCAAAGTCAAGTCTCCTCCTAACAAAGACACCATCAAAAGAAGCAATGGCACCATTAAAAGCACCCATCGGAGCCAAGGAAGTCAAGTCAGCCTACAAGTCGGTCTAAATGAGGGAAAATCCTCTATATATAGAGGTTATCCACTCCCTCAAACGACAAGAAACTCACTATGAAATCAAGGTAGATAGAGGACCCAAAAATAATCCGAGAAAGGGATGAAGAAGGAGCCTCTAGTGCAGTGAAGAAGCAAGAAGGAAGAGCGAAGGTTTTGGGATTGTTTTAGGCCCAATAACAACTACACGTGTGAAGAAAAGGAAGGGTTATCTGTGTTTAGGACTGCAGCAAGTCACCTCCCAACATACCTCATCATTTACGCTACAAACTAGGCCTACTAGGCCTCCTATCCAAGCGAAGAAGGAAGGACCTCAAGCTAAGGAAAGAGGAGCCATAGAACATTAACAAGACATCTCACATGTGTGAGAACTATGGCTGTAGTGCTATCACACAAAGCCTACAACTATACATCAAGAAGGAAATCTGTTGGTCAAGAGAAGGAAGGAGTGTCTCTTCTAGAAGGAATACTAACGGTGGAAAGAAGAACGAAGTGCCAGAAGAAGAACGAAGTGTCGGGAAACGAAGTGTTGGAAGAAGGTGGACAAAGTGCTGGGGAGACATAGTGCAGAGAAAAGGAAGGTCTTGACTTGTGCTTGGAGGATCTTCTAGTCAAGGGTCTAGGGTTTGGAATTTATCAAGAAAGAAGATTCAATAAGAGAAAACTTACTGAAGTGTTTTCCTCTCAAGAGAAGAGAGGTTTTGGCCCTGGAAGAAAGCCAATATCTTGTGTTCTTGTTTTATGTTTTTGATAGCAGTTTGAGGAAGTACACACATATGCATTAATAAGAGAAGAAGAAGATTAATCTAACAAATACAAATTGTAAAAATACTTCACAAATTGTTGTGTAATCCATAAGAATCACTCTACATCTCATTGCCCTAGATTCTTCAACACTTTGGGTACTCAATTGGCTCACAGTTGCTCTTACCATCCTCAATCCAATGGGAAAACCGAGATTTTGAATAAATTTCTAAAAAGAAAATATTCATTGCTTTGCATTTGATAAATAAACAATGGTTTAAGTAATTGACAACAAGGTCCTAGTTCAAAATATTTTATTAGAGATTAATGAAAAGTATACAAACATATTAGAACTATAAACAATCATTGAAACACAAGTTACACATCTAAGACATTGAACTATTATTGAGTACCTCATAAAGTGGAAGAGGCAACATGGGAATATGACTTCTTCATGAAGATACATCTACAACTAAATGAGTGTTGAGGATAACACTTGTTTGAAAGGAAGTAGCATGTTAAGCCCCAAAAAAATGCCCATGTAAATCCCTATACATTGATTTATTATGTTTCTATTGTTATATTAATGTTGTTGACGAGACCCTTTAATTATAATTGTGCCATTTGTCTTCTACACACACACACACACACACACACAAATGACACCTAGTGTATATACAAAATGAGGTTACACCTTGAAGAGGCTTATCTTTTATTCCTATATCTATTTCTCAAGGCATGAAGCTACTTCTCTCTCTATTTTCATGCTATTTTGGTTGTTGTTTCCTAACAAACTTGTTCATTATGCATCATATAAATAGAAGCAACAAAGTTGAAATCTCTCTCAAACTAATGATTTGCGTTGTTAAAGAAATACTGAAATTTTATCTTTAGTATTTATAAAACCACTTCTTATATAGGGCTATGATTGGATTGTCATAAATTTTGGATGGCATTTTCCTTAGACAATTGTGGACGGATGAGAAAATGCTCATTCTTAAGGTCTTGATTGTTGGAAATATTGAGAGGGGGGTGAATCAATATTTCCTTTAATTTCACAATTGGTTAGGTTCTTTTAACTTATCAAATCATCAAAATAAATACGAAGTAGTATCACATCATAGGAATAGTGCATAAAATATTTATCTCAACAAAATCTTCATTATGTATGGTTACATTCAAATTTACCAGTCAAGACTGGAAGGACGTAGAATAATCCTAGGGGTTTTACCAACAAGGATGGAAGGAAGTAGTTTCTCACTAAGTCTAAAGAATTTTGCAGACTCAATCTGAAGGGTTGTTTAGTCCCCTGTTACATTCTACAATAGTGTTGTTGCACTTAAACCCAACCTCTTTTCCCCTCAATGCTATGTTGCCCCATACAATGGTCAAGACTAAGCTTGGGATCTTGTACCATAGACAATGACCCAACTACAAATGATATTCAACCATGCTAGCCCAAACTCAAGTGTTGTCCCATACTTCTTCAATACTGTTGATGCAATGATGCCCAACTTCAAACTATCCAAACTTAGAAGATGCACAAACTTTGACCAATCAAACTATTGTGAAACTTACCTCAATTTATTCTACTGATGTAAGACCATTGTAACTATATGTTTTCTATCTAAATTCGATGTGATGCCTCTGCCCTCTCTGATGCCTTTATGGTTCTAATAAATTGATGCCTCTTTCTCTAGATGATAACTGAAAAGGTTATGCAACTTTTGAAGGGAACCTTGAAGCCTATCAAAGATTAATTTGCCTTTAAATCTAATTGTTGTAGATGTCCTTTGCTGATGCCACTGCCACTATGCCCAAAATAAGTTATAGGACCTTTATACTTCTGAATTTTTACAAGTATTCAACATCATGTATGTTATTTAATAGAGTTTGTATGTGTTTTTGTTTTCATAGGGGTGTTCATAATTTGAAAACCATGAATCTAATCATGAAGCCATACCTCAAAATATGCTTCTCAGAGACCTAAGATTTGAACCACAATAAAATCAACGAATCTTAGAAATGGAGGGCTAATGGTGTTTCAGTTTTTCCAATAGAGAGCCATGACAAGTCCTTCAGAGATACATAAAATATTTTCATGACAACTTTGCTCCAGAATATTACCAGACCTTACACAAGAGGGTATACTTATGGGCATTGCCACAACATTTCTCTCAAATTACTACATTAGTCATAATTCCTTGCACTATTTCATACCATCAACTTTAGCAACTAGCCATACGCTTAGTGCCTCAGAACCACAAGGTTACACATATGCTTTAGGTAAGAACTGTTAGCTATGGATGAGCTTTAGAAACACAAGGTCTCATAAGATCTATTTTTAATGCAACATTTAGGCAGAGGTCTTGTGAGTACAAGCCAAAGGAACATTTTTTAACCGCCACAACAGACCCAAATAGAATACAATAAGTAGTGAGTAAAAGCATTGTGATTAGGCTGTAGAGAGTCCCCGGTTTCACACTTAATAATGAATAAATCATCAAGTAGGTGTTATTCTCTTCAGTAACGAGCCATGGATCAAGGTTATATCCTTTAGGGAAAAAAAGCTTCAGATCAATACAATGAACCTTATAAACCCTAGATGAAGCCTATGACAATCAAAACCCAATAAGAATTCCTTCAAGGTTTGATTCCTTTTACCAAAATACAAAGTAGTGCACTATAATACACAAATTAGGCTTCCTTTACATTGTAATACATAATTAGGTTTCCTTTAATTCAAATCAAAATTCAAGTGTCAAACCTTGCATAATTTTGGATCTTAGAATCATACAAATTTGGACCAAAAAAGATGCATCACAGTTCCATAGGACCAAAATTCTTCTCATATGCTACCTCTGTGAATGATATTCAAAATCACATAGAAATTTCCTGTTCTAAGACTTGAATCCAAACTATAAAAGGACAATGCTAATAAGACATGTTTCAAACATCAAAGATAGGTTAGAATTTTGTTGTATTATGAATCTTGGACCAAATCAATCCCTAATAGGGATACATATGCTTCAAGTAAGCCTCCAATGAAAAACCAAAAACCATCAATACAAGAAAAGAGACCCAATAATCCTTCAGTGAAACTACCTGCAAACAAATGTTCAAGATTACCCTGCAAAAAGAATAAATAGATGATGCGAGTTCTCCCTTGTGACTTTGTGAGATGATTAACTCCTTTATATACTTGATGGAGGGGGTCGACTAGCCCTTGCTAAATTTGAAACAAATTGAGACATGGAGGGAAAATAAATTTAAAATTTAAAAAGGAGCCAAAAATCCCTTACTTTAATTTTAAATTTGAGTTTTGGTTGGAGCCAAATTTTCCTTTCTAATTTTGGATCATGCTGAAATATTAATAGAAATTCCTTATAACTTTTCCTTTCATTAAAACATACTTCTCATCCTTATGAAGTGTGCCATAGTATATCCATTAACATGTCACCATATCATCTCCTTTTGGGGACTTCGACCATAAGATGGGGACAACATCTTTGATTGGGCATATCTCTCAAACTGTGAGGACCCATGAAGCGCTCCACATATCAATAGAAACAAATTGATGAGGGATATCAACCCAGATGGGTCTTATGCTAAGAGTCATGATGAACACGATCAATAGGTGTAAGAGAAGTGTGAGGTATGTTCATCTTCTAGGGGATCAAGACCCTGGAGCTAGGGTTTCATTAATGCATCATCTTATCCATGCATTCCAACATACTGAGGATATCAATGACGATATCGTGCACCTACTTTGACATTAATGAAAACATACTAAAAAATATCCCCCTTTGTCATTGATGTCAACACACCGATCATCACCTAGCATATTCTGTAAGATCCCCTTAACTTCATGTTCTTTTCTTCATTTCTTTCAAGATTCCCTCCCCCTTTGACATCAATGGTAAAGGGTGGATGATGCGTCCTTTTAATTCAAGATATTTTTATTTTACATGGCTCCCCCCAACGATGTTCTCTCTTGTTGGATCATCTCTTTCATTACATAGGCTCCCCCTTGCTTTCCTGTTGCATCATCTCTTCCATTACAAAATATCCCCCTGACAATGTGTTCTCCTGTTGCATCATATCTTCCAATTGTGTGTGAATTCATTATGAAATATGTTTTCTTTTCCAGACCTTGGTGGTCTTGACTTCTTTCTTGGTGAATGCCTTTCCTGCCTACCTTTGAGCCCTCTTCATGCCAATTCTGCAGTCTCGTGCAATATGGCCAAAATTGTCACACTAGAAGCACTCTATGTCTAGTATGAAAAATGGAGAAAATGGATTGTAGTCTCTATTGTCATATACACATGGAAATCTATCTTGTCTTCCAGCAAAAATCATCTCTAAGGTTTTGATAGAACCCTCCATAATTACTCTTGCAATCTCTAGCTCCATGTCCATAGTTAGAACATGCAATAAAAACACAAAACTGTATCAACATACCTGGGAGCATGGAATGGAGGTGTTCTGAAAGTGGTCTTCTAAAGATGCTTTGCTTTGGAGAAAGCACAAAGTCTAACTTCTCATCATTATTGAATGCTCTTCTATGCTCTTCATGGGTAGCCTTCCTTGGGGAAAAAAGTTAGTGTTATTTGACTTGTGCCATACTTTGACTTGAGGCTTCTCTTCATCTTTGGCATGAGACTTTTATTCAAATTTGACTTATGTGGACTTGAGGCTAGTATCTTCGTTTCTTGAAGATTCACCTATATATCCAAGACCAGTTTCGATACAGGGTGATCTTTGACAATTGATAATGTCATCCAAGACCTGTGAGGTTCTCAACCTATGGTTAAGCTTGTTGACTTCCTTCCATAGAGTGATGATTTCTTCTTCATGTTTCTCACAATCCACTTCCTTCTTATTCAATTGGCTTCTTAATACATCTTCGATCTTCATAGCTTCTTCAATTTCTCTCTTCAATGATGTGATCTGCTTCCCAAGCTCTTTATCGTTCTTGTTTCCTTTTTTATACTTTTCATTTAGTTGGCTTGTTAACATACTTTCTCTTTTGTCTACTTCTTGCAACATGCCCTTTAGATGATCCACTTATTTTCTTGCTTCATCAAGTTCACGATTATTTTTTGGCATTTGTAGGTTATTAATTTGATTTTCAAGAAGGATAGCTTTACTCATGACTACGTTAAGTTCATCTTGTGTCCGCAAACTCTTGGTCATCAACTCTTCATGTTCTGAATGAAGACTGTTATATATAGCTCTCAAACTTCTCTTGTCATTTTCCAATTAATCAATTTTTATTTTGATGGATTTAACATCTTCAGGTGAAGCATCTTCATCAACCACATGATTTCCTTTTGACATCCTTATATCTACGTCCATGGATCTTCCTTCCAGATGTAAGGTTACTTTTGAAGGAACCTGCTCTGATACCAATTGCTAGAAACACTGAGAGGGGAGTGAATCAATATTTATTTTAATTTCATAATTGGTTATGTTCTTTTAACTTATTAGATCATCAAAACAAATACGAATTAATATCACATCATAGGAAAAATTCACATACAATTTCTCTCAACAAAAGATTCGTTATGTATGGTTACATACAAATTTACCAGTCAGGACTAGAAAGAAGTAGAATACTCCAAGGGGTTTCACCAACAACGCTAGAAGGAAGTAGTTGCTTCCTAAGTTTGAAGAATTTTGTAGACTAAATCCAAAGGGGTCTTCAGTCCCCTATTACATTCTATAATTGTGTTGCTGTACTTCCACCCAGTATCTCTGCCCCTCAATGCTATGTTTCCCCATACAATGATCAAGACTAAGCTTGGACACTAATACCAGGGATAATGACCTAACTGCAAATGATATTCAACCATGCTAGCCTAAAATCAACTGTTTTACCAAACTTCTTCAATAATGTTGATGCAATGATGCCCAACTTCAAACTATCCAAACTTGAACAACTTACCTTAGTTTCTTTTGCTGATGTAAGACCACTTCCATTATATGTCTACAATCTAAACCCGAAGTGATGCCTCTGACCTATATGATGCCTTTAGGTTTCTAATAAATTAACACCACTTGCTTTAGATGATAATTGAGAAGGTTATGCAACTTTTGAAGGGAACCTTGAATCCTATCAAAGATTACTTTCCCTTTAACTCTGATTTCTATAGATGTCCTTTCTTGATGCCATTTACACTGTGTGCAGAATAAGATATAGGATCTTTATACTTCTGAATTTTTACAAGTATTCAACATGATACGAATGTCATTTTATAGTGTTGTATATGCCTTTGTTTTCATAGGGTTGGTCATAATGTGAAAACCATGAATTTGATCATGAAACCCTACCTCATAATACGCCTCTCAAAGACCTTATTTTTGAGCCACAATAAAATCAACGAATCTCATAAATGGAGGGATAATGGTGTTTCATTTTTTCCAATAGAGAGCCACGAAAATTCCTTCAAATATACATAAAATGTTTTCATGAGAACTCTACTCTAGAATATTACCAAACCTTACACAAGAGGGTATACTTATGGGCCCTGCCACAACATTTCTCTTAGAGCACTACATTAGTCATAGTTCCTTGCACTGTTTCATACTGTCAACTTTAGAAAGTAGCCATAGGCCCACTACCTCAGAACCATAAGGCTACACATATGCTTCAGGCAAGCATTGTCAGCTATGGATGAGATTCAGAAGCACAAGGTCTCATCAAATCTATTTTTAATGCAATATTTAGGTAGAGGTCTTGTGAGTACAAGCCAAAGGAACACTTTCTAACCCCCACAACGAACCCAAATAAAAGACATAAGCCCTAAGTTAAAGCACTATGATTAGGCTACAGAGAGCCTATATTCACACTTAGTAATGAATCAATCATCAAGTAGGCGTGATTCTCTTTAGCAATTAGCCATGGATCATGGGTATATCCTTTAGGGAAAAAAAACTTCATATCAGTACGATGGACCTTATAAACCCTAGATGAAGCCTTTGACAATTAAAACCCAGCCATAATTCTTTCAAGGCTTGATTCCTTTTACAAAAATACACAGTGCAATATGAGGTTGCAAGCATGAGATCACTGGCCACTTTAGAAAAGTACCAAAAATCTTGGATAACTCTTCCATAACATGCTCATAAATAAAATTTTTGATCATTTCCTATTGAGAGGGAAACATTCTGGATTAAGCCCTTAATTGTGGAAACAAGGCATATCGTAGGGTTGATAATTTCTTCATAATAACCTATGATTAGGGCCACATCAATTAGTGTTTAGTTATGCCTCAGACTTAGGAAATGACAAGGGTTTGCAATGTCATAAATCAGATGCACAAAATCACAAGTTTCAGTGATGTCACTTCAGCGAAGCCCTCAAAAATATCAGTGAAGTCTCAATAATGACAGACAAAAACTTGCCTCAAATATTTGTTGTTTTAAGCGCTAGATTGTGCTGATTTTTTTTGTTATCAAAGGTGCTTTAGAGGCTCGAATGCTTTACACTATAATACTAAATTAAGCTTCCTTTAATTCACATCATAATTCAAGTGCCAAACCCTACATAAATTCAAATCTCAGAATAATACAAATTTGAAACACAAAAGATGCATCACATTTCCACGGGAATGGAAATTATTCTTAGATTCTACCTCTGTGAATGGTCTTTAAAATGACACAAAAATTTCCTATTCTAAAAGTTGAATCCTAACTATAAAAGGAAAGTGTCAGCGAGACATGTTTCAAACATCAGAGACAGATTAGAGCTTTGTTGTCTTATGAATCTTGGACTAGATCAAGCCCTAATAGGGATGCAAATGTTTCAAGTAAGCCTCTAGTGAAAAAACAAAAACCATCAGTACAAGAAAGAGACCTAATAACTTCATTAAAATGACCTGCAAACAAATATTCAAGATTACCCTGCAGAAAGAATAGATAGATGATGTTGTTGAGAAATAAGTGCTAGTAGTATATATTAGGGTTTGATTTCTCTTTCTTGATAATTACTTGTGAATTATTTTTACTTCTTTTACTTATTTATTATACTATATTTCATCAAGCAATTACCAAATTATGTGTGTATGAAGATCACAAGAACAAGAGACACAAGATATAGGCACTCAACCAGGAAAACCCCCTGTATAGGGGAAAACCCAGTCAAAATTTTTCCATCAGTAGTTAAAACGATATAATCCAAGACTCTTCGACCCAGACACAAATTTATTCCACTCACCAAGTCTTCCCTTCCTTCCAACAACTTCGATCTAGATATTCAACCCTGCAACAATAGAACTTCGACCTATCCAACAACAAAACTTTGACCTATGCAACAACAGAACTTTGACCTATGTAGCAATAGAACTTCGACCCAACAACTCCAGAATTTCAACCTCCCCAACAAAAAATCTTTGACCATAATAAAAAACCAGTAGCTTTTTACGAAAGTGAGAGAGAGATAGCCCAAAAACTTTGAAATTTGTTCTTCTGCAATTCTTCCTTCTTCTCCTCTAACTTCACACTTTTTTGCACTTCCTTCTTATCTATTGAACTTGTTGAGTTGGTGAGAAAATAAATCAAGCTGCACTTGTATATATAGCCTCTTCTGTGGGTCAATTTGTCCTCTTGTTGGCCAACTTCATCAGGTAAGGGCCAACTTGGTGTGGAGGTGATAAATTACATATTTGGCTCAATAATAATTCATTTTAGATGATTCAAAAGCCCAATAAGGGTCTCATTAAATGGAAAATGACTCTAATGACTCAATATAAAACCTAAAATTCCTCACTGGGGACTTTGACCTATAAGTTGATGACCCAAGCATGAAACCCATGCTTTAATAAGTTATTGTAATAATAATAAAATTTTGTTTTTCATTCTTTGATAAATACATTTCCTAATGAATCATATATAAATATGAAGATCAAACCTAGTTAAATTCTTTATCACTCCCTCTTAACTAGGGAGGTATTCATAATTTACACATGTATATACAAGTACAAGGAATATCTCAAAACACAAGAACTACGAAGAGTTTAGGCACACACGATGCCACCGACTAGATTCTTGACTAGGGAAATTTATTTCGGTGGGACTAAGATGGACTAAAGCTTTCAACCTCTTTAGGTTCCATCAAGCTTACTTGATAACCATCAACCCATGTAACTAGGTGCGTAATGCATGGTTTGATCTTTATGACCAATGCCACCCTCCCTCCTTTGGGAACTAGACATCAACACATAGGTCGACCAGATGTCCTCCCAGGAATTTTGGAATACACAAGATCCCTCCTCAAATCTCTTCCAAACATTTATCATCAACCAGATTAGTAATATCAACCAAACCAAGCATTCTTCTAATATAATCAAAATTATTATTAGGAAGAGACTTTGATAACACATCATCTACCTGTTCGTCAATCGGGACATACTATAGCTTCACGATCCCATCCTGTAACAATATTATAATGTAGTGGTACTTATTGTTGATATGCTTCGTCCTTGAATGGAACATAGAGTTTTCAAACATCTTAGTGTTGCTTTTATTATCACAATTTATCATAGTAGGACTTAGAGGCTTCTCAAACAAATCTGACAGAAGTTTCCTCAATCATACAACCTCCTTTCCTACTTCACATGCAACCACATACTCAACCTCAACACTACATAAAGCAATGAGATATTTCTTTCTACTCACCCATGAGATCATAATAGATCCCAAACTAAAACATCCACTAGTAGTGCTTCTTCCATTAGTCTCATTGCCACCCTAATCAGAGTCTGTAAAAACTATCAACTTGACTTCCTTGTTGTCGTACTTTAGGCAGTGATGTAGAGTGCCACGTAGATATCCTAATATATGCTTGGCATATATCCAATGATGATGATGAGGTTCCAACTGAAATTGACTAAGAATGTTCACAACAAAACATATATCTGGTCTAGTATTTACCAGATACATCAGAGAACCCACCCGTGTACAATAGGTGGTAGGATCTATGAGACTTGAGTAAGAGCTTCTCAAATTCTTGATATTGGTGATAATGGGAGTAGTCATGGGCTTGGAATCCATCATACCAATTTTCTGCAATAACTTGATTATATACTTTCCTTGCCCCATATATATCTCCCCAAGTTTTTTCCATACTTCCATAGCTAGGTAATAATGCATCAATCCCATATCCTTCATCTCAAACTCGGCTGCCAACATATTCTTGCATTCTTGTATCCTTTTCTCTACCCCCGTAATAAATAGATCATCCACATATAGTAGAATAATTACTGGCTCATTATCCACAACTTTGATATAGATATTTGGATCAAAAACACTGTTGATGAACCCAATTCTTAGAAGGTATGCATCCATTCTTGCGTACCATTCCCTAGGAGATTGCTTCAAACCATATAGAGAATTGTTGAGTCTACAAACATGAGTGTCTTTGCCATTTATTTCAAAGCTTTCAGGTTGTTCAATGTATACTTCTTCATCAATGGTTCCATTCAGGAATGCTATTTTTACATCCATTTGATGGATATTCCATCCCATTGTAGCAACCAATGAAACAAAGGATCTTATAGTAGTATATATTGTAGTAGGTGCAAAGGTTTCTTCATAATCTATGCCTTCCTTTTGAGAAAAACCCCTTGCAAAAAATCTATCTTTATACTTGTCTATGCTTCCATCAACAACATGCTTAATCTTGTAGATCCATTTAGAAGTGACAATTGATTTGTCACTTGGTCTAGGAACGATTTCCCAAACCCCATTCTTCATGATGGATTGATATTCTTCTTGCATTGCCTTTTTCCATACTTCTTGATGAGAAACTTCTTCAAATGTAGTTGGTTCAAATTATATTAGTTTTTTCATGTATGCAGCATATCCAAAATATCTTTTTGGTCTTTTTCTTTCTCTAAAAGTTCCTTTCGCAACTCCATGTCCTTTGACATCTTTAAGAGTATCTTTTAACCAATTTGGCCTCTTCCTTGTGTTAGGTATGATCACAGGTTGAATAGGCTCACTTGGTCCTTCTTCTTCTTCTTCTTCTTCTTGATTTGTAGTAGGATTTCCATGGTGCTCTTCTTATTTGGGTAGTGGTATATCTTCATCATCAGAATCAATAAGAATATCTTTGGATATTTTGTAGGCATGATTTTCATCAAATATAACGTCCCTGCTTACTTCAATATGTCTTCCTTCCTTGATGTAGATTCTATATGCCTTTGAAGAAAGAATGTAGCCAATGAAAATCCCTTTAATGCTTGTAGAATCTAGCTTCTTTCATTTGTTTTTTGGAACATGGATATAGGCGAAACATCCAAGGTTTGGAGATGGTCCACACATGGCTTCCTTCCTATGAATGCTTCTTCGGGTGTCATATTATCGAGGATTCTATGAGGACTCTTTAGGTGCCATATTATCGAGTATTCTATGAGGACTTATATTTTGTATATATACTATGGTCATTGCTGCTTCTACCCATATAAATTTTGGTATATCTTGATAAAAAATCATTGTTCATATACATTCTTCAAGTGTTATATTTTTCCTTTCTACAACTCCATTCTGCTCGGGATTGCAGGGAACAATAAGCTCCCTCTTAATTCCTGCTTCTTTGCAATATGTAATTATTTATTTTGAAGTGTATTCCCTACCATTATTAGATCTCAAAGTCTTTATTCTTCTTTCGGTTAAGGTCTCTAATTCAGATCTAAATTCCTTGAACTTTTCAAATACTTCTTCCTTTGATTTGAGTAAATAGAGCCACGTCTTTCTAGAGTGATCATCAATGAAGGTTACAAAATAAATATGACCTCCAAGTGATTTGTCAGACATAGGCCCACACACATCTGAATGAGTGAGGTCCAATATTTTTTTAAACCTTGTTTCATAGCTTGTAAAGGGCTTCCTTGTATTCTTTCATAAGGAACATCCCTTTCATGTTACGTCATGATCTTCTTTGATATTGGGGATGCCATTTTCTAATTTATTGAGAGAGGAAATAACTTTATATTGTAAATTTCCATATCTTTTATGTCATAGCTCAGTAGGACTGATTTCCATGTGAACTAGGGCTGGAGGAGATGGTGTTATGACTCTATATAGACTTCCTTCATGTATTCCAATAACCCTAGCTTTATCAATGCTTGAATATTTTCCCCAAACTAGAATTTTTCCATCTACAAAAGCAATTCTATCACATTTATCTTCAAAGCAAGAAATTGAAAAGAAATTCTTTTTCAAACCTAGAACATAGAGTATATTGTTGATATGTAGCTTTGCTCCATTATCCAGCTTCAACGAAGTTAATCCTAGGCCTCTAACAACATAACTTTTGTTGTCTCCCAATTCCATTGCATGAGAAGATTGTTCCTTTGTTAGAGTGTGAAGTTTTTTGCTCTATCTTGTCATGTGCCTTGATGCTTCACAATCAATAATATATGCATTGTCATCATTGAGTGAACCTATGAGTGTAGCCAAGAACCCTTTGCTTTTGACCTTATTGAATAATTTGTAGATGATTCTTTCGATCCAACTTCTTGCAACATTGAATCCAATTTTCAATTGTCCTATCATAGAGGGACTAACTTTTTATTTCAAGCCAAAATATTGATCTCCAATATTTCTTGACCTTAGCTCTGACACCATGTTGAGAAAAAAGTGCTAGTAGTATTAGGGTTTGATTTCTCTTTCTTGTTAATTACTTGTGAATTATGTTGTCTTCGTTTACTTCTTTATTATATTATCTTTCATCAAGCAATTACCAAATTATGTGTGTATGAAGATCACAAGAACAAGAGACACAAGATGTAGGCACTCAGCCAGGGAAAAACCCTTATCTAGGGGAAAACCCAGTCAAACTTCTTCCTTCAGTAGTTAAGACGAGATAATCCAAGACTCTTCGACCTAGACACAGACTTCCTCCAATCACCAAGTCAACCCTTCCTTCCAGCTAATTCGATCTAGATCTTCAACCCTGCAGCAGTAGAACTTCGACCTATCCAGCAACAAAACTTTGACCTATGCAGCGAAAAAATTGCGACCTATGCAACAACAAAACTTCAATCCAACAACTCTAGAACTTTGACCTCCCCAGAAGCAGATCTTTGACCCCAACAATAACCCAGTAACTTTGTATGAAAGAGAGAGAGAGAGATAGCCCAAAATCTTTGACTTGTTCTTCTTTTGTAATGATTCCTTCTTATCCTTTAACTTTGCCTTTTTTTGCACTTCCTTCTTGTGTATCGAACTTGTTGAGTTGGTTAGAAAATATATCGAATTGCACTTGTATATATAACCTCTTATGTTGGTCGAATTTTCCTCTTGTAGGCCGACTTCATCAGGCAAGGGCCAACTTGGTGTGGACGTGAAAAATTACATATTTGACTCAATAATAATTCTTTTTACATGATTCAAAATCCCAACAAGGGTCTCATTAAATGGACCATGACTCTAATGAATCAATATAAAACCTAGAAGTCCACAATGGGGACTTTGACCTATAATATGATGACCCAAGTATGAAACCCATTCTTTAATAATTCATTGTAATAATAATATATTTCTTTTCATTCTTTGATAAATACATTTCATAATGACTCATATATAAATATGAAGATCGAACCTAGTTACATTCTTCAACATATGTGAGTTATCCCTTGTGACTTTGTGGGAGGATTAAATCCTTTATGTACTTGATGGAGGGGGTCGACTAGCCCTTGCTCAATTTGAGCAGACCTTAGACATGGAGGGAAAACAAAATTCAAAATTCAAAATTTAAAAAGGAGCCAAAATCCCTTTATTTAATTTTAAATTTGAATTTTGGTTTATAGCCAAAATTTCCTTTCTAATTTTAGATCATGTAGAAATATTAATAGAATTTCCTTCCAACTTTTCCTTTCATTAAAACATCCTTCTCAACCTTATGAAGTGTGCCAGAGTCTAGCCAATAACATGTCACCATATCATCTCCTTTTGGGGACTTTGACCACAAGATGGTGTTGTAGCAACTACAACCACCCTCCAATTTTTTTCCTTAGCCTCGTTTTGGAGCCTCCCTTCCAACCTTCACAACAACTTTCCTTGCTTCATCAAGTTCACAAGCTTTACTGTCTTTCTTGCACAAAGGCAGCTTTTCGGTCATAGCTCGATCCATTCCCCTCACAGGTTGTTCACCCGGACTTGGTCCAGTCGCAGGCTGAGCAGTTTTCCCTTGAAAATTGTGCATTTCTGGAGGGCAACCAACCTTCCCTCTAGAAATTGCGCAATCCTCTCTGGCAGCCTGCTTGGCTCCAGGATTGCACAATCCTACATGCCAACACTCCCAGCAGGATTTGCACAAATTTCCCCAGCAAGGATGCTCAGCCTAGAATTTATGCAAATCTGGGCATTAGTCAGCTGCTCTACCCAGAAATTGCACAAATCTCCTGGGATACCAGCCTAGCTCCCAGTCAGAAATGCGCATTTTTCTCCAGAAGTCGAGCAGTCTCTTGCATGTGCAGCTGAGTTGACCGATTCCCTCTGAGATTGAGAAAAAAGACTTGCATGCACAGGTTGCTTCTCCTAAGGCAACATGCAAAGGCATCCCTTGTTCTAGGGATCTATGTTTAGCAGTTGGAGGTTACATGCAAGGAGCAATTCCAAAACCTCCCACCAAGTGTCGGTTCCCCTAGATTCAAGGAATGCGTGTCACAACCTTGATGTTATCAAAACTCATCAATTAGATGTTGTAGAGCTCATTCCTCATATCAACCTTACATCTCTAACATCCCACATCACATCTAGGAGTAGTGAGCACATTCAGCTCAACTGTTTTTGGGTAAGCTCGCTTCCCATGCCTTGTGCTACATTTCTTTCACTTTTTTTGTTTTCACTTGTGGGAGTACTGTTTGCTTGATTTCTTTTAATGCTTGCTGTCGTTTACATATATACTAGCTTGTTCTAGCTCTGTTTTAGTTTTCGTTGCTATCTCACTGCTGTCGCATGCATGAAACTGTTTTGCACGGACGTTCGCCCAACCGACGAGCTACCTCACCCACATGCATGTTGATCTATTTGCTGAATCTTTTATTCATGTTTTCATACATTGTCAATCACTTCTGCTGTCACTTAGTGTTGCCATGCATTTACTGCCTTAGTTACTTTCAGTTGCCTGTCGGCGAGTCAGGCCAATCTTAACCCGGACTCTACCTTCACCAAGGTTGCATTGTGAAATCTAGGGAAGGAAGGCTCACCTTCCTCTCCAGATTTGCGCATTCCTACCCAGCACTGACCTTTAGGGCTGTTTTGCACATTTCCAGACGACAGTGGCTGCTTGGCCCAAGAAATTGCGCAAATCTGTCCCTAGGCCAGCAGTCCTTCCCAGCTGCAATTGCACATTGCGCAATCCCAATAGTCAACAACCAGGCTGGATTGTGCATTGCGCAGTTCCAACAATTATCTAGTCTCCCAACAGCCCATACTGTGCCTTGTGTAGTCTTGGTAGTTGGTCTCCTGACCTCCCGACCGAAATTGCGCAACCTTCATGATCATGCACCTAGGTATGTTGCAAGTCAGTTCTCATGTTCATTTTGGTTTTCGACTGACAAATTTCTTGCCATGAGTGTTTCCACATCTCTAGGTATCCCATATGTTCATCTGCCTCTCAACAGTATAGGTACAATGGTTTCCAGGAGAGCAGAAACGAAGACACCGTTCAGAGCACACTTGGGGATGTAGTTGATTAAGTGTCCACGGACTTGCCTACCCACGAAGACATCAAGTTGTTCGTAGAAAAGGACATCAAGATATGACAGTAGTAGCACCACAGCGAGCAACATCATGAACAACAGTTGAATACAGCATACCAAATGCAATGAATGCAAGAGGAGGGTTGTTGCCAACACGAAGGCGGAAAAGGGTTGCAAGCTCAAGCAGGTTCATTGATGACGAAAGAAAATTTGGAGACTCTGGCAATGAAGTGATGGAGCAACATGAAGATCATGCGAAGGTAGAAGATGGAACAAAGAAGGAGTTGCATGAAGTTGCACAGACAGATGAATGAGTTGCAACATGAGCAGGAACAACAGTGGGCACAACATGCACTCACGGATGAAACTGCGCTCGTACAAGTTAAGGATCCATCCCAGCAGCTGACATAGAGCAGACATGGTGAGAAATGTTGTTCATCACATGCAAGGGATTCAACAACATGCATGTCATTGAGCGCACACATGCAATCCAACCCATTCAACACACTCACCAAGGCGAAGACAAGAAGCAAGTCCAACTGGGGCTGAACATGTACTTCGACAGGTTGATGCACATGACCACCAATACACACTTGAAGATCAACACAGACACTATGCATCAATATGTTTTTGGTTCAACCGTACCCAAGAAGAACATGCACATGTTAGTAGACAAGTTGGATGAAGGGGCCAAATCAATGCATCGGTTGCAACGGAGGCAAGAGTTCGCTTCAACAATATGTCACCATGAGGTGCATGCACACCATCACGGACGACCAAGCTTGGCATCAGCTCACCACCGTCACACTCACAAGCATGTCAAAGAGTTGGTCTCATCACAGCGGACTGAGTGTCAATGATTTCTTGCAAGGCTTGCTCAAGTCATGTCTCATATGAGTACATGTGCATTGTAATGTTGAGTCATGTCAAGTGTAAGTCAAGTGTCAATGGTTGGATGTAACAATTATAGAGTAGGTGAAGAGTCATGAAGGTAGCTGAACTGTCACAAAGGGGAATGTCAAGGGTCAACCCACCCTTTGCTATAAATAGTCCCTCATAACTCATTGTAAAGGATTTTGGTAAGCCAAGCTTCTACTAAGACTATCCTGAAGATGGCTTGGACAGTATTATAACGCGCCTTGGCTTCTCCACTGTACGGAGCTAGTACATCTCTTTGGAGGAGCAGGCGGATGTGGCTGTAACATTTCACTGATGGGGCTAGCAGGTTTACATGGATGTATTGTATGATTGAGACTTACACTTCTTTATATAATAAGAGCCAACACATTTTCATGCATATGTTGTTATTGTAGTTGGACTGATCCGGTTACCTTAATGACATATTTTGTTTAACTTATGTGCTTGTGTATGAACTGTTTCACATGTAATTATATGAATCTTGTTGTTAATGTGTTGTATATGTTGTTAATGATGTCACTGTCCATGTCGATTTCTCTGCTGGACATTAGACAGACCTTTCACTTGATCCTTTCTATAACAACCATCGCACTCATCTCGGACTGATCCGTGAGTGTTGTACGTGTTATCTTACCTTATATGATGTGACTTCCGCATCCAAGTGGATTGCTTTGCCGGAAGCTGTGCATGTCCTTTTGTGTTGTGTGTTCCTAGCTGAGTTGGGATTGATTCCTTTCAACCTGGAACTCACCTTCACCTCCTTCCCCCTTCGAAGTGTTGGAACCTCTCATACACCTTCCTTGACTCACTGCATCAGTCACACCCTTGCTACTGACAGAGTTATCTTACTTGCCTCTGTGCGACATCACGATCAAGGAATTACCTTATGACCCATTGCTAGGACTCCTACACCAAACGGTTTGAGGTCTAATTGGGACTTCTTACCTAGGAGATCCCCTTGACATGTTGGTGGGTCTAGCACTGTCAACATTTCTGGCACTAGAAGGAAGGCCTGATGACAAGCTGTGTCCTCTCATCCAGTTTTGAACCTTTGCATATCTTTCATGGAGTCTTGCACTCTTCTTCCCCCGAGGTGTTTTTCAAATCGTGAAGATGTCTCCATATCGGAGAAGCTGTTTGATCTCTTTTCCACCCACATGTATGATGGTGAAGGCGAAGTGGCCTGGCCTGAAAACTTACATAACTTTCTTTCCATGATTCATGAGGAAGATGAGTTTTCTAACGAACATGTCGGTTTGCTGCTTGCATACACACTTCGTGAATCTCCATTTTTTTGGGTGCTCAGCCTACCAAATGACACCATGCACTCATTTGAGCACTTCTCTCATCTTACTGAAGACACGTTCTATCATTTTGATCCAAACCATCTTGAGATCAAGCCTCGCTCAACATTCTTCATTGATGGAACTACAAAATCTCATGTGGGAGTGGGCACTGTCTCAACTGACTATTCACCTCCCTCTCATTCAACAACTCCACCACTGCCTAGTGATGTTGAGGATCATGCTCACACACTTGTTCATCCTTCACACCCTCCCAACATCACTTCAATCAATTTTCATGTAGATTTGGTTGTGATTCCTTCGAGTCCTCATAGGCATTCTTTTCTACGACCTCCATCTTCGCACCTAGGTGTTCCTCCGGATGATACTGTCTTGTGTTCATTCATTCCAAACTCTTAACTTATTGTGAACAAGGAACAATCCACTAACGGAGTTGGTGTTGCAAAACCAACATGCGATGTCATTCATGAAGAGTATGAGTGGGAGCTTGAACATCAACACTCAGTGAAGGATGACTCCCTTCTGTAGGAGCCCCCTCCGTTCTTTCCTAACTTCTTTGGTGAACTTGCCATCCATGATTTTGCATGTGTGTCTTCATCCACGGATGCACCCATTGTTGATCACTCGCAGTACTCATCGGATGTTATTCTATTATTTGACAACGTTGAGGATACGTTACTCATTGAAAATCCACTTGATCCTTCATTTGTCTTTTCCGGAAACACAGAGGATGAGTTTTTTGCTTTTCATCTACGCCTCTATTTGATTCATCTGATCAATGTGAGGATGCTGAGGAATTCATTGAATTTTTTTATCATGGCGGTCATGATCCATTTGCTTCCATTTTTTATTACGATGATGAATCTATCATAGTTGATCTTTCGAAGCCACCAGTGTATGATGATCTACCTGATGATGAAGTTGAGACACCCAATTCTGTCGAGGCACTTCAACCCAAGTTGATGGTTATGTTAGGCCCTCGCTCTCTTGGGGTTAGTCTCACTTCCGATCATGAAACTGTTCAATCACCCAAGGCTTCTCATCACTCATCTGTATGCATTGAAGATCCTTCTCACTCACAGATCACACTTCCTCCACTTGAACTGCACGATCCCATTGCTCATGCATTAGAGGAGTCTTACATTGCAAGCACTCGTGTGCGACGTAAGTTATATTTGTTTCTTTCATTTGCTTGAATGTCCCAGTCAAGAGTCTGCTTATGCTTCAAAGTTTCATGTAGTGTCACACATAACCATGATAAGTCCATGGACTACCTGTCATGCACTTGCACTCACTTATGTCCTGTGGGCACTTTGAAACATGAAGTGTGGTTGTCTTCATTGTTATATATTTCTTGTTTTCTTGTTCGCACCACTGGGTTTCTCGTGGACCAAGCCTTCACCAACATGGGTCTACCAATGCGTCGATGGCTGCATTGGAAGTATCACTTCACGTGATCATGCCCATGCACCGTTAGTGTAGGAGTAGGAGTCGTGTTTGCTTTCAGTTGTTTGCTTACATGCTTGTTTGCTTATATGATTTGTTTTCTTGTTTGTTTGCTTACGTGCTTTTCTTTCACTTTCGCTTCCACTTTTGCTTTGATTTGATGTTTTTCAATTCGCTTGTTTCATTCGTAGGACAGTTTTGCATGAAACCATGTATAACTCTTGAAACGAGTTGGGTAAAGTACAAGAGGGCTTGTACAACTATTACTACTTGGTTATCTGTCATCTTGCCTCTATGTGATGAGCTTGTTACTTTTAGTCCATGATACGTTGAAGGAAAATACGTACTGTTCGAAGTGAACCTTGGTGAAAACACAATGCTTGCGCGCTAACTAGTGTCACCTTCTCTAGTCGATTGTTATTGGGTTAACCCTTGTTAGCTCAGTCAAGTAGAGTAAGGTAAGAGGGAAAACCTTAACAGACGTGTCAGAGACACAATAAACTACTTCTCTGCGAGAACAACCTCTTCTGCTCTCAATAAGTCGGGATCCCTCTTCTGCCTTTGAAATGAATAAATGCTATGCGCAGTGAAAAATGAAAAAATGAAGAGTCAAAAATTCAAAATGAAAAATGAATAAGGTGAAAGAAGAGAAAGGCTTCCTGCGCAGGGAGGTGATGCAAGTAACTCCACTGGGGTACTGACCAGGCTCGCTGGTAGCGGAGCCATGCTTGTGTTCCTATGTGACTCCATCGGGGTAATGTCCAAGCCTGCTGGCAGTGGAGCAACACTAGAGATGAAACTAAGACTCGCGACTATATTGCTTGTGCACCTATATACCCCTCAACCCCAATTGAAACAATTGTGTTTCCTTGGCTTGGAATGTGTGTCAATCGACCAAGGGTTTGGCAGATGCTACATCTTATAATCAAGTTAGTGTGAAACCAAGATGAGATGAAAACTGAACAATACTTTCGGAGGTGTTAGACTTGCTTTTCACGAACAAGGTCCATTCAGAGAGCTGGAGTTCTGCTAGTGTGTTGCCAAGTGTTGTAGCGGCTACAACCAACCTCCAAAATTTTGCCTTAGCCTCATTTTGGAGCCTCCCTTCCAACCTTCACAGCAACTTGCCTTGCTTCGTCAAGTTCACAAGCTTCAGTGTCTTTCTTGCACAAAGGCAACCTGTCGGTCACAGCTTGATCCATTCCCCTCATAGGTTGTTCACCTGGACTTGGTCCAGTTGCAGGCTGAGAAACTTCCCCTTGAAAATTGTGCATTTCTGGAGGACAACCAACCTTCCATCCAGAAATTGCACATCCTCTCTGGCAGCGTGTTGGGCTCCAGGATTGCGCAATCCTGCTTGCCAACACTCTAAGCAGGATTTGCGCAAATTGCCCCAGTAGGCTGCTCAGCCTAGAATTTATGCAAATCTAGGCAGTAGTTAGTTGCTCTGCCCAGAAATTGTGCAAATCTCCTGGGCAGTCAGCCCAGCTCCCAGCCAGAAATGCACATTTTTCTCTAGTAGTCGAGTAGTCTTACATGTGGAGCTAAGTTGACCGGTTCACTCCAGGATTGAGAAAAATTGACTTGCATGCATGGGATGCTTCTCCCAAGGCAACATGAAAATGAATCCCTTATTTTAGGGATCTATGTTTAGAAGTTGGAGGTTACATGCAAGGAGCAATTCTGAAACCTCTCACCAAGTGTCGCTTCCCCTAGATTCGTGGCATGCGCGTCACAACCTCGATGTTATCAAAACTCATAAATCGGATGCTGTAGAGCTCATTCCTCACATCAATCTTGTAGCTCTAACATCCCACATCACATCTAGGAGTAGTCGACACATTCAGCTCAACTGTTTTTGGGTAAGCCCGCTTCCCATGCCTTATGCTGCATTTCTGTTGCTTTTTGTGTTTTCGCTTTTGGGAGTATTGTTTGCTTGATTTCTTTTAATGCTTGCTGTTGTTTACATATATACTAGTTTTTCCTCACTCAGTTTCATTTTTCGTTGCTATCTCACTGTTGTCGCATGCATGAAACTATTTTGCACAGACTTTCGCCCAACCGACGAACTACCTCACCCACATGCATGTTGATCTGTTTGCTGAATCTTTCATTCATGTTTTGCATACATTGTCAGTCACTTCTGCTATCACTTAGTGTCGCCATGCATTTACTATCTTAGTTGCTTTCAGTTGTCCGTCGGCGAGTCGGGCCAACCTTGGCCTGGATTTTGCCTTCACCAAGTCTGCATTGCGCAATCCGAGGAAGGAAGGCTTACCTTCCTCTCCATATTTGCACATTCCTTCCCAACCCGGCCTCCAAGATTGTTTTACTTATTTCTAGAGGACAGTGGATGCTTGGCTCAAGAAATTGCGCAAATCTATCCCTAAGCCAACAATCCTTCTGAACTGGAATTGCGCAATCCCAACAACCAGTAGCCAGACTGGACTGTGCATTGCATAGTTCCAGCATTCAGCCAGTCTCCCAACAGCCCAGACTATGCCTTGTGTAGTCTTGGCAGTCGGTCTCCTGACTGCCCAATCGAAATTACGCAACCTTCATGATCATGCACCCAGGTATGTTGCAAGTCAGTTCTCATGTTCATTTTGGTTTTCGAGTAACAAATTGCTTTCCATGAGTGTTTCCATGTCTCCAGGTATCCCATATGTTCATCTGCCTCTCAGCAGTATAGGTACAATGTTTTCCAGGAGAGTAGAGACGAAGACACTGTTCAGAGCAAAATTGGGGATGCAGTCGATCAAGTGTCCATCGACTTTCCTACCCACGAAGACATCAAGCTGTTTGTAGACAAGGACATCAAGATATGATAGAAACAACACCACAATGAGCAACATCGTGAACAATAGCTGAAGACATCATACCAAATGCAACGAATGTAAGAGGAGGGTTGTTGCCAACACGAAGGCGAAACAAGGTTGCAAGCTCAAGCATGTCCATTGATGACGAAAGAAACTTTGGAGACTCTATCTATGAAGTGATGACGCGACATGAAGATCGTCTGAAGGCAGAAGATGGAACAAAGAAGGAGTTGCATGAAGCTGTACAGACAGATGAATGAGTTGCAATAGGAACAGGAACAACAATGGCCGCAACATGCACTCACAGATGAAATTGTGCCCGTACAAGTTAAGGATCCATCCCAGCAGCTCACATAGAGCAGACATGGTGAGCAATGTTGTTGATCGCATGCAAGGGATTCAATAGCATGCATGTCATTGAGCTCACACATGCAATCCAACCCATTCAACACACTTACCAAGGAAAAGTCAAGAAGCAATTCCAACTGGGGCTGAACATGTACTTCGGTAGGTTGATGCACATGACCACCAACACACACTTGAATATCAACATGGACACTATGCATCAGTGTGTTTTCGCTTCAACCGTACCCAAGAAGACCATGCGCATGTTAGCAGACGAGTTGGAGGAAGGGGCCAAACCAATGCACCGATTGTAACAGAGGCAAGAGTTTTCTTCAGCAAGATGTCACCATGAGGTGCATGCACACCATCACAAATGACCAAGCTTGGCATCAGCTCACCACCTTCACCATCCCAAGCATGTCAAAGAGTTGCTCTCATCACAGTGGACCGAGTGTCAGTGATGTCTTGCAAGGCTTGCTCAAGCCATGTTGTCTCAAATGAGTACATGTGCATTGTAATTTTGAGTCATGTCAAGTGTAAGTTAAGTGTCAATGGTTGGATGTAATAGTCATAGAGTAGGTGAAGAGTCATGAGTGTAGTTGAACTGTCACAAAGGGGAATGTCAAGGGTCACCCCACCCTTTGCTATAAATAGTCCCTCATAACTCATTGTAAAGGCTTTTGGTCAGCCAAGCTTCTACTAAGACTATATTGAAGAAGGCTTGGACAATATTGTAACGCGCCTTGACTTCTCCACTTCACGGAGCTAGTATATATTTTTGGAGGAGCAGGCGGATGTGGTTGTAACATTTCACTGATGGGGCTAGCAGGTTTACATGGATGTATTGTATGATTGAGACTTACACTTCTTTATATAATAAGAGCCAAAAAAATTTCATGCATATGTTGTTATTGTAGTTGGACTGCTCCTGTTGCCTTAATGATATATGTTGTTTAACTTACGTACTTGTGTATGAAATGATTCACATGCAATTATATGAATCTTGCTCTTAATGTGTTGTATATGTTGTTAATGTTGTCACCGTCCGTGTCGACTGCTTTGTCGGACATTAGACAAAACTTTCACTTGAACCTTGCTATAACAACCGTCGCACTCGTCTCGGACTGATCCATGAGTGTTTTATGTGTTATCTTACCTTGTATGATGTGACTGCCACATCCGAATGGACTGCTCCGCCAGAAGCTGTCCATGTCCTTTTGTGTTGTGTGTTCCTAGCCGAGTTGGGACTGATCCCTTTCAACCTAGAAATCACCTTCACCTCCTTCTCCCTTTGAAGTGTTGGAACCTCTCATACACCTTCCTTGACTCACTGCATCAGTCACACCCTTGCTACTAATAGAGTTATCTTACTTGCCTCTGTGCGACATCACAGTCAAGGCATTACCTTACGACCCTTGCTGGGACTCCTACACCAAACAGTCTGAGGTCTAATTGGGACTTCGTACCAGGGAGATCCCCTTGACATGTTGGTGGGTCCAACACCGTCAATAGATGGGGACATCATCTTTGACGAGGCATATCTCTCAAACTATGAGGACCCACGAAGTGCTCCACATATAAACAAAAACAAATTGATAAGGAATATCAACCCAGAGGGGTCCTATGCCAAGATTCATGGGATCACCTATTCTGAAAATAGTCAAGGAAGAGAAAGGGGTCTGAAAGCCCTTAGAGCCTCAGGCTTAAAGAAAATAAATACAAATTAAGCCAATTCAATAATGCCCCAAATGATTCTAACTCTCTTGTGTTTGAAGATTTCCTTCATGGGATCCCAAATGTGAGGGGTTGTGCATGCCACTCCTAATTTTGGGTTTTTTTCCCTAGCTGACCCAACATTTTCACAATGTTGCCCCAACATTTGGAAAATTTGTTTCCCCCTTTGTAAAGACTACAACCTACATGTTTGGATAGGCAATTTCGTCCTTCCGTAGGAAATTAATTCATAGGCGACATTACAGTCCCCCCCTTCCTGACATTTCTTGTCCTCAAGCAATGACAAATCCAAGTGTCATACGTCTATCATATCGAGTGTACCAAACACCGTTTTTTTCCACTTGCAGTCTGATGACCATAATGTTGGTGGGTAATATCATCTTGCAATAGTTGCTTCTTCCTCTTGCTAGATCATAAGAGGAAAAAACACAACTGCGGGTTGTTGCAAAAATAAATTTAACTTCTCTTGATATAATAACACCTTCCCAACAAAATATTTATAATAAGTTCATAACAACATCCACAAGTTCCCCTAAGTGTGAGACAAGTGTGGGGTATAATCATCTTCCAGGGGATCTAGACCCTAGAGCTAGTGTTTCATCAATGCATTATCTCATCCTTTCATGCTAGCATACTGAGGACATCAATGGGAATATCCTGCACCTGCTTTGACATCAATGACAACATACTAAACATTGATAATCGCCAAAGAGTCTATTATCACTCCCAAGTGGGATAACCTCCTAACTCGAGTAGGAAATAGAGTGTTATAATGAATTGACTTCATCCTAATGTCAAATATTTTTTTCCTAACTAGAAATAGGATTATGCAAAAAATTAATTTCGTAATGAAGTTTTCCAATAGTATCTTATAATGCAGTAACAATATTACAATGCTTGGCTTAGGAATCCCATAGTGAAATAACTTATCATTAAGTTGGGTGTTAAATTCCCACAAACTGATGTGAATATTATTGAGAAGTGCAACAAGAAAGTCTCAATTTGACTTTTCCTTGGTCAAATTGAGAAAATTCGAATTTCCACATCAACAGACAAATTGGATACAGTGAAATTGTGTGACATGGCTCTTGTCACTCAGTTAGCTTAGTAAATTCAAGTTAGAGGGCTTGGAGTTCAGTTAAGCATGTGTGATTGCTGAATTTTAGTGATCTAGTTCAGTTTTATCTAGTTGAGTTCAGTTAAACTAGTTCTAACAGTTGGAGGAAATAGTGGAAGGTCAATTGTGCAGTGGGACAATAGTCTAACTCAGTGAAACTAATCAGTCAACCTAAAATAACTAGTGCATGTAGAGAATTTGAGTTCCCAGCTGTGGTGGAGATTCCAAGGCAGTGTAACAAGTAGTTGTAAACTATTTTGAGTGTACGAGTGTTGCATGCAGTCAGATGATCAAAAATTGGGAATTGCACAATCAATTGGAGGAAAATTCCTAAAAATTAGGGGATAATTCGCTAGGAATCATGCAAGGAAATAGGGGCTCAAGTAGAGGCAAAAATTGAATAAGTTTGGGTCAAAGCTTCTCATTGAGTAGAGAGATAGGTTATTAACTCGTAGGTTGAGCTCAGACTAAGCTAGCAATTGTAATACATCTCTATTCATTTGATTAATGCAAAGAGGTTTGAGGGGTTTTTCCCAGTTGGGTTCTCCTAGAAAAAATATTGTGCATGTGTGTTATTTATTATTGCATGTATGAAATTGTTGTTCTAAATTGTGAATTGAATTCCGCAAATCAATAGATTAGAATTGTGTCTCTTGATTTAGATTAACATTTCTTGAGAAGTTGCAATTCTGTCATCAAATTTCTACATGGTATCAGAGCAAGATTCACATTAGTGCAGGGATTTCGAAGTTGTTTCTCAAGAGATTCGAATTTGTAGCTTCAGTGTAGCAGGTTCTCTTCAAAGTTGGGAAAATGACCTTCAACAGGCCGAGTTTAAAGTATTCCTTGGAAGGAAGCCCAAATTTCATTGCATGGAAGGATCGCATGGAGGTAGTGCTTGATGGCAATTGATTGCTGGAATATGTCAAGACAGACATTGCAAAACCAGGATCAACTGATGCCCGAAACCTAGCTCAATGGAAGAAAGATGTAGCCAAGGCAAGGAGAATAATCTTAGAGGGAGTGCGAGACCACATTGTCTCAAATCTCCATGGGAAAGAAACTCCTTTTGCAATGTGGAAGGAACTCACAAAACTATTTGAGAATAACAATGATCATAGAAAAATGGCCCTTAAAGACAAACTTCAAAACATTAAGATGCAGAGGAATGATACTATTCTGTAGTATCTCAATAAATTTACCCAAGTTCGTGATGATTTTGGAGGGGTTGGCGTGAATGTTGCAGAAAATGACCTAGCTATCTTAGCTCTTCTAGGCCTTCCCAAAAGTTGGCATAACTACCAGGACTCGGTGAATGGGAGGGTGAAATTTCCGAATTGAGAGTGCTTGTGGTTTGATTTGGTACAAGAAGAGATCAAGTGGAATACCAAAGATGGAACCTCATCCAAGAGAGAGGATGAAGAAAATTTTTCATTGGTTGGAAAGGGAGAGAAGGGAAAAGGGAAGAAATATCAAACCAAACTAGAAGAAAGACTTGTCCAAAATAAAATGCTTCAATTGCCGTGAATTCAGGCATTATACTACCAAGTTTTCCCATAAAAATTCTGGCAAGAAGAACTTAGGAGGAGAAACAAGTGAGGCATTGGCTTCATAGTTTGAGCTATAATTACTTTTATCGCATGTGTGACTAACATTGTGATGGGGAATGTGTGGTACTTGGACTCTCGTGCCTTGTTCCACATGATAGGGTGTAGAGAGTTTTTTAGTGACCTGGAGGAGAAATATCTCCAGATGCATATTGAGCTTGGGGACGACAGAAGGTATAGTGCTATCAGGATTGGTACAATAGCCTTTCAAAGGGATTCGAGATCCCCTCTTCGCTTCAAAGATGCCATGTTTTTTCTAGGCCTAAAGAAGAATCTCATCTCTATAGCAGTTTTGGAATACCATGGTTATGATGTGATCTTCAGCAAAGGGAAAACATTCCTGAGACACATAGCTAGTGGAAGCAGATCGGGGTTCGGGTGAAGAACCTGTACAAGTTGGATGTAGAATATTGTGTTGCATTAAGAAGTAAGGCAAATAAATTTTAGAGCCACGATGTCAGTGAAATTTGGCACAAGAGATTGGGCCATTTGCATCATGGCACCTTGAAAATTATGCAACAAATAACTGTTGATTTATGGTAGCATTGGATGTGCTCCAAGCTTCAAAATTTGTAGGGAGGCTAGGACACTTGTATTCCATAATACCCAGAAATCGTTTTGGGAAATTCCACCTAGAGACTATTTTATTAAAAAAATTAATTATTTTTAATGGATGCCTAAGTCTAAACTTAGGAAATTAAAATAATTAAAGGGTATTAATTAAAATAGGGGTGAAACTTCTAGAAGAAGACGAGGATCAAGCCAAAATGATCTGAGCCATTGATTAGAATCTAATCTGGTCCATTGATTACTCAATGATAGGGTTATAAGGACTTTTATGGGAATTTGAAAAATACATCGGGTGAGAGATCAGAGATCAATTTTCTCAAGAGAATAGCGCAACAGTCGTCGGAGAAGGTGATCGAGGAGATTTCTTGCAGTGAGGGGCATGGATAATTTTCAGGAGGAAGTTTTCTTGATTATGAGAGTGCAAGGTAGAGAGGGCAAAGAGTAGTCCGGAGAGGTAGCACTAGGCCACACAAAGGGTCCATATTTCTGCTGGGGAATAGTCGGGATCTAGTGTTGGAGTCGGGGTGTGAGGCCGGGAGGACAGAGGGCCAAAGTTTGCAGCGAGTAGAGGATCGAGAGGAGGTGCAGCGTAGTCCCAACAGAAGTGACGCAGTAACTGCATGGGTGTGGTGCAGTGCTACATAGCGACAACATAGAGGATCATCTTCAGCGCAGATCATTGCCGAATTTGCCAGTGACAGGGTGAGATCATCTCACTATCTCTTTGTCCAATTAGATCTCTGTATAGGATTTTCAGTTCAGGCATCCAAAGAATTATACTCAGAAATTACTGCATAATAATTGAAACCCTCAACTGTTGCAACGATTTTCACACATTGGGTTTTTCCAGGGACATTTGTCCAAAAACAACGGTGTCACTTGTGTGTGCTATTTCTTTCTTGCTCAGTTCTTCTTTCCACATATTATAAGTTGAGAAGGCTGCAATTGTATTTATTTCGATGTTTACCATATAATACTGTAAATAACTTGATTCAATAGGAGAAATATAATCAGTTGCTGCAGTAGTGATTTGGGGATTCTGAATTTTCACAATAACCAATTGCCTCCATAAAGAGGCACTTGAGCAACAGGATGTCTGCAAAGGTTGTACCTTGGGGAAGTATGTGAAATCCACATTCCATGAGCGAGACAACAAAGCACATGCAGTATTGGAAAGAGTCCACTCTAATGTTTGTGGACCTTTCTCGACAACCTCCACTGCCAGACACAAATATTTTGTTATTTTTATTGATGATTTCTCAAGGAAGTGTTGGATCTTCTTCATGCAAAAGAAGGATGAGACATTCTCAAAGTTTGTAGAATTCAAGGCACTAGTTGAGAAAGATACTAACAAGAAGGTGAAGGCTCTCAGGAGCGACAATGGAGGTGAGTATGTTTCGAATGACTTCAAGGAGTTCTGTGCGAAAGAAGGCATTTGAAGAGAGATGGAAACAATCCATAACCCACAACAAGATGGGGTAACTGATAGAAAGAACCATAGCATTGTTGAAGCTGGGAGAGATATGCTACATGACCAAGGTCTACCACTATATTTGTGGGCAGAGGCATGTAACACAATAGTCTACTTGTAGAATCAGAGTCCTCATCGGATTCTTGGTATGATTACACCAGAGGAGGCTTTCTCGAGGAGAAAGCCAGGTGTGTCTCACTTCAGGATTTTTAGAGCCTCTATTTACTGCGATGTCTCCAAAGATTCGAGGAAGAAGCTTGAGCTAACAACAGAGTTGGGATTTTTTGTGGGAGCACTGAAACTCCACACAATTACCATGTGTACTTACCTTCCCTCAGAATGACATTTGTACAAAGGGATATAAAGTTTGATGAGGAGAAAGTGATGCGGTGCTCTCTTGAGAGGGAGCTTCATATGCCACCAGAAGAGGAGCTTTTACCTCCAAAGGAGGAGCCTCAAGAAGTTATGGAGCAACCAAAAATATAGGAGAAGAGAGTGGAGACATCCACTCAAGAAGAATCATCCAGAGAAGGGAGAAAAAGAACCAGTGAAGCTGACAGATTGATGAAGGATGCGAGGGAGAATGTGAGAGTTCCTTCAAATTTGCGCAGGCAAAGAAGGTCACTTGAGAGGTACATTGGCTACATGGCTCTAATGACTAATATTGTAGGCCTGAGCCATCATCTTTTGAGGAAGAAGTTGAGCACCAATTTGGGTTGATGCAATGGTGGAAGAATACAAATCCATCATGAAGAATAGTGTTTGAGAAGTGGCCCCAAGACCGACAGATAAATTAGTTGTGGGTTAGAGATGGATCTTCAAGGTTAAGCATGCAACAAGTGGAAGCATAGAGAAGTATAAGGCCCGATTTGTGGCCAAAGGATTCTCTCAAGTTGAGGGAATTGACGCTGAGGAAACCTTTGCTCCTGTAGTAAGGTGTTCATCCATTAGATTAATTCTTGCGCTAGCTGCACAGATGGGGTGGAAGATCCACTAGATGGATGTAAGAACAACATTTCTCAATGGCATTATTGAGGAGGAAGTGCACATAGAGAAACCAAAATGTTTTGAGACATTTGATCGGGTGTATCATGTGTGCAGACTCAAGCGAGCATTATACGGTCTCAAACATGCACCCCGTGTTTGCTACACCAGGATAGTCAATTATCTCACTCATTTTGGCTTCACTAAAAGTGAAACGAATGTGAACCTCTATCATATTTTGGTAGAATGTAAATTGCTTATCATTGTTCTATATGTTGATGATTAAATATTAACAGGGGATGAGCAGGTGATCAGCTCTTGCAAGGAGGACCTTGCAAGGGAATTTGAAATGAAGGACATGGGTCTCATGCACTACTTCCTCGGGCTGAAAGTATGACAAGGTGATGGGGAATTGTTTCTGTCTCAAAGAAAGTATGCCAATGAGATACTATAGAGATTCCACATGGAGAGTTTCAAACCCATGGAGACACCTCTAACAACCAATTGGAGGAAGGAGACTGCCGCTTCAGGTGAAGAGTTGGATGTTACCATTTACTGGTAGTTAGTGGGTTCACTGATGTATCTCGGGAATACATGACCAGATATGTGCTATGTAGTCAACCAATTGAGCCAAGCTATGGTTAGGCCAACCAAATTATATTGGAAGGAAACCAAGCATGTTTTACGGTACCTCAGATGCACTACCTAGTATGGATTATGGTATAGACGGATAGAGGGAGTGAAGTTGTGTGGCTTCACAGATGCAGATTGGGTAGGAAGTCCATTTGACCAAAATAGTACATTAGGTGGAATTTTTAGCATTGGGTCCACAACGGTTTCCTGGCATAGCAGGAAGCAAAGATCTATGGCGCTCAGCTCGACAGAAGCAAAATACATGGTTGCAAGTCAAGCAACATGTGAGGTGATCTCGATGAGAAAGATACTTGTAGCACTGTTTGATCAGATGATGGATCCACAGTGATCTATTGTGATAATCAGAGTTGCATTAAGCTCTCTGAGAATCTAGTATTTCACTATCGATCCTAGCATATAGATATCTAGTATCATCATTTACGGGACTGTGTGCAGAGGCGAATAATGTTTCTACAATACATTCCAGCAAAGGAACAAGATGCTAACATCTTGACAAAGGATTTTTCAAGAGGGAAGTTCAGGTTCCACAGGTGCAAGATAGGGGTGGTTGATAATCCCTTTATTGCTAAGAGGGAGTGTTGAGAAGTGTAGCAAAAAGTCTCAATTTGACTTTGCCTTGGTCAAATTGAGAAAATTCGAATTTCCACATCAACGGACAACTTTGATTGAGTTAACTTATGTGACATGGCTCTTGTCACTCAGTTAGCCTAGTAAATTCGAGTTAGAGGGTTTGAAGTTCAGTTAAGCATGTGTGATTGCTAAATTTTAGTAATCGAGTTAAGTTATATCCAATTGATTTCAATTAAACCAGTTCTAACAGTTAGAGGAACTAGTGGAAGGTTAGTTGTGTAGTGGGGCAATAGTCTAACTCAGTGATAATCCAGTTAACTGATCAATCAACCTAAAATAACTAGTACATGCAGAGAATTCGAGTTCATAGCTACGGTGGAGATTCCAAGGCAGTGTAACAAGCAATTTTAAACTAGTTTGAGTGTAAAAGTGTTGCATGCAGTCACATGATAAAAAATTGGGAATTGTGTAATCAATTAGAGGAAAATTCCTAAAAATTAGGGGCTAATTCTCTAGTAATTACGCAAGGAAATATGGGCTCAAGCAGAGGCATAAATTGACTAAGTCTGGGTCAAAGCTTCTCATTGAGCAGAGAGATAGGTTATTCATTTGTAGGTTGAGCTCAGACTGAGCTAGAAATTGTAATACATCTATATTCATTTGATTAATGCAAAGAGGCTTGAGGGTTTTTTCCAAGTTCAGTTCCCTTCGAAAAAATATTATGCATGTGTGTTATTTCTTATTGCATGTATGAGATTGTTGTTCTAAATTGTGAATTGAATTCTGCAGATCAGTAGAGTAGAATTGTGTCTCTTGATTTAGATTAAAATTTCTTGAGAAATTACAATTCTATCACCAAATTTCTACAAATATGTTTTTAAAAGTCTCACATCAATTCTTTTATTAGCATTTCTAACCATAAAGTGTGGTCCATCCTCAAGATCTGAAGAGATCCAACACATTTATCAAAGAATTGATGCAAGGATCACAAAAGAATATTCACATCATAACATTGATCGTAGAAGTCTCAGAATTGCAATTCCCGCAAAAGAACAATAAACTCATAAGTTTGGTAATTTTTTCACATAAGGAACCAACCTCACAATGTTTACAGAGAAACAATTGTGCATTTTATTAGATCATCCATTTCAAGAATAATAAAGTCACCTCACAATTATCAATATAACAGTTTCATGTTGCAATGTTTGTGAGGGGTGCATAAAGTGCAAAGGCCCCTAGAGAAGTGCAAAGAGGAAAAAGTGTATTCCTCCTTTTAAAACTAAAGATAATGCACCCAACAAATGCAAAGTGACTATCAAAAGTTAACTATTCTCCCAAGGAATAAATTACATTTACCCTAAGGTAAATAGTAGCCCCCCTTCTATAAATTAACTTTTTAATGCTCACTCTATAATGGAAATAAAAACATCTCAACTCTAGGTGACCAAAAAATTTAGTTAAATATGTTTCGCTGGTTCTCTTTCAATTCCCTTTTTGAAGTACAACAATTGAATCTTTGAGTAGGGAAAGAAACATTCTATGATTTTTCATCACCAAAATTTATTGTTTTATAAGGGAAAGCTTTCAAAGGTTATACATCCCTTACTGTTACTTAGGATGCTTATTGTGATCCCTTTTTTGGTAGTTCTTAAAATTATTTTTCAAAACTAGGGAGAACTCAATTAAGCAACTAAGTAGAAAATTATTGTGATGTCCCTATAGTACTAGTGTATTCCCCTTATTGTTATTGTTATTGTATCCCCTTATTGTTATTGTTGTGCCCATGTATCCTCCATATTGTTATTGTTGTGCCACCATAGAAGCCCACTATTGTTATTATTGTGCCCTTACATTATTAATGTTATGTAGGCTCTGATTATATTGTGACTCCTTAGATTTCTATATATACCAAGGAGGTCTTATGATTTGTATCATCCAATAGTTGTTCATTTATGTAGTGTAAAGGAGGTCTCCTCCTTGAAGAGGATAATTTTTAAGCCGTCAATATATCTATTTGTGAGCTGGTTGTATAACATTTGGTATCAGAGCTTTGGATTCTAGGGTTTTGCTTCTTCAAATAGGTCATCTTGGATTTTCGCTATAAATTTTTTTCTACGAGGCTTCAGAAGTTGAAATTATAACCAAGTGGAGCTGAAATATTGGTAAACTTTGTGTACAAATTTAAGATCTTGATTCATTATATTTTTGGAGATATGATCCGAGGAAGTTAGGGTTTTTGCAGGCTCCAGAATTCCATCTCAAACAAGTGACATAGGGAAAATCGTCATAACTTTCTATTCGAGAATTAGATTTAAATTTGAAAAGAGTTTGAAAGTGAATGGACTGTAGTTTTTTGTGTATAATTTTTAAGGGCAGAAAATTGAAACAATGATATGTGGCACTTCGTACAAGTTCGCTCTATTGGACTAGTCTATAATCAGGGCATTGTGGGAGATTGAGCATAACTCTTTCTTGAAGAATTCAATTTCGGTCTGACTTGTGGGGTTAGAAAGAACACTTAGAGAGCTACCACAATACAAAATTTCATACCTTGAAGATAAGAAATTACCAAGATACAACAACTTCAATATCAAGCTCCTAAAAAGTAAGAAAAATGTGTGTATTTTTTAAAATTTTGCATAACTTTTGTTTGAAAAATCAGTTTGAATAAATTCCAAGGGCATAGTGAAACATAAATATCATTTTTTGAGTCCAAAATGGCTCGAAACAAAAAAATGGATGCACCTAGCAAGCCAATCGAAATCTCTTCTATGATGCATGGAGAAGAGGAAGAAATACAATATGATATATCAAAATTACAAGACCAAGTGCAACAAATTTCGCTCTCACAAAAAGTAACCAAAAATGAATTGGAATCTAAAATATATGGTTTAGAAGAAAAAATAAAAGGCAACATGGAGGTTTTTAAAGTAGACATGGACATGATGAATGTCAAGATGGAAGGCTTGACAAAGTTGTTTCAAGAAAGACTTCCTAGTGGTGACAAGGTAATCCATGAAAATCATGATGAGGACAAAAGGAATATGAACTATGATTTTAGAGACTCCAATGTGGAGTTTAAGAATCATCACATTTCAAATATATATACGAGGAAGTTTGATGGCAAGGATCCGGTAATATTGATACTACAGATGGAACAATATTTTAATCTCCATGATGTGCAACACACACAGAAGGTGCACATTGCATCTTTATATTTAGAACCCAATCTGTTTGTATGGTATCGATGGCTTTGTTCTTTTAAACCAATTGTAAATTAGTCAATTGTTATAGAGGAAATGATAGCACATTATGAGGATACAAAGAGAAACACATTCTTTAGGCTATTGGCAAATCTCAAACAAAAGGGTTCAATGACAGAGCACATTGAGGACTTCCAAAAATTGAATTCAGGGTCACTGATATTCCAAAGGAGCATAGGATTGATGTATTCATAGGGACTTTGTAGGATAATATCCAATATGAGGTTCGCCTTTGGGAACCTGATTCATTGGAGAAGGCATTTAGGGTGGCAAGAAAAGTTGAAAGCAAAATTATGGCAACAAGGAAGTTTAACACTCACGACTATAAAGATGGAAGTGTTGCTACTCCTAGCCTTCCACAACCTACAAGGTTAATGCCACAAAAATTGGAGGAAAAAAGAACAAAAGGGCTTTGTTACAGTTGTGATAGAAAATACATTAAAAGTCATAAGTGTGCTGAGAAGAAATTATTCTACATAGATTGTGAAGAGGAGGAAGAAAAGAAGTAAGAAACATCAAAAGAGGAGGATATACACCAGGAACCAACCCCAAAGAAAGAAGAAATGAATCCAACCATATCTTGTAATGCATTGATGGGAATTACCACTCCTCAAACTCTCAAGATAGAAGGATATATCAAGAAGGAAAAGGTAACAATTCTTATTGATTCAAGTAGTATCCATAATTTTATTCATTGTAAGATAACTAAGGAATTGAATTGCTTCCTATATCCAACACCAGTGTGTTAAGTGATGGTTGCAAATGGAGGAACTATCAATTGCTCTGGAAAGTGCTATAATATCGAGCTAACCATGGGGGGGTATGTATTGAATAGTCCAATGCTTTCCATTCTAATGGGTGATGTTGATGTTGTACTAGGAGTCCAATGCTTACAATCTTTGGGGACGACAACTTTTAATTTTCAAGAGATTTTCTTGAATTTTTTCTTGGAAGGAAAGGAAGTTGAATTAAGGGGTATCACAGGGAAACTAGGAAAGATAATCAACTATAATGGCATGAAATAGCTTCTGAAGAAAGAACAACAGGGCATAATTGCATAATTATGTTCACTAGAGGTTGAAACATCGAAATCATTTATTTATCCATGTCTCCAAAAAGTCTTGAACAATCATTCCAAGGTATTTGAGACTCCCAAAGGCCTCCCACCTATTCATGATCATGATCATGTTATTCATTTGATTCCAGGAAGTGTTCCTCCAAACATTAGACCTTACAGATATCCTTATGACCAAAAGAGTGAAATTAAATGTATGGTTGCAAAAATGCTAGAGGCTGGTATAATTCAACCTAGTCAAAGTTATTTCTCTGCTCCAGTGTTATTGGTGCACAAGAAGGATGGATCATGGCACGTGTCCAGATTATAGAGAGCTCAACAAACTCACTATTAAAGATAAATTTTCGATTCTTGTCATAGATGAATTGTTGGATGAATTACATGGAGAAATTTACTTCACCAAGCTGGATCTTCGTTTAAGATATCATCAAATTATAATGAAGACTGAAGACATTCTAAAAACAACATTCAGAACCCATGAGGGTCATTATGAATTTTTGGTCATGCCTTTTTGGCCTTAATAATGCACATTCCACATTTCAAGGTTTGATGAATTCCATTTTCAAACCCTTCCTTAGAAAACTTGTGTTAATATTTTTTGATGATATACTAATCTACAACAAGTATTGGAAGGATCATGTTCAACATGTTGACAGGGTGCTCAAACTATTGGAGGATAAACAATTATATGTAAAAATTTCCAAATGTTTCTTTGGAGTACAAGAGGTGGAATATTTGGGTCATATTCTATCTCATGAGGATGTTAAGGTAGGCCCTAACAAATTAAAGCCATTAAGGAATGGAAAATCCCCACAACCATAAAGCAACTTCGAGGATTTCTTGGTTGACAAGGTATTATCGCAAGTTTGTTAAGAATTATGGGAGAATAATAGCACATCTAACAATATTACTGAAGAAAGATGCATTTTCCTGGACTCCAGAAACAACTAAGGCCTTTGAACATCTTAAAGAGGTAATGTGCCAAGCACAAGTCTTAACTACACCAGACTTCACAAAAACCCTTATTGTGGAATGTGATGCCTTAGGAAATGAAATTGGTGTTGTTTTAATGCAAGAAAGAAGACCCATTGCTTTTGAAAGTCATCCAATCAAAGGAAAGTATTTACATAAACCTACTTATGAGAAGGAAATGATGACAATACTACATGCTCTTAAGCAATGGAGACCTTACCTAATGGGATAACACTTCAAGGTAAAAAACAAATCATGTTAGTCTTAAATACTTTTTGAAACAAAGATTATCTTCAAAAGAGAAACAAAAATGTGTCACAAAGATGTTGGATTATGACTTTGAAATCATCTACAAAAAATGGAAGCAAAATGTTGTTGTAGATGCACTCTCAAGAAAGGATGAGGATGTGGAAACATTGGTTTATGTCATTTCTATTATCCAATATGATTGGATAACCGAAGCAAGGGACGAATAGAAGAATGACGAAGAAGAGTGGGCACTCATTCAAAAGTTGCAACAAGATCCTAGTACATTTGGTACATTTAACAGAAAAAATGATTCATTATGGTACAAATATCGCTTATATCTTTGTAAGAATTCCCAACTCAAGCAAAATATTCTTTTGGAATTGCACACCTCCCCCTTAGGAGGGTAGTCAAGATTTTTAAAAACTTAACACAGAGTCAAAAAAAGATTTTTTTTTTGGAATGACCTTAATATGATATTTAGAAGTTTGTGGCACAATGTTTGGTTTGCCAGCGAAATAAAGTTGAGACAATCAAGACCCTGGTCTGTTGCAACCTTTAACCATTCCAAGTTAGCATTGGGAGGAAGTCTCAATGGATTTTATCATAGGTTTACCCAAGTTTGAAGAAAAGAGTGTCATTATGGTGGTAGTTGATAGACTTACCAAGTATGCGCACTTTTATGCATTATCTCATCCTTTTAAATCCAGTACAGTTGCTACTGCATTTATGGAAACAATTAAAAAGCTATATGGAAACCCAAAGATTATTGTAAGTGATAGATATCCCATTTCACTGAAAATTTTTGGACGAAATTATTTTCCTGTCTTGGTAGTCAATTAGCTCATAGCTCATCTTATCATCCTCAATCTGATGGGCAAACTAAGATAGTGAACAAATGTTTTGAAGGATATTTTCGTTGCTTTGTATATGATAAACAGACACAATGGGTCAAGTGGTTACCTCTGGATGAATGGTGGTATAACACTTCCTTTCATGTTGCAACAAAAATGACCCCATTTATGGCACTTTATGGATATCATCCACCATCCATCACATCATTTTTAAGAGAAAATTCTAAGTTTCAAGTAGTGGAAGATCACATCGAGCATCAACGAGTTCTCCAACTCTTAAAGGATAACCTCACTCTAGCGAAGAATCGAATGAAACGACAAATCAACATCACAGTGAAAGAAATTTTGATGTAGGCGACTGGGTATTTTTATGGCTACAACCATACAAACAAATGACCCTCAAGCAAGCTAAGAAGGATAATAAATTATCACCCAAGTACTATGGTCCTTATAAGGCGTTGCTTACTATGGCATACAAATTGGAGTTGCCTGCATCTTCCCGAGTACACCCAATTTTCCATGTTTCATGCTTAAAGAAGGTTATTGATGACAAAATCCCAGTGCAAACAATGTTGCCAGAACTTGACGAAGAAGGAAAAATCATATTTGAGTCTGAAGCAGTGATGGAAACAAGAACCTGACAACTATGAAATCGATTAATTTCAGAGTATCTCATTAAACGAAGAACTTACCCACCGAAGATTCCACATGGGAGGATGAAAATTCTATACAGAAGCAACCAGAACTTCTCAAACGTTGAGGACAACACTTTTTTGAAGGAGAGGAGCATGTTATGTCCCTATAATACTAGTGTATTCCCCTTATTGTTATTGTTATTGTTGTGCCCATGTATCCCCCATGCTGTTATTGCCGTTCCCCCATAGAAGTCCATGGTAGTTATTGTTGTGCCCTTACATTATTATTGTTAGTGTTATTATCATGTGTATCATCCAATAATTGTTTGTTTATGTAATGTAAATGAGGTCTCCCCCTCGAAGAGGATAATTTTTAAGTCGGTGATCTATCTATTTGCGAGCTGGTTGCATAACAAATATCCTTGCCCCAAGATATAGCATTATGTCCTATCGACAAATTACAAAAAATATTAAAGTTCAACTTTTAGAGATCACATCACCCTAAATATTGCTTATAACCTCTATTATGACCCCATTTTCGCAATCTCTCAAAATTTTCCTCACATGTGAATGTAGTGAACTCAATAGACAGAGCATTGTTTTCATCAACACAACAAACAAATTTGAAAGGACAACTTTCAAAGATTAGATCTCCCTCAATACTACTTAGAACCTATATCATGACCCCTCCTAGAAAGCTAAATTTTTCTTTAAACAAGAAGTTTTGTAAAAATATGAAACGTGTGAAAACAATGTTTGTCAAAATCTACAAACGCATTTTGGTGTAATATTTCTACTCTCCTCGTGTACACATCACAACAAAGGATAATATCATTTGCTCTTATACGATGTTAGAAAAGGTAGGGTATTAAATAATTGATGTAGTTGATGGCATAAACCCAATCACAATAATAATCACACATCAAAAGAAAGATAGCTAGCACACAAGATATGCACAAGTGCAATAAGTACCCTTTAAGATGATATCATTATGGTATATGTTCACATTGCATGTGTTTAAATGAGGCTATGTGTGTGAGAGAAGGGGGTGACAGCCAAAGAAGGAGGTGGTTGGGCATATTAGCAAGGACCCCAACTCCCTCCAAATGTGGCTATAAGCCAATCACACAAAGTACATCAATGTAATTGATCAAGACAACAAGGACATCTATAAACAAGGTAAAAAAAAATCAAGATAGCGAACATATCCCAAACAAATGTATAAGGAACATATTTGTGCATTGTGGAAAATTGGGTTTCCTTTGAGCCACTTCAAGATCTTAAGGCTCTTAGAGTCTAGAGTGAGAAAAGAGAGTGCACCTTCTTCATACCACGTTAAAGGGTAATGATTTTAGAGGGACACGTTGGATAATTCTGAATAGTCAAGGCCATTTGCTTTCTTGAAGTTGCCATTGTAGAGGTTGACAACTTACTAATTAGTGCCTTTTGGGTGGCAATAACCTTATTTCTTTGAGAGTCCCTAGAACCTTATGGACCCATCCTTCTTTATAAATCATTATTAACATGAGGGGTTGATTGACCTTGAGATGTTGGGGGTGCCTAGTTGATTGGAAACTATGGTATGTTAAGCTTTGTCATTAATGCACAATGGCTAATCTTGGGGTCTAAGGTTTGGCATCAGAGCAAATTTTAGGAAGACTAATGTGTTTAAAAAGTTGTTTGAAAAATTTATCCCATATGGATTAAAGCATTCTCTAAGATCTTTCTACAAATTGCCTTTGAGCCAAACCCTCTTTTGAGGATGAGGATTGAAAAAAATTTCAAGATCATTAAAATTAAAGCTATCCAAAGGCTTGGGAATGCATGCAGTGAATGCCAAAAACTAAGGAAAGATAAGAAACTCTACCTACATACGACAAATTTTTTTTGAACTTTGATTAACCATGAAAGCCTCAAAGCAATGAGAGAATACAACAAAAGTATTTCGACAAACCTTGGGACCAAGAGAGACAATGGGTTTGCATGCAAATTCTTTCAGCAAGAAAATGGGAAACAACATTTGGTTAAACTTCTAATACTTTACTAATGCCAGCCATGCAAATCCCATAGCTCTTTCATCCAAGCCCAAACCATGATCTCCAAAGGAATGCAACCAATAAATATCCCAAGTGTGTGTGACAATTCTATTCATGACATTAAACTTCATGTTCAAAAACAAAAATGTTAATATGGTTTTCCCGAGGGTCACTATACTATAATCAAGAAGAGATGCAAGTACATTCCTGCAAACCTCGGGACTACAAGAAGCAATAACTTCACATGTAGATTCTTGAAGAAAAGAAATGAAAAACAATATTTTGTTAGGTTTCTGGTACTTTAGCAATGCCACTTATGTGATTCCAAGACCTCCATCAAGGGCCAAATCACGACAACCAGAGGAATGTGACCAAGGAAATATACTTAGGACATAAAGCTTCACATGAAGCACCATAAATGTCAACAGGGGTGTCTTCATGGGAAGAGCCATCATCTGCATGGTAATCAGAGACAGTTGTTAAGAATGATCAAAGTAGAATGCAAATGATATGACTCATCCTCATACCCTAACTGATCCATTAAGCGCTTTCCAAGGTCCAGTGGTAGGAAGCATGACCAATAATGGTTAGCACATGTCAACTAATCAAAATGGGCAACCAGTGCATGTGGAATTGATGGTAGTAGGAAAGAAACACATATTACAAGCTCAAACCCTAACCTCTTTTACATAGAATTTCAAATAACTAAGTGTTTTTCAGCTAGATTATTTATTCCTTGTGACATTGTGGATGGAGTTGGATAAAATTAGCGATTGTTGCTTAACATTACAAGTTAATATTTCTTGAAAAAGTTCTCCTTATGAAAATTTGGAGTTGATTTGCTACTAAATTATTTGCACCACTTTCTGTCTAACTGCTTCTCTAATTTGCCAAGTCTATTTCCATCACCGCTAACATTATTGGCATTCATATTCTAGATTTAAATTGATGTAGGTGGTGTCAATAACATATGGTTTATATGAAATTGTGCTATGTTCATGTGTATATACAAGGGCAGTTGCGTGATCCTAATCAGAAGTGAATACATCTTATACGTCGTTTTGGATGGAGCTTTAATGTAGGAAATGAGTTTGCCAAACATAATGTAATATTGTAAACCCGACTTAAGAGATTACTTAAGAATTCTAAATAATATGTTCTACAAGGAACACTAAAATTACAGATATCACTTCCAAACATACACAACTCCGAACATGATCAAATTCAAACATCAATAGGAATTACTTTCCCAAGTTAATTTTCTATGCTTCTTGTTATTTTTAAGTCTAATGGTATGTGTTTGCAATAAGTTTAAAGATCATTTAGAAGGCCGAAAGTCCAGGCAAAGGATCTCTGATTTACCATCACATTGTGATTTGGAAGTATGGTGAATATTTAGCTTTAAATAAACCTGCGATGATCTCATGCACATTAACCCGCAAAACATTTATATACCAGTCTTTGTTACAGGGCAGCATGACTCGATCTCCAGTTTACCACTGTGTTTTTCAATCCAATTTTCTCATATAAGCAGAGCATTCTCCATAGCTTCAAGAAACCCTCGATATCCCACAATGATTAAAAATATGTGCACGATGTCAGTGACATGTATCTGATTTTCAATCTTTAAGTTATAACCATGTGATAGTTTGCAAACTTATGCTTGATGTCAACATTAAATCATGAAAGTTATTTTTACCATATTTACAAAATAAATGCACACGGATCTGTTTCTTATCTACAGCTCCCAAGAAATTCAATTTGTCCTCTTGACCTTTTCCAGGGGAAAAATTAATTGAATATCATGACACATTTAAATCGCAAAGCTATGCATGTCTGCCACAGCTTTGTTAATTTGCAGAAATTCAGACAGCTATGAAGAATGTTTAGGAATCTCCAATTTGCGATACAATGCTCCATATGGAAGAAATGCTTTTTATTTGAAGCGCAATGTTCTTACATCTTCTCTATATGGTCAAGCATCAGGCTTTTTCCAACTTCAGGAAAAACTTTTACAAAATTCAATAAAATACCATATGCTAGATTACAAGAGCCTTTCCAAAAATTCCATTCTCTAATGTCAAATATAGATGGAAGGAGATTGTTTGAAAATTTCAACATTGTATGCTTAGACTACCAATGAATGTGACATTGGGAGCTCAAACTTTCCTTGAACGGGCCTTTTGATCATCTAAAATCAACTGTGGCCACACAATAGAAACATATGGGATCACATTGAAATCTGCTCATCAACTTATTTCAAAAAGTTCATGCTTCCTTTTTTCTTCCTCTACAACCTTAACTCCACCTATCTGATGAAGACTCAAATTTTAGTGGCATTTCATTGTTGAGTGTCCATATATACTCAGCTGTTGTTAGTACTTTAATTCATCCAGTTGAACATATCTCATCTGTAAACAAAGCACAGATATTAGTGAAAAAACTAATTTTATTCTGGGATTACAAAAGATCTATATAACATTAACCTAGTCTGTTACATTACTTCGTCCATGCGAAAATGTCAAGTAGTTCAGAAATTAAGACACACGACCATATATTTATTATGCTTTTATATTCATGTAGAAGACATATTCTGAGAAACAAAACAAGATAAAAAAAATCATAATCTTAAGGGAAAAGCAATTCAATGTGGATTGGAAGGTTTACAAGGCAATGCACCGAGTTGTCAACTCTATTTAGTTCCACGGAACTACATAAAAGAAACTAGAATATGACAATCCCACACATAGATTCCCCAAATTTAGTTTGACAGGGAAGGCTATATGGATATGAAGAGCAAGTGAAATGTTTAAATAGATTGCAAAGGAATCTGTTTGTCTTATCACAATGCTTAGTATTTTAGAAACCTGTATAATCCAAACAAAACTAAAACTGTATGAACAAACTCTAGCATTTTATGAAAAATGAGTGGGAAATTACAAAAGCTACTGTCATATGTCAAAATGGGGTAAGAGGGTCATCCTGAGTATTAAAGTGCAATAATAAAAAATGTATCAATAATCCAAAACAGTGGGGACATTCCTTGAATTGCGCAAAAAATAAAAGCATACTATCAAAGGCCCATAGGGTGTGTTGCCACACAATCTAGCAGACCCCTAAGAGGGGAACCTATGGAACAACTACTAGACAAAGTGACAACAATGGGACAAAGACCCACTGTCACCTCAGTCAATGTCACCTGCTCTTTACGGATTTTCAACGATGGGAGGAGTCCCACTAGGAAGGAAATCACTTGTAATAGTTAGGTCAATGACTAGGTATGAAGTGATTTCAAAGGCCCATTCAAGGACAGACACGATGATGTTTCAATGCTTCAAGGAAGCTAACGACCCTCCAAGAAAGACATAGGATGGAGATCAAGACCTAGGGCTTGATATTTGCAATTGAGATGGATATACCTGACGTCAAGACTCCAAATGTGATATAGGACTTCTCAAGATGCCATGTAAGATGATATGAAACTTCTAATAGGTTTTTCTCTTTACTTGAGAGACCTAGTAAGGGCTTATACTAGGACCTAGGGTTTTTATGGATAACATGAGAAGAAATTCCTCCAAGGTCTTCTCTAGGTCAAGGTAAGAGAGAGGAAAGGGTCTTTTATGATTTATTCCATTGAATACAAGGCTCATATGACCCTCAAGAAGGCCACCTTATCCAAGGAAAACTAACTAGGTTTCCCTTCTAGGGCACACCTAGGGCACACAAATTTATGGAGAAATAACCATGGGAATTCCACCAAAATTTGAGATCCTCTAGAGGAGACACAAAGGAAGAGTTCTATCCAAACAGAATTTGAAAATCCCTCCTCTAAAAGTTTTCCTTGGATGCCTTAGATAGACGCTCAAGGAAAGAGGGGAAGAAATTTTGGAAGAGAGAAAAGAGAGAAAGGAAAGGTTGGTCACCAATTCTCTCGGACTAGTGCCTAATCCATGGGCTATGGAGTCTAAGATGATTCAAAGTTTGCCAAAACTGTCTTCCAGGAGGCTAAAGAATGATGCCCTAGCAACCAATCTTCAACATTTACCTACTCAAGATTTACGGATTTCCATGGAAGAAAAAAAGATCCCATCCACTATGAACATTCCACAAATTAGGGCACAAGAGAATTAACTAGTGGAAACAATATCACACATTAGATATTATTACAAGAGATATCTTCAGCGAAATAGCACTTACAAGATGACAATGAGACATATCTTGTTGAAATGTAACTAATGTCGGTCTTCCTAATTGTACTTGAGTCATGACTTGATGTAATTATTGTACTTATCAAAAGAAAATAAAAGAAAATTTATTTGTAAAAAGAAAATATTATTTTATTGATATAGGTTTCTTGCCCATCATGTTGTGGTCCTAGGCCAAAGCACCCAACGAGTGCTCTAGGGGTCTTGCTGACAAGTCAAAAGGTTAAGGTCATGATGTTCTAGCCCTTGGAGGGCTCATGTAACGAAGAAAGAAAATTATTAATGTAATATGTCATGACTAGAAGCCTCCAAAAGATGAGCCAGCCAGCCCTCTTCAAGTCGGCCTAGAGAGGCCTAATTCACTTTCATGGAGGCCTATAAAAAGGAAGAACCTCACCTCACTTGAAGCACACATCGACCATCAAGTTATCTCTGATCCTTACAAAGAAAAGAGAAGGTTTGATCCAGCAAAATTGTGTGGGAAAAGGAACGAATTCTTGGGAGGCCATCAAATCTGTGGAAGGAAGCAAGATCTGTGTTTTGCAGCTCACACATGCGAATCTGTTGGAGGAACTAGGGTTTCCTCAGTCATCATTTTGCAGAGAATTGGTTTGAGGTTTTGGTTGGCTCATCACTTGGAGGTTTGGTCAAGGTCAAGGTCAAGGCTTTGGAAGTCTTCATTGAACAGATTCTATAAGAGATTTTGTGGGTTTTCCTCTCTAGGAGAGGTTTTGGCCATGGCTTGCTGCCTACATCTGGTGTTCTTGTGTTTACACTATGTTCTTCTTTTGGCATTTGTCTTGATGATAAAACAGAACTAAATAATAATGCTAATACTCTAATTTAACTCACAAGAAAATGTCAAGAATTGCAGAGAAATCAATTAATAAATTCTATAACTGTTTTCCCTAGATTTCTCAACATCGTATCAGAGCTAAGGCTTTGAACAGTGGGCAGAGAGAAGATAAGTTTGGCATTAATTGTATCTCAAGAAAATCAAGTTCCCTAGACCAAATTTATGGAGGCAAGAAGAAGAAATTATGGGCAGTCTTTCAAGCCCTAATTGCAGAAATCAAGCCACAGGGCTAGGGTATCTTAGCTCTGTTTCAAGAGTCCGAATTAATAAGGGAACACCCCTTTTAAGACCACACTCTCCAGAAAACAGAAGGAAGATTTCTGGGCATGCCTATTAGCCCTAATCTTTGTCACAAGTCCACAAAACTACTTCATCAGAACAAGGACATGTAAAGGTTATTTGTGAAGGTCAAGACCATTATCAAGCAGCCTTAAGGAAGCTGCATTCTCTGGTATATGAGCGAAGGTCCTAGGTCAAAGCACCCATTGAGTGCTCTAGGGGTCTTGTTGACAAGTCAAAAGGTTAAGGTCATGATGTTCTAGCCCTTGGAGGGCTCATGTAATGAAGAAAGAAATTATTAATGTAATGTCATGTCTAGAAGCCTCCAAATGATGAATCGGCCAACCCTCTTCAAGTCGGCCCAGAGAGGCCTAATTCGCTCTCATGGAGGCCTATAAAAAAGAAGAACCTCACCTCATTTGAAGCACACATCGAACATCAAGTTATCTTTGATCTTAATGAAGAAAAGAGAAGGTTTGATCTAGCGAAATTGTGTGGGAAAAGGAACAATTTCTTGGGAGACCAGCGAATCTGTGGAAGGAAGCAAGATCTATGTTTTGCAGCTCACACATGTGAATTTGCTGGAGGAACTAGGGTTTCCTCAGTCATCATTTTGAAGAGAATTGGTTTGAGGTTTTGGCTGGCTCATCACTTGGAGGTTTGGTCAAGGTCAAGGTCAAGGTATTGGAAGTCTTCATTGAATAGATTCTATAAGAAGAGATTTTGTGGGTTTTTCTCTCTAGGAAAGGTTTTGGCCCTGGCTTGCTGCCTACATTTGGTGTTCTTGTGTTTGCACTATGATCTTCTTTTGGCATTTGTCTTGATGATAAAACAAAACTAAATAATAATGCTAATACTCTAAGTTAACTCACAAGAAAATGTCAAGAATTGCAGAGAAATCAAATAATAAATTCTATAACTGTTTGCCCTAGATTTCTCAACATGGTATCAAAGGTAAGGCTTTGAACAGTGGGTAGAAAGAAGATTAGTTTGGAATTAATTGTAGCTCAAAAAAATAGAGTTCCCTAGACCGAATTTATGAAGGCAAGAAGAAGAAATTCTGGGCAGTCTTTCAAGCCCTAATTGCAGAAATCAAGCCGCAGATCTTATCAAGGGTAGCTAGGGTATCTTAGCTCTGTTTCAAGAGTCGGAATTAATAAGGGAGCACCGCTTTTAAGACTGCACTCTCTAGCAAACAGAACGAAGATTTCTGGGCATGCCTATTAGCCCTAATCTTTGTCACAAGGCAGCAGAACTACTTCATCAGAACAAGGACATGTTAAGGTTATTTGTGAGCGTCAAGTCCATTATCAAGCAAGCTTAAGGAAGCCACATTCTCTGGTATATGAGTGAAGGTCAGAAGTATCTCCACAAGGTCTACGGAATCCTCCAAATTTATCTCTGGTATGTGTAATTTATATCTGTTGCAAATTGTTCTGGGTAATGGAAGGCATCAAAAGGCCATCTATTATCTTATTCTGACAGTCTTAGAAGAGGAAGCAAACCCTCAATCAAAAATCAAAGTTTCTATGATACTAATGTTGCAAATCGGAAGCCCTAGGAAAAGCATCACTCTTCTCCTATGACAATAATTGATCAATTTTTTGAGCATAAGTCCTATCTCTCACCTATGTCATAAGTACCAAAGGTCTGGAGCTAGGAAAAGAAAGATCCAATCTCTACTCATTCAAGATTCTGAGCATTTCAGTGGAAAGTCAAGTTTTGAAGATCGAATCAGAAAATCAAATTAGAGGCTACAGTCATCATATAGGTAGGGAGCCGAGATCTCCTTCTAATTGATTACAAGTATAGTCCTGTAAGGAGACCTAGATCGAGCTGTTCCAGGCATATTCACCATTGCTCAGAGTTTGCTGACATGAATAGATATAAGTATGAATGATCTGTACAGACAACAGTAATAATGTTGGCACATATATATAGATACAGTTGGATTTCACTCAAAATCAGTAAGCCAACCTGTGTTAACATTGATCAAGTTGTGTTACTATGATATTATCGGAAATCTTGTATTGGAATCATGTTTAATGGCACTCATTGATAAGCCCTAATTCAAGGGTCCAACAATTTATAAGGGAAGCCACAGGCAGTAGGTGAGGTCACATTATTGACAGTGACATCATAAGTATAAGATACTTTTGAGAAATTGTTGACAAGCATTGCAAGACCTTTGGAATATTGCTACACCTATATCTGTCAGTCCAATGTGATCTGTGCAAAATGGTTAGTAGAGAAGCAAAAGGGTTATAGACTTTGAAGAGATGTCAGACAGTAGTAAGGTCATATCATTGTGACAGTGATCAGTAATTCTGTGTAAATCAATGAAAAGTTGTCACACCTGTTGCAAGCAGTTCTGTGGACCTGTGCAAAGGAACAACAGTCTATTAACATAGATGAAAATTTGTAGTCCAAGAAGCTGTATGTAGGGTCACAATTTTGTGATGGAAGGAAATTTGTTCCATCATGGGAAAGGGATATCGTTGCTTACAACAAAGAAGTCTCGTTGACTGACATCCTGGAAACTTCAAGAAATTCTTGAGTAAATGGTATAATGTTGGAGACAACTCTCTAAGATTTGTGCATCACTGATAAACAAGCAGAATAACTGTAGTGTGTTGGAGCAGGAAAGGATAAAGTAAAAAGAAAGAAGGATATCTTGAGTTGATGCACACTCTGAAGGAAAAACAAAAAAGAAACCAAGGCATCCAAAAGTGCAGGCCACTTTAGGTATGTAATCATGAGGTATGTATGACATATTTATTGTTAGGGTCCAACATGAATTGTAGTAGGGTTTGTTAAACTTGAGTAAAACCCTAGTCATCTAGAAACCCTAACCCTGCTCTCTCATAGAAACCCTAATCCTTGGTATTTAAGGTTTGTATGCAATCTAGGGCTCCTGTCTAGTAGGCATGGATAAGGTTGGAACCCTTGGTCTAGGGATGGCACTTGAAAATCCTAGAGGTACAACCTTTAAGTCTCATGGTAACCTTAGATTGACAGATCATGCTTTTGTTACTATATACTTTGCTTGGTGGTACTTGTCAATGAATGCTGCAGGTACAGGAAGTAAAGGAAGGAGAATGGGCAGATCCTCTGTTTTGGCAAGCATGATGGAAGGAGGGAACTGTAAGGACCCTTGGATCCTTGGGCACTATGATAGATTCATAATATAATTGTGCAACTATGGATGCCTGGTAAAGTTAAAGACAACATACGGAAGAATTCATGAATCTGATATAGCAGACAACGAGCCGATATGAAGATTTTGCTGCAAGCAAGGATCATTTATGGATCCTCCTTTGTGATAACGAGTTCTTCACCTTGGAAAGAATAACTATGATGATATCACTATTTTTGGAGCAAGCCTCTTAAGATAAGCTTGCTGGTTCAGTGCAGCACAATGGACCTCATCCTGGAAATGAGGAACAGGGCTAGATCACTGGCTGAGATATGTTCCGCTAAAGACTCTGATGGAGATTGAAGTTGATGAACACATGACATGCTGTTAAGTTTTGCATGATCATATGAAGAAAATTCACTTCAAGAAGAATTAGATATGGCATCTCCCTGAAGAAGGTATGAAGACTCGGATATGTATATTGAAGAAGGAAAAGCTTGGAATGAATATCTTGGAGATGGATTCATATAGTATGCGAAAGGATGTTGATATTGCAAAAGAATAGATGTCATGACAAAGGGCCATCATAAAAAGGTAACTTTGATTTGATATTCATTTTGATATTTGAAATCATCTGGATGGGTTGAAAACAGGGTTACTAGAAGAAGGTTGTAGAAAATCACCTACAACTCTTACTCATGTAATTGGATGGAAGATCCTGAAAGCAGCATGACTTGGAAAAAGGTAGTTGTTTGAAGGATAGCCAGATGTGGACTAGAAGATCACTTTCTAATGAAGAGAAGGACAACATGACTATTCGTTCAATCCTATGCTTCATTGAAGAAAAAGTGATGTAGAAGATGGCCCATGCCCTACGAAGAAGTTATGAAGAAGAAGGCTCCTTGACAAAGAAGTTGAAGTTCACTGATGACATGATGAAGAAGAAAGAGGAGCCCTACAAGCAGCTGAGAGTACTATGATCTCCACCAAAGAAGCAGTTAGCTGCTGTTGAAAACAAGACCCTAGTTAAGATGGAGCTTGGGAAAGTCCTGTGGTAAGAAGGAGCTTGGGAAAGTCCCGTGGTAGAGGGAGCTTGAGTATATTCCTTGTATAGGAATGATTAGATCCTCCCTGGTTGAGAGGGATGTTGAAATATGTAACTAGGTTCGGTCTTCATAATGACATGTGTAATCATGATTTTATGTAATTAATGTAAAGAAGAAAAATAAAATTATTTCTGTTATGCTTGAGACATGGGTTTCATGCTCAAGGAATTTTATTTTATAGATGAAGCTCCCATTGTGAGCTATTAGGTTTGGTCATTAAGTCATAAAGTCAATTGAGTCAATGTCATGTATTGAAGACCCATTTGGGCATGTTACATATTGTAAAAGAGAATTTGTTTGAGTCATAAACCCTCCAAGACCTTGTCACAAACACTCATTCAAGTCAGCCTTCCAAAGGAGTTTGAGATAATTCTAGGAGATGTCGGCCTAGACACTAGCACAAGACGACTTATTTTCATGGGCAGACTACTATATAATGGAGGACTCTGCCTCACTTGAAGAGCATCCATTCAAGCATCTGAAATAGAAGATCAAGTGCAAGAAACACAAGAAGAGAAGCCTCTCATCAAGCGAAAAAGGGAGAAGAAGGAGCATAAATGATTTTGATATGTTTTGGGGCAAATACCTCTCACACTACTAAGAGGATTAGTACTATTTGCTGCAGAAGAAGTCTAGTTATTACAGTCAACTTAGAAGGCCTAATTAAGGAAGAAATCTAGTCTCCAATCAGGCTAAATTGTAAAAGAAAAGGGCTCTATCCAAGCGAGAAGGGATAAAATCATTGTTTGTCCCTCACACGTGCTGCAACTAGGGTTTCTGAAGAAGCTGGGAATTGCAAGCCTGTAATAATACGCCAAAATCCAAAGAGAAGCCGAAATCCATGGTGGAACAATTAGTTTGACAGTTGACTAGCATAGACTCAAGCAAGAGATTTGTTTCAAGGAAACCTTGTGACTTGGTCTTGGAGAGGTTAGTAGGTCAAGGGTCCTGGTCTTAGAATTCATCACTTGAAGATTCTATAAGAAGAAGAATTCATTTGGGTTTTCCTCTCAAGTTGGAGAGGTTTTGGCCCTGGATGATCACCTACATCTTGTGTCCCTTGTCTCATTGTTGTTTATATTTTGATAACTATTTGATGAAGACAATACTATAATAATCAAAGCTAAAGAAGAGTCTAATCAAAAGAAGTAAAAAGTATCCACAAGTTGTTATCATTTCTAGAGAAATCACCTCTTTTCTCTGCCCCAGATTTCTCAACATCGTATCGGAGCTAAGGTGACAAGTTAGGAAAGGGCAACTCCATAAGGGACACTCAAGCACTCAAAGACCAAAGTTCTAGAATCAAGGGCATTAAGGACATCAAAGAATCAAGAAGATCCTCTCATATCCAAGAAGACAAGGGCTACATCATCATCTTGAAGAAAAGTTTCAAAATCCTAGATTGATCAAAGGATCCTAGATCGATCAAAGGAGATGTCTACACTAGAAGCATGCATGGGATCCTCACTCATCACATCACCACAAAGGAAGGAGACCACAAAAGAATATTATCTCTACTCAAATAAAAAGATCGAAGCATTTCATCCAAGGGAAGCAAGATCAAGGACGTTATCATCATCATCAAAAGATCTAAGGTGATCTCCCTCTCTTTCGAGTCAAGTATCACTTTTGAAGAAAACCATCTTCATCAAGGAGAAGTTTTTTGTTACCTACATCATCATAAAAATCGAGAAAGAAACAGGTTAAAGGAGCTTCTTCACAAGTAAGTATATCTATGTCTACATCTGAATCTATCAAAATGTCTTTTTGCAAGGAAAGCAAGAAACTGGTTGGGGCTTCAAATTTTCTTGCATGGAAGAAAAGGACAGATCTAAACCTCATAGAAAATGAGGTCATGGAACATGTTAAGGGCGCAATCACCAAACCTCCAAAGGAAGATGCTCAAGCACTTGTAAGATATATGAAAGGGGAAGTAAGGGCTCAAAGGATTCTCATAGAATCCATCAAGGATCCCCTCATTCCCTATGTATCTAAACTTGAAACATCAAAATAAATATATGACAAACTTGTAGATTTGTTTTCTATAAGCACGGCAGGAGAAGTAATCTCATTAAGACAAAAACTCTACAAGATGAAGATATCAAAAGAAGAAGGAATGGCCTCATACTTTATGAGGATATCTAAAATAAGGGACCACCTACAAGATCTAGGAAATAATGTCTGACAAAGAGATGACTACAATAGTACTAAATGCACTACCAAAGGAATGGGGTAACTTTACATCAAGCATTTATGGGAAGAAGGAAGATACTCCATTTAAAGATCTATGGTCACTATGTAAAATTGAAGAAACCAGTTTGAAGGCAAAATCTGATGTAGGATCATGTAATGTTCCTAAATAGGAATGTAAGTGATATACAAAGCATTCAAATAATCCAACAATCAGAAAAACGAAATATACATTAAGCACCCATGGATACAATGGAAATAGAGAACTGCTGAGCCATTTTATTACTTCTTCAGGAGCAAATACAATAGTAAAATAGAATTGTGCACCTGGGCTTGTCTCAATGGACAAGCATGACAAAACCTAGGTGAGAAAATGTTGAACTGAAGGCTGCTACAACTGCTGCACCAAACTGAACTGCACTGCCCCAAAAAACTACTTTGTCTGCTGACTTCGAAGGGCTGGAATCACTACTTCCCGCGCTCAGAAAATTATGAGATTTCAACTCCTTTCTCCTTGGCCTAAACCTAGAAAAACCCACGAAGGAATTGGCCAAATGTTGAACTCGGAATTTTGGCCCAAATTCCGCTTAGCTCCTCTAGACGCTGGCTGAGTTGAAACCCTTGTTTGACCCCTTAGATCTACCGAGAAAATTCTATAAATTTAGGAGTGTGATCCTTCCCCAAAACCTAGAAAAACCCAGAAAGGGTTTCCCTTGGTTCCAACCTTAAAAAATTGACCCTTCATAGCTTGGCCCTCCTCTAATTTCGAATTATGTTGCTGTCACTGATCCTGTCAATCTCTGCTCTCCCAACTCCAACAATCTTCCTCAAATGGCCCTCCAAGTGATCTCCTACTTCTCCCAACCAACTTTGGCTCTACAATTCCTTCCTCCAACTCCCATGTAAGCCTAGTGATGGCTCTTTGCGCAGGCCCATGTAACTGTAAATCGGATTGCTGGTATGCTGGCTTTGCTAGCTCCAAACTCGCAAGAAAGGTTGGCCCTTTGCTGCTCTCCCAATCCTCTAACTCTCTCGGCAAATGCTTGATCACTGATAGCTCCAAACTCCCCTTGCGTATTCTCCAGCTAACCAGAAATACGCACTCCCTGTTGTGGCTGAATGGTAGTGCTGTAACACACTCCCGAAACTCCTGAAATACTTATGGAACCACCTCTCTAGGGTGGGCACAGATGGTTCCCCAAAGTAGAGGTTGAATCTCCCACTTGAGAGATTCGTGGCTAAACAGTCGGTTGACTCAGCTAAATAGCAGAGTGAACAATCAAGTAATTTTGATTGCAAGGTGTAAGAATGAATCCAAAATGAGAGTTTCTCCCTCCTTATAACTCCTTGGGCCTCCCTAGCCTCATGTGGGCCCCTCCATCCACCTATTCGACTTTCCCTCCAAGCTATTCGAATGGGCCAATTCGAACTCCCATGTGGGTGGCCCCCACATTCCACTAGCAACCAAATAAAGTCAAATTGCCTCCTAAGTCCCTAAGTCGAAAATGATGGGTTCTCTTCCTTAGCCAAAATTGTGCAAAATTGTGTAGCAGCACCCTATTACAAATGTGTTTGAGAAGGGACATGATAGTCCTCCCCTCCCAAATGTTGCTTTCCCTCAAGCAACCTCACAGCTGGGTGCTCCAAAATGTGCTCACCCTCCCAGGTGGCATCCTCATCCGGCAAGCTCTTCCAATGCACCAAAAATCGCTTGTCCTCAAGCAATGCCTGAGCAAGCAACCTCTCTAATTGTTTCTCCCCACTGTCACTGCAAAATGTGCCAGGGTCCCAGATGTGCCATTGGATCGTGCCTGACCTCTGCACTGTCCTGATATGGAAGAATCCTTCAATACCAGGATCCTAGGCAATCCTATCCAACATGAAGCTCCCCTCGCTCCACTCACTATCCTGCCCAGTGAAAGTACCAGAAATCCCCTACTCCATCAGTGACTCGCTAAAGTCGAATGGAAGATCTGTATGATCTCCCCCAGCAGTAGTCGGTGCACCCCTAAAGGTTATTGAGCTATGAAGAGCTGTGAGGCCCCAATTCCTTGCTAGTCCCAGAGTGGTGCCACCATGCTGACGTTGCGCTACTCTAACTATGTCATACTCCCCATTGTGTGCAGTCAGTATCCTCCTCTCCTAGAACTCGATGGTGGAACACTAAAAGAGGCGAAACACATCTTGCCTGGGCATCTCCATGGCGCCCAGGCCTACCCATCCAAATCTAACTCCGAACTCGTGCAGCAACAGAGAATGTCTGCCTCCCCATATGATGAAACCCTCTGTGAACCCCCATGTGTCATCCCAAGAGCGAACTATATCACTCTCTGCCACGACTCTGCTCATCACGAGTGATCTATCGATCAACTAAATCCCTACATCCCATAGCCTAAGTAACCGGATTCGTTATATAGGGGCCACGTGTTCGAATCCGGCGTGTCAGACATGATTCGCCCAAAAAACGTGTCCAAAAGACATGACACGTCGAATCTTATAAGGACACGTCGAATACCAAGCGTGTCATGAAATTCACCAGCGTGTCCCGATTTTTGACAGTGTGTACAGGATTCGTTTGGCAGAAAAGTGACCTGTGTTTGTCTGGACCATCTTTTGGAAGATATTTGCTGGTTGCATTCCCTTTATTTCTAGCAAGATATAGTGTAACACGGTTAGATGTATACTGGAAATCCTAAATGTATAGTGGAAGTTGGATTTGAGTAAATATTCAGGATGTACTTATTAAGGTTTTGTTCATGATGATGTCAATCAAGTAAGTTATTTGAACGAGAAGTTTTGATTGAGGAATCTTTCAACTATAGGATCACAAGATAGCCGTTTTATTTGTAAGTCATTAATGGTGGTTTCTATTTTTCCTTTTCTACAAGTATCATCCAGATTTTCAATAGAATGTTTCACATTCTCTTTGATTGGACTTGGTTTTCTTGTTTCCATATCTTTTCTGGGCGCAACTATGCACAAAGTTGCAGCGTGTGTATGGTTTACAACTTTTATGTGAAATAACATGCTATTGAGGCTTGCCCCACATTGCAAAATCTAGGGTAATTTAAATCCTTTTATCCCAGGTCATTGATTAGAAACATAAACAAAATCGACCTAATGCCTCCACAATCACATTCTGCTCCGGCATATATTGTGAATTTCCACTTGATACCATGCTCTCTGCAAAATGAGTCAATCTCATTAGTGCTGTACTCTCCACCAATATTAGATTTCAATGCCTTGAGATATTTATCACTTTGCTTTAAACATAAATGTGTTGTCAGTGTGTTTATCTTACTATCTTGTAGTTGTAAGTTGTCTTTCAGTTATGAATTATGAATCATGATTTATGTGACCAGTACCACTGACATGTATTTGAATTTTGTATGTACTATGCATGCTATAGATGAAGATCTATGTTTGAAATCAATAAATTTGTATCATTAATTAAAATTTGTGTAAGAAATATCTCATTTTTAATATCTATATATCTATATATATTTTTAATAAAATAATATATAATGAATCCTACGTACCCTGTTCCAGGGGGTCAACGTGTCTGAATCCGACACCACAAATCCCGAATCCCCATGTCAGGTGACTTAGCCCATAGCCAGACCTACTGTAGCATAGCCCTATCAACCGATGGAATCCCTCTGGCCCTCGTCTCTAGTCCCTACATGTGATCACTATATAGGCTCCATATATCATGGGCTAATATGATGCATGCTAATCTGCCATGTGCCTGCCACTATGTAGTACCGATGATCGCTAGAAGCCACGTGTGCCAAAGAGCTACCCCCTGAATGCAACCAAAAGATGGGTATCCGATACTCGTAATCGACTCAGGGTATGTGGATCCCTCTTGTCCCTGCCAACCATCTCCCTTGGGTCTGCCATCCACCCTCTTGATAATGTGCCAATATAAGGTTTGGAGCCTGGATACATATTGGGAAATTACCTCAATCGTCACTGCTATCCTTTGTTCATGCTCAGTGCCGACATGCCTTGAGAAAAGAGTGACACATGTCTCCCTTGGGACTAGATCCCTAGACGTAAGCTCGGTGATGAATGATATGCCACCCCTACAGGTGATCACCTCATCCCCCAACTTGTCGCTGTCAACTGATGCACCAACCCAATGCCACTGCTGAAAAGTCTCCCCCCTAGTGCGTTGAGTCTCACCCAAATATCTCAGGTGAGCTCCTTGTCCTCCATGGCTCATGCCCAAAATGGAGAAATTCGACAGCAAAATCGACTGCCCCTGTGAGGGATGTAGAAGAGGGTTAGGCGTGTGAGTCCCTGCGGATACCATCAAGTATCGCTCATTTGTGTCCCCGTCGATCCTGGGTGAACTACGCCCAAAGGTATGCCTGGTGTTTCCATCCAAGGGTCTCCTTGGAGGAAACACTCCATGACCTCGTTGTGCAACACTATACACCCTTGCATGCCACTGATCATCCCAATACTCCTGGACATGCCATTGTACACCATGGCCTACCCCTGTACACCACTGGATACCCTCGGCTACGACTATGCCATCCTGTACTGGCCTGGGTCCCTCATGTGCAACTCCGTCATAGATCTGGAGGCCTCTGTACCCATCGGCTCCTCAACAACAGTGGAGCTGTCTTCTGGCACCTCACCAACCTATGGTGCATTGTTATCACCTGAGAACTCGATCACAACCCCGAATACCTCATCAATGGATGACACCTCATCAATGGGTGTATGCTCAACTATCTCTTTGCCAACCATGGCCCCTTCAACTACTCTTTCATCTTTTTTCTTAATACTTCTCATCATCCCTGCAAAATCCCACTAAATCTCCATTGGTTTGTGCATACCCCTTAGTTCACAAAATTCCCAAAAAGAGAGGGACGCCTGAATTCCATGACCCAATGATTGGTATGCCCTCCAGTTTTCCCCCAATAACTCCACATTAGTTGCAATCATGTCCGGATTCCCAACTGAGGAATGAATCAATTTCTTCCCCACATCAATCATCATTTGTTGTATCCTCACCACCTCATTCCAAGTGACTACCATGTTGTTTGATTCTAATATTTCCCACGGGCTGAGCCAAGATTATGGCTCTGATACCACTGTAATGTTCCTAAACAGGAATGTCAGTGATATACAAAGCATGCAAACAACTCAACAATCAGAAAAACGAAATATACATTAAGCACTCATGGAAACAATAGAAATAGAGAACTGTTGAGCCATTTTATTACTTTTTCAAGGGCAAACACAATAGCAAAATAGAATGGTGCACCTGGGCTTGTCTCAATAGACAAGCATCACAAAAACTAGGTGAGAAAATGTTGAATTGAAGGCTGCTACAACTGCTGCACCAAACTGAACTGCGCTGCCCCAAAAAACTACTATGTCTGCTGACTTCGAAGAGCTGGAATCACTGCTTCTCGTGCTCAAAAAATTATGAGATTTCAGCTCCTTGCTCCTTGGCCTAAACCCAGAAAAACCCACGAAGGAATTGGTCAAATGTTGAACTCGGAATTTTGGCCCAAATTCCCCTTAGGTCCTCTACACGCTGGCTGAGTTGAGACCCTTGTTTGACCCCTTAAATCTACCCAGAAAATTCTATAAATTTAGCAGTGTGATCCTTGCCCAAATCTCAGAAAAACCCAGAAAGGGTTTCCCTTGGTTCTAACCTTCAAAAATTGACCCTTCATATGGCCCTCCAAGTGATCTCCTACTTCTCCCAGCCAGCTCCAGCTCTACAATTCCTTCCTCCAACTTCCATGTGAGCCTAGTGATGGCTCTCTGCGTAGGCCCAGGTAACTGTAAATCAGACTGCTAGGATGCTGGCTCCAAACTCGCTAGAAAGACTGGCCCTTTGCTACTCTCCCAATCCTCTACTCTCTCGGCAAATGCTTGATCATTGATAGCTCCAAACTCCCCTCGTGTATTCTCCAACTAGCCAGAAATACGCATGCCCTGTTGTGGCTGAATGGTATGTTAAAATTTGGGTACCAGAGGACAAGTGGTTCCCTAAGGCTTTGATCTTTGGCCTAGGGAAAAGTGTTCAAATTTATTTGTACTTTTCTCCTAAAGTGACTTTATAAGTGGTAAAGTTACAGTCTAATTTAAAAGTGATTTTATAAGTGTTAAAGTTATATTCTAATTTAAAAGTGACTTTATAATTGGTAAAGTTATATTCTAATTTAAAGGTGACTTTATTAAAGTCAATAAAGAATTAGAAAGTGAAAAAGTGACTATGGAAATAAAAGGCTAAGTGGGTCTTTATTTAAGTGGGTGAGTTAAAAAATAGAAAGTGAGAATTAAATGCACATTTATTCTCATACCTAGATCTAAATGAATCTCAACCATTAGATCTTAGGGCAACCCAAGAGGTCATTTAGAGAGTAAAAGGAGAAGAGGACGAAAAGATCATTCATTTTTTCATAAGCATTTGAGAGAAAAAGAAGAGAAAGCAAAGAGAAAAATTTTGAGCAGTGAGGAAGTGAAGTAGAGCAGTAAAAAGACATTTCAGCGAATCTGGGCAGCAACATTTATTGGCATGCATCCCAAGGCAAAACCATACAGCAGGAGAAAGGCATAGAAATCGAGGAAGCGGGACAACACAAAAATCGAGGAAGAGGGGCAACAACAAGGGCACGATTTTCGAGGCAACTATACCGCTGAAATCCATACAGTGCGTACAACAAGTTCCGGGCATCTTTTTTTGAGGCAGGCCGTACAACATTTAATGTTGTTTTATTGTTGGAAAATTTTCTATTTTGGCTGTTTGTTGATTGGCACAATTTTTGATGCGAAGTTCAAGCACGAAAATTGAGATAAGTTGTAAATTGTGGTTGCTGGAATTTTTACTGTGTATTTCAGTCCCCGTAAAAGCATTTTCAGAAATAAAGAAGAGCTCTCAAATTGGTTTTCCCCAAGGGTTGTAGGGGGTTTTTCCAGGGTCACATTGACCAAAAATCACTATGTTATTTTCTATGTGTGGCTGTCATAATTTTTCTGTGTTTTATTTTTGCAATTTCAGCAGTTGTGAAATCTCTAAATTTGTGTTTTCAAAAAAATATAGTCATTTCTAGATTTTAGAATTTTTATCATGCTTAGATTTAAAACTAAAAGCATGGAGTGATAAGGAAAACTGATAATCGGAGTGGGGTTTGAAATCAATGTTGCGAACATTGGCATCATGACAAAATTGGCAAGGGTCCGGAAAACCAAAAAATCGTAAAAATTGGGAAAATATCGGTAAAAAATCGGCAAAATTAAGATTCCATAAAAATATCTTTAAAAATCGGCTAGGCCAAAAAATCACGATTTTGAGATAAAATCAAGATGTTATCGAGATGTTCGCAACACTGGTTGAAATTTCTTCATGGTAGTGTTGTAACACACTCCCGGAACTCTTGAAATACTTATGGAACTACCTCTCTAGGGCGGGCACGAATGGTCCCCCGAAGTAGAGGTTGAATCTCCCGCTTGAGAGATTCGTGGCTAAACAACCGGTTGACTCAACTAAACAACAGAGTAAATAATCAAGTAATTTTGATTGCAAGGTGTAAGAATGAATCCAAAATGAGAGTTGCTCCCTCCTTATAACTCCTTGGGCCTCCCTAGCCTCATGTGGGCCCCTCCATCCACCTATTTGACTTTCCCTCCAAGCTATTCGAATGGGTCAATTCGAACTCCCATGTGGATGGCCCCCACATTCCACTAGCAACCAATATAAAGTCGAATTGCCTCCTAAGTCCCTAAGTCGGAAATGATGGGTTCTTTTCCTTAGCCAAAATTGTGTACTAGCACCCTGTTACAAATGTGTTTGAGAAGGTACATGACAGATCAAATGAGCAAACTCAAGCATAGGTTGCTATAGCAAAGAGAAAAGGGAAGTTTGGAAAATTTGGTCCTCAAAAACGAAAGAAGAATATGGCAAAGGTTCAATGCTATGGATGTCAGGAATATGGACACTACAAAAGAGATTGTTCTAAGCTCAAGAAGGACAACAACAAAAGAGGAAGGGAAGAAGCCCATAGCACTGAAGATGTAGAAGAGGCTGAAAAGAAGAAATCCAAGGAGGAAGTAAAAGATCTCTACTGTGATTGATATTGTCTTCCTCACCTATTTCTTTTCAAGTTTATGTTTCAAAAATTTATGTTGTAAAGTATAACTATCATGGTAGGAATCATTAGAAGCATGATAGGATGCATCATGTTAGGAGACGGCATCATAGAAGCATACAATTGAAAGCAAGAGCTCGTAACATCATCGTAAAGAAGCATGAGAGATAGCTGAAATAGAAGTTTGTGGATGTCACCTATGGAAGGATGTAGCTCTTGGTAACCTCATTAGAAGCATAAGGAGTACTTATGGCAAAAATAAAGTCATCCAGTATAGAGCTCATCATACATCATTCAAAAGGAGCATGTCATGTCCCTTCTCAAATACATTTGTAACTTGGTGCTACTACACAATTTTTGCACAATTTTGGCAAAGGAAGAGAATCCATCATTTTCGACTTAGGGACTTAGGAGGCAATCCAACTTTATTTGGTCGCTAGTGGTATATAGGGGCCACCCACATGAGAATTCGAATTGGGTCATTCGAATGGCTTGGAGGGAAGTCGAATAGGTGGATGGAGGGGCCCACATGAGGCAAGGGAGGCCCAAGAAGTTATAAGGAGGAAGCAACTCCCATTTTGCGATTCATTCTTACATCTTACAAACAAATTACTTGACTGCTCGCTTTGTTGTTTAACTGAGTCAACCGGCTGTTTAGCCACGAATCTCTCAAACGGGAGATTCAACCTCTACTTCAGGGGACCTTCTGTGCCCGCCCTAGAGAGGCAGTTCCACAAGTATTTCAGGAGTTTCGAGGGTGTGTTACAGCGCTTCCATTCAGTGTAGAACAGGGAGTGCGTATTTCTAGGCAGCTGGGAATTATGCAGGGGGGTTTGGAGTCATCAAAGAACAAGTGTTTGCCGGGAGAGTTAGTGGATTGAGAGAGCAACAATAAGCCAACAATCTTTGTGAGTTTTTGAGCCAGCAGAGCCAACATTCCAACAGTTCGAATTGCTGGGCTTGGGGACAGCGCAGAGGCCATTCCAACAGTTTTCGTGGAGCTTGGGAGCAGGTGCCATAGGACAAAAGCCCATCTGGGGACGCGAGGATTTGATAGTAGGAGTCATCCCAGCATTTTGGGACCATTTCTAGAAGGAATTACAGGCAGTTTTCAGCAGGCCGAGTTTTGTAGTTGCCGCTGAAGTTGGGCTCCAAGGGGGTCAAATTTCAGAAGTCTAAACTAGCCAAAATCCTTCGTGGGTTTTTTTGGGTTTAGGCCAAGGAGTCCGAGGTTAAAAGCACATAATTTTCTGGGCATAGGAAGTGCACCTTCCAGCCATTCGAATTTTATGGGCAGCGCAGTGCAGATTGGTGTAGCAGTTGGACAATCTTCAGTTCAGCCATTTTCTCACCTGGGCAGCATAGTGCAGATTGGTGCAGCAATTGGACAGTCTTTAGTTCAGCCATTTTCTCACCTGGGTTTAGTCATGCTTGTCCATTGAGACAAGCCCAGGTGCGCCATCTTATTATCCATTGTATTTTGCCTTCAGAAAAGTAATAAAATGGCTCAACAGTTCCTTATTTGCAGCATTTCCATGGGTGTTTAATGTGTATTTCGTTTTTAATAATTTGATGCACAAATTATTTGCTTTATATTATCATTTTTGGGATTCAACTGCGTTAAGTAAGTCATTCAAACGTATGACCATTTCCATGAGAGGTAGTCGTAACTGACTAATTTCTCATGATTTTTGAATAGTTCACTTAGCACTCATTGCATCGGGTGATGCTCACAGGGGTGAAGAAGTGGGATTGAAACTAGTGAAATGTGGAGAACGAATCACATAGCATCAATCATCACTTCCGGGGCTTGCACCCGGTAACTAGGACTTCCCAGGAGGTCACCCATCCCAGAACTCCTCTGGCTCAAGCGCGCTTAACTGTGGAGTTTTTCCCACAATCAAGCCCACTTAGCTTGCTACCCCATTTGCAAAACCTTAGCAAGTATTGTGCCTCATGAACCATTCAAGTAGAGATCCCTTGACTCTTTTTTGAATTTAAGTATGGGGGATTTACGCAGTGCATTATATTATCATTTTTGGGATTCAACTACGTTAAGTAAGTCATTCAAACGTATGACCATTTCCATGAGAGGTAGTCGTAACTGACTAATTTCTCATGATTTTTGAATAGTTCACTTAGCACTCATTGCATCGGGTGATATGTAGTTCATCAGGAAGTTTGAGAGATATGCAGTTCATGGTAATGTTAAATTCTTAAAGTAAAAGTGATATTCTCTTTTATTTTTCATTTTCATCCTTTTACTTAAATTTTTAACATTACCATGAAATGACTCAGGATGTTTGAGAGTGGTTTCGCCCTCATTGGATTTCATATGGAGAAAGTAGAATTTTAGATCTCACTCAAAATCCAGCAGACTTATTTGTTTTTCAGGATTTCAGGATTGGAGGGATTGCAATGTTTCCATTGGATTTTATCATGTACTAGGGTATGGAACTTGTATTTAATCAAGAGAACCAAGCCCTTTATGCAAGGGAAACTCCCAATAATCAAGATCATGTAGGCTACTAGGGTATGAAACGTGTATTTAATCAAGAGCACTAAGGTCGTTCGACTATGTAGGAGGAGACTCCCAATACAACAATGGTCCTTCTAAAGAATGGGATGTGGATGCAGAAAATCCTAATTTGGATCTCTCTCTTGCAGCCTTATAGTCTTTATTGTACTTGCAACCTCATATATTAATATAAATAAAGGCTGATTTTGATATTTGGATATATAATAAAGGTTGCTTTTGGATATTCCGATATTTTTATTTTCATTATGTGATCATTCATGAGTAAATGTGATGTAAATTAAATCTTAATGTTTAAGTGTAATAAATTATAATGTATCATTTATGCTTTATGATTGCACATATATATATATATATATATATATATATTCACGTTTCCCCGTTTCCAAAATTTGGGGAGGTCGCGTTTCGTATCGCTTCCCGTTCCGGAAACTCGTACCCGTTTCCCCGTTTCGTGCAACTTAGGCTCTGATCTTGTGGAGAGATAGAGTTGTTAGTCAAGGCCTTGCTATGTGACAATGCTAGTTGATATGTGTTGAAAAATGTGTAACTAGGTTTGGTCTTCATAAATATGAAATGTACTTTTGATTCTTGTATTTTGTAAAATGAAAGAACAATTATTATTGTTATTTTTTAGCATGGATTTCATGCTTAAGGTCTTTTATTTTAGAGGTCAAGCACCCATTGAGTGCTTCTAGGGTTTGTCCTAGGTCAAGAAGTCAAAAGAGTCATTGTCACAAGTTGAAGACCCCTTTGGGCACATTGTAACTTGTAAAAAGAATTATTTTTGTATTCAAAAGTGTCAAAATACCCTTCAAGACCGGCCTGGCAGCGAAGAAGTCCACCTTAAGAAGCCTATATAAAGGAGGGAACTCGACCTCCTTGGGACACATTCACTTCTTAGTCATTCAAGCAAAGGAGAAGCACAAGAACGCTAGTGAAGAAGGAGGACGAAGAAAAGTGGGTTAATTCTCTCTCACACGTGTGAAGAAGGAAGGCTAGGGTTTGCTACTTCAAGGTCAAAATTCTCTATCTGCTAGAAGAGGATCAAAGTTGTTGGAGGAAAGGCCTAATAGGTCACCTACTATCCCTAGACAAGGAGGCAAGGCAAGTGAAGTTGATGAGAGGCTAAATTTCGCTCACACGTGTGGATGCAATAGTAGTTGCAGGGTGCCAAAAATTTCAGACCTGCAATAGAGGCCGAAATTCTGAAGTTGGGGGTCGAAGTTGTGCTAATGGAAGAGATTTGATTGGGTTTGGCTTGGACAAAGGAAGCACATTATCCGGAGAGGTTGAACTTGGTCTTGGAAGGGTATTGGTCCTGGTCTAGAGACCTTGGAATTCGTCAATTGAAGAATCTATAAGAAGAAAAGAGATTTACGGGTTTTCCTCTCAAGTGAAGAGGTTTTGGCCCTGACTTGCAGCCTATATCTTGTGTTCTTGTGTACTATTGTTCTTCTTGTTTTGATCGTTGTTTGATGATAAGAATGAACATAATAATAAGAGAAGCTAATAAGTAAGAAAAGGTAAAAACATATCACAAGTAGTTATCGTAGATAGAGAAATCGTCCTTACTTTTGTCCTATAGATTTCTCAACATGGTATTAGAGATAAGGTTGGCTAAGGGCATAATGAAGATCTATACTACATTGAGGAAGCTCCTAAAGAAGTGTACGAACGTAGCAAGTCATCTCAAGAAGGGAATCAAAGAAGTATGGGATCTCTTATTTTCGCTTAAGGAAGTGACCAAGACATCTACAAAGGACGAAGGACCATTCTCAAGACTCACTGGCACCTTTCAAGATGAGAATATCTAGGTAATCAACAATGGAGCATCAAGAAATATGAGTGGGCAACACAAGCAACTAAAAACATTGTCAAGAGGAAAGTCATCGTACGTCGTTGAGCTTGGTGACAACAAGAGCTACCCTGTAAGAGGAATTGGATTTACCTCACTATAGCTAGAGAATGGAGGAAATATTCATCTCAACAATATCATGTTTGTTTCAGATTTGCAAAAGAATCTTCTTTCCATTTCATGTCTAGAAGATAAGGGAAACAAAATTGCTTTCTTAGATGGAAATGTTGTAGTATGGGGTAAAAACTCAAGCATTGAAGATGCAAGGTATTGGTCTTGGTCTAGAGGTCTTGGAATTCGTCAATTCAAGCATCTATAAGAAAAAAAAGATTTACGGGTTTTCCTCTCAAGTGGAGAGGCTTTGGCTTTGGCTTGCAGCCTATATCCTGTGTTCTTGTGTACTATTGTTCTTCTTGTTTTGATAGTTGTTTGACGATAAGAATGAACATAATAATAAGAGAAGAAGCTAATAAGTAAGAAAAATTAAGAAGATATCACAAGTAGTTATCATAGATAGAGAAATCATCCTAACTTTTACCCTATAGATTTCTCAACAATATGTTGAGATGCATTGATATAAGCTAATGAAATAGCTTATGTGATGGCTTACCAATCTGACTCTTCTTATGAAAAAATTTCAATGGAAGTATTGTCCTTGTTCTTGTTTCCAATTATGAATACCTCCCTAGTAAAGAGGGAGTGTTGAGTAAAAGAATGTTCAATAAATTTATTAACCAGGAGCGAACAGCTCAATGATAATACAAAGATATTTACAATAATAGAAACATCAGGTTTCTATGTAAAATATAGAACAAACAGTTTCATCTAAGAAACTGCTAAAAGAATAAAAATAGAAACTGCTAAAAGACTGAGCATTACTAAATAGAACTATATTCTAATACCCTCCCTTAATGCTCAATCTATTTACAACACCACTAGACCCGCGAAATTTTACAAATTTATCAGGACCAAGAGGCTTGGTGAAAATATCGGCAGGCTGCTCTGTTGTGGGAACATAGTGCAACTGAACTGTGCCATCGTCAACCAGCTGTCGAATGTAGTGGCAATGAGTTTCCACATGCTTTGTTCGTTCATGAAAGACTGGATTCTTGGCAAGTTTGAGCACTCCCTGATTATCACAAAACAAAGAAGTAGGCTTTGTCTGAAAAACATGCATATCTGCAAGCATACTACGAAGCCAAACTGCCTCACAGGCTGCCTTAACTGCTCCCCGATACTCTGCTTCTGTTGAGGAGAGAGCCACTACCTGTTGCTTCTTACTAGTCCAAGTAACAGCCCCAGACCCTAGACTAAACACATACCCAGCTGTAGATTTACGGTCATCAACCGAACCGGCCCAGTCAGAGTCAGTGTAGCCACTGAGAATAGGATTGGAGCTGCGAGTATATAAGAGGCCATAATCAGAAGTACCACGCACATATCGTAGCACCCGCTTTGCTGCTATCCAATGATCAGCTTTAGGAGCTGACATAAAGCGAGAAATGTAGCTTACTGCAAAACTGATGTCAGGTCTGGTAGCAGTAAGATAGATGAGACTGCCCACTAATTGCCTGAATAAAGTTTCATCCACAAGAGGAGAGGATGACTGTGCTGAAAGTTTGAGCCCTGGTTCCATAGGAGTCGTGGCCGGTTTGCAATCCTGCATTCTGAACCTTTCCACAAGATTTTTGGCATACTTGGATTGAGAAAGAAAGATCTGATTTTCAGTCTGCCACACTTCAACCCCCAGACAGTAATGAAGAAGTCCCAAGTCTGTCATCTCAAACGTTCTGCATAGATCTTGTTTGATCCCATGGATCAAATGTGCAGAGCTGCCAGTAATGATAAGATCATCCACATAGACAACTACAAATAAGATATCATCACCAGTATGCTTGATATACAGGTTTGCATCAGATGGACTACGCTGAAAACCTTGATCTGTCAGGTACTGATCAATTTTCATGTACCAAGCCCGAGGAGCTTGTTTCAATCCATAGATTGCTTTAACTAACCGACACACTTTCTGTTCTTGACCAGCAACCTTGAATCCTGGAGGCTGCGTCATGTAGACTTCTTCTTGGAGATCACCATTTAGGAAAGCACTTTTTACATCCATCTGATGAACTTTCCAATTGAACTGAGCTGCTAGGGCAAGAACAAGCCTTATGGTACTCATCTTGGCTGTAGGAGCAAAAGTCTCCTCATAGTCGATGCCTTCCTTCTGTGAAAATCCTCGAGCCACAAGTCGAGCTTTATACTTGTCTAAGGTTCCATCAGCTTTGTATTTTACTTTATACACCCATTTGCAGCCTATGGGTGTTTTGTCTGCAGGGAGATCAGAAAGTGTCCATGTGTGATTCTTCTGAAGACTCTGAAATTCTGCTTCCATAGCCTGTTCCCACTCAGATGTCCCCTTAGCCTCTGAATATGTTTGAGGCTCAAAAGTACTGTGAAGGTTAGCCATAAGAGCAAAATTGACTGTAGACTGTTGTCTGTTCTTATGCCTAGAAGTTCTACCTTCAAGGAGCTCGTCATCCCGGAGATCACCTATGGTTTTAGCCCACCATTTGGGCCGAAGAGAAGAAGAACCAATATCAGGATTAGAGGAACCAATATCAGGAGGAAGAGAAGCAGGCTCAAGAGTAATAGGAACAGCAAGAGGAGGATTAGCTTCTGGAGGAAGCTCAGATAGAGTAGGATCAAACCCTGATGCTACATCATCCCTCCCATCAAATGGACTGACTGGAAGAAGAACACTGTGAGGCGGATCCTCAGAGAGCTGCTCAGAAGAAGAAGACTGAAAGAATCCTCTGTCTTCATCAAATACTACATCTCGACTGAAGCTAAGTCGACCAGTGGCTATATCTATCAGCCTATAGGCCTTGTGATGATCACTGTAACCTGTCATCATGAGTTTCTGACTTTTGGAATCCAACTTAGATCGCTTAGCAGATGGAACCCAAACATATGCAACTGAGCCAAAAACTTTGAGATGACTGATCTTAGGCTTACGACCAGACCACACTTCTTCAGGAGTCTTCCCTTTAACAGCCTGAGTAGGGGATCTGTTAAGAAGATAAACAGCAGTAAATACTGCTTCAGCCCAGAATTTGTTTGGAACACTCCGGTGTTGTAACATGGAACGAGCCATTTCAACAACCGTGCGGTTGCGACGCTCGACAACACTGTTCTGCTGGGGAGTGTAAGGTGTGGTTAATTGACGTTTGATGCCATGAATATCACAGAAGTTGGCAAAAGCTGAGGAACAAAATTCCCCCCCATTGTCGGTCCTAAGGGTCATGATATTACAACCAGATTCGTTTTCAACTAAAGTTTTAAACTTCTGAAAGGTACTAAGAGCATCAGATTTATTTTTTAAAAAATACACCCACATCTTTCTACTGAAGTCATCTACAATAAGTAAAAAGTATTTGCAAGCAGTGATAGAAGCTGTATTCATAGGACCACAAATATCAGCATGAAGTAACTGAAGTACCTGGGATGCGCGCCAAGATTCTCCATTTTTGAATGACGACCGATGTTGCTTTCCCGCTTGACAGGCGCTGCATACCCCCAACTGCTGAGTCTGAATATCAGGTAGTCCTGACACAAGTCCCTCCCGAGAGAGCTGAGAGAGATACTGCATATTGAGATGCCCATATCGCTGATGCCATAGAGTACTGATGGGAGAGACACGAGCTGCTAGAGCCACTTCTGGAAAGTCACCGGTGTCAAGTAGCCTGTATAGACCATGGTCCTCTAGGCCAGTAGCAACTGTCAGACTGGTCTCCCTGTCAATGATGGAGCACTTGTGTGCACTGAACACAACATCAAGCTGAGGAGAATTCCTCATAATCTGACTTACAGAGAGCAGATTAATCTCCATGCCAGGAACATAGTATACATTTAGAAATATGAGCGTGCGTCCACCAGACTGAATTTGAACTGTACCCCTGCCAGCAACAGTGTACTTTTCACCTCCACCAAATACTACTGAATCACTGAAAGGTGAGAAGTCAATAAACCAGTCACGCCTGTGAGAGAAGTGACGTGATGCACCAGAATCAATATACCATGCAGAGGAAGGAACATGGTCTGAAGACCTTTTAGCCATAAAGGCGTAAAAGGCAGAATCTGTCTGTTCGGAATGTTCTAACATCAGATTGGTAAGTGTGGCCATTTTCACAAAGAAAATACAGACGTATGACACACAAGAACAATGTAGCTGACTGTTTATCCTGGTGAAAATTTAAAGAACAGACTTTGACCTGCTAAAGAATATCTCTGCTGTCTAAAACAATAGTAATACTGCTAGCACAGAGTACAGTTCTGAAAATACAGTTTTCCACAAGATAATGCCGGTCTACCATAAGAGTATACTGATGCAATAACCAAATGTCACAGGTCTGAGTTTGAAGAATGTGCTGTCTTAGTTTCACACTTCTGCTGAATGATAACCCACTGCCGGCAAACACCAAGGTTATATATACTTCTCAGGTATCAAAATGGCCACGAAAAAAAAAAACACAAAGATGTAAACAATGGCCCACGTGAGCTATCCAAGCATCACGTTACTTTACGCTCAGCTACAGGTCTTGAAATAGAACGTGAATATATACGTGTATATGAAGGCCCACAGGTGAATACTCTTGATATTGAAGTGATCACACACGTATATAATGGACCACGGGTTGCGTAACAACGTTTGCAATAATACAGCGTTTTCAAAAAATACACCGGTTACGTGAAATATAATAAACCACGGGCGTATAACTGAACCACGATATGGCGTATAACTGAACCACGGTAACGGGCGTATAACTGAACACTGATAACGGGCGTATAACTGAACACAGGTAACGTAACAGTGTTTGCAAAATACACAGGTTACGTGAAATAATGAACCACGGGTTTTTTTTTTTAAATATACTGCCACAGGTTTGACGCACACGGGTTTGACGCACGCCACTTGACTTATAAATCCACGGGCGTTTCAAAATCACGGGTTTGACTTATGAAGCACGGGTTTCAAAATATCGACCACAGACAGCGTTTAGCAGATCGAATCACGGGTTTCAAAATATCGACCACAGACAGCGTTTAGCAGATCGAATCACGGGTTTGACTTATGAATCACGGGTTTTAAAAAAACAGATGCCCGCAGATCGATTTTCAAAACACAACTTCGATTTTCAAACAGACAAATGAAATTTGAGAGAAAAACACCTGGATCACGAATGCTGGAAAATTCCACGGTGTGATCGAGTAGCCGCCCGGTGAGGAAGAAGATAGCCGGATCCGCGATTCCAAGCAAAAACTGGCCAGCCAAAAAAAAATCCCGCTCCCACGAAAACATTCACCGCCACAGAATTATTTCTTTAATAAAATGATCATGCAAGAGAAGAATCCATTTCTGTATCGAGATGGACGACTGTAAGCTTTTATCACAGCGAGCAAAGCCGAGGCTAAGACTCAGTGAAGGCTGCCTGGCTTACAGAGGGCTCGACCTTAGAAAGAATTCAAGAGATTATGATGCAAAGAGAATTACTGTTCAAGAATAATCTCTTAACCTTGCTCTGATACCATAAAAGAATGTTCAATAAATTTATTAACCAGGAGCGAACAGCTCAATGATAATACAAAGATATTTACAATAATAGAAACATCAGGTTTCTATGTAGAATATAGAACAAACAGTTTCATCTAAGAAACTGCTAAAAGAATAAAAATAGAAACTGCTAAAAGACTGAGCATTACTAAATAGAACTATATTCTAATATTGAGAACTAGTGTCGGTTTTCATAATTGTACTTGAGTCATGACTTGATGTAATTATTGATGTACTTATCAAAAGAAAATAAAAGAAAAATTATTTGTAAAAAGAAAAGATTATTTTATTGAAATGGATTTCTTGCCCATCATGTTGTGGTCCTAGGTCAAAGCACCCATTGAATGCTCTAGGGGTCTTGTTGACAAGTCAAAAGGTTAAGGTCATGATGTTCAAGCCCTTGGAGGGCTCATGTAATGAAGAAAGAAAATTATTAATGTAATATGTCATGTCTAGAAGCCTCCAAATGATAAGTTGGCCAGCCCTCTTCAAGTCGGCCTAGAGAGGTCTAATTCGCTCTCATGGAGGCCTATAAAAAGGAAGAACCTCGCCTCATTTGAAGCACACATTGAACATCAAGTTATCTCTTATCCTAATGAAGAAAAGAGAAGGTTTGATCCAACGAAATTGTGTGGGAAAAGGAACGAATTCTTGGGAGGCTAGCAAATCTGTGGAAGGAAGCAAGATCTGTGTTTCGCAGCTCACACTTGTGAATATGTTGGAGGAACTGTTAAATTTCCACGATCTTCGGTCTAGGTTATAATCTTAAAACCTTTGACGCTACCAAACCAAGAATCTCAACAAGAACTACTTTGCATAGCGGAAAATATAAAGCAGTAAATCATATATGCACAAGTATACACATTTTTTAACTAATATTGTACAATAATGTACAACCCAATCTTTGTTATATTAAACCAATCTGAATAACACAACAGTCTATTGAATACAAGATATAATGACAATCTTCACTGCAACTTCTATGTCGTATCTTGTCCTATTGGTCCTTCGCTTTTGTACTGCTCTCAAGCTGCCCCTTAGTCTTTCAAAGGACAACACATAGAGACTCCAGGAGGGCTACCACCTAACACTACTACATGTCACTTATGTTGCATGTACACGAGCTGGTCTAATCTGCTCTCTAGGCTGGCCAATACATGAGCTCCAATTTTCCTTCTAGTAGCCTCTTTCATCCATCAAAGAGCTACTCATAAGGCTCCAAACTTCACCCAATCTTCAACTATCTTCGTCACTTCAAGATTGCTAGTCTAGGGCTACTTTGGGTAGCCAACACACTGCCCTCCACCAAATCAATGACACCCAATACTTCATTGCAAGTTCTACTCCTAGGATGGAATTTTGACCTCCACGAAAAGTCCTCCAAATGGCACCCACAGGGTGCTAATGAAACCAATCTAAAACTGATCCAAAACTTGGATCCAACACCTACAAACATGCACCAAAATACATACCTCTGTCCATTGTTTGAGGTCTCCTTGACTGCTGCAATCTGGGTCTGGTTAGGGCACAAAACAGAGTCCCTAACAGTCCTCTTTTCCGCCCATATTTGCTCCAAAATGATGCGGCTACCCTTCCTTGAGGGGCTGAGGAGGGCTGCTTCAATTCTGGGTTGTCCCAGCCCTCAACCAATCCTATGCCTTCCTCTAAACACCTGCAGCATGCCACAGATGGGCTCCTCCAAGCTTGTCGATGCCTTATAAGGGTCTGCACCCCTCTTATTAGCCCTCAAAACAATCCCCTTTGCTACAACCCTCTAGAAAGGCACCTTGGCACTCCTAGCAACTCGGACCTCCGAAATGTGCCTCAAACAACCCTCTTCTCCTTCGTTGGTAGCTCCTTGCTGCGGCCTAGAACAGAAGTATCTCCCTCTCCAACGAGCTTCTATGTTGTGATGTGTTGCACAAATGGATGAGGAACAAAGTCCTCCATCACTTGCTATATATACACATAAGAAGGGCTCCCTTAGACGTCATTCTAGGGCTTGACAAGTTGTCACAAGGCTAAATAACATTAAGCCGACCTTGACACATCTTGTGCAAACCCACACATAACCGTCAAAAAATCATATCTCCATTTATAGAGCTTCAATTTGAGTGATCTTTGAAGCGTTGGAATTGCCATGCCAAGCTCTATCACCTCGAATTTTCTCATGCTCAAATTCTTCATGGTTTTGGCCCAAATCCCTATGGGTGCAAAACCCCAAGCTTGGGTTCCAAGTCCACAAGTGATTCTTGTGGCTCTTTGCCCTCCAAACCTCGAACACCTCCCAAGCTACTAAAAAATCAACACGAACTAGGGTTTCCTCAGTCATCATTCTGCAGAGAATTGGTTTGAGGTTTTGGTTGACTCATCACTTGGAGGTTTGGTCAAGGTCAAGGTCTTGGAAGGCTTCATTGAACAGATTCTACAAGAAGAGATTTTGTGGTTTTTCCTCTCTAGGAGAGGTTTTGGCCCTAACTTGCTGCCTACATCTAGTGTTCTTGTGTTTGCACTATGATCTTCTTTTGGCATTTGTTTTAATGATAAGACAAAACTAAATATAATAATGCTAATACTCTAAGTTAACTCACAAGAAAATGTCAAGAATTGCAGAGAAATCAATTAATAAATTCTATAACCATTTGCCCTATATTTCTCAACATATCCAACCATAAAACAAAATGTAGCTCCAAGAAGGATGGAATTCTAGCTTCCAAAGATATCAAAATGCATCAATAGAATTTCCACTAGTGTCCAAGAAAAAGTGGAAGTCTTTTACAAAAGAAAGATCCAAGTGATGATGATGATTTCTTACAAACGAGACTCATCTCTATTTATATGAGTCTCTCATAATTCGATTTAGCCTAATTAGTCCCCAAAATTATAAAATAATGTGCTAGATACAAGTCTTAGTGACAAGCCCACCAAGTAGCTAATAAAAGTTATGAAAAAGCCATCCATAAGTGAGTCGAAATGATGACATCATGATGGAGGAGGATTGTTGGATGGCCTCAATGAGTCCTCTAAGCGCCAAGATGAGAGAGAGAGCTCCATGAATGATGGACAAGGGGATGGCCCCTTAATCTCTATGTAAGTCATCATGTGGGTCCCCGAGTGGGCTTGGGGCACATTTGTTGGTCTCATGGGTCTCCAAATGAGAAATAAGCTTGTACACTGCTCCAAAGGAGGGTCCTAATGATGGTGCTTGTGCTCCCATGTCTCAAGGATGAGACAAACCTCCTTTGGGCCTTGGATCAACTGCCTTGATCATGCTAGGCCGGTTGGGTCATGTTGGTCCAAGTGTGTCATCTCGCGAATAATGTGGGGCAATGGTCAAGTTGTTGAAGGTGTTGAGGGTGCCCATGGCGTCGAATGATGCTAATACACATGATGGATTCCCATGGCTCTTAACACATCCCCTACAAATTTCAATATGATCCTTTGGTGGGCTTGGGCCCTAGTTAAGTTGCCCAACCCATGACGAAACCACCTACCAATTACATATAAGATCTGATGCACTTCCTCACCTTTAGGTACAATAATTCATTAGTGCTAAGTGAACCAAGCTTATTAATCAAGGGCACAAATGAGACTTCATAATGGACTTCCCTTCCAAATTTGGGGTTTTGAGCACGTAAAAGCGTTAACTTCCAAGGTAGGAGTGACTAATAAACAACTCTATTAGGTATTCCCAACCCCTAAACGGAAAGATAGGTCCAAGGTACATCCTTCAAGTGATAGGGGTCATGTGGATAATGATGAGGTGGATTGGGACATAGGGATCTCAAGTCCAAATGCGATGGGTTCAAGGGTGGTAATGATGAAGGATGTCCACATATTTGAGTGTATAGATGTAGGAGGGAGCAATTGTGGTACATAAGTTACCCCGACTTTTCTTTTTCCACTCTTCGTCCTCTTTCTTTGTTATTACTGCTTGGGGATCTAGGACATGAGAGCATGTTGTGTATGATATAAGCAATTATTATCCCCTTAAGGTGTGGCAATTCATCGCCCACCAAGGGTTGGGACGTGCATGGGTTCCTTAATGATGTGGGGGCACTTATGGGGCCCTAGTAACCAGGGCGATGGCCATAATGAAGGGATAGAGCTCATGTTTGGCTTTTGCCCAAATTCTAATATAATGTCCCGACCATTTTTGCATTTTGTGATATTCTTTTCCTTTTTTTGTGGCCATGATATGCTTTTAAATTCTTATTTTTTAGCTACATCAACCTCTGGGGCAACATTTTCAGGCTTGACCCAAGCATGTGGACAAGGGCAGGGGGTGTACTAGAGCCTTGTGGACCCAGTGGTCATGTGGACCAAGAGGGGGAAGATGATGAAAGAGGGCTTGTAATGTGAGGAGGGGAGTGAAAAATATGTAATGGGATACTGAGACTGTACTACCAAAATTGGGGTTTCCCAAGTAGTGCCCTTCCTAAAGCTATATGCCAATAGGCGTGATCCCACAAGACTAGGATTGAGGATTAACCCCCCATTTAAGGTGAGGGAACAAAACTATAACCAAAACCTTTCCTTCTTCCAAGTCACCTAATAATCCATATCCAATGTGCCCAAGGAAGGACAAGCATAACCACCTGATTGCACAATGAAAAACATACCTTTATGATTGTATGGCCCACCCTCAAACATACACTCTCGACAAATGTGTGAGGGGACATATGCGTGGTTCAGGAAGCGGAGATCAAATGGCACAATATATTAGCTACACTGGTGGTTGCTGGCTGTCGATTGAAGACAAATCTAGGAGAAAATTTCACCAATGGAGTCACCCACTGGGGGTGGGTAACAGGGTGCAACATAACTTCTTAGCTACACATCACAACAATGGGCTTTGGGTCATTGTGCCATGGCTAGACAGATCTAGGGGTTGGGATAGCCACAACCAACAGGCCCCAACCATTTGGATCATGCTCCGCTTATACTGGAGGCCCCTCAAAAATGGCTAGAGGAACACATTGTACCTTGTCATCAATTGGAGGATGAGGGGGCTCGTTGTGGCCTGCGGCCAACATTGTTGGCACTCCTTACTATCAGGCACTTACCAATCCACTCAATGGCAAGCCTTTTGTTGGCATGCAAACTAAGTGTTGAGGATATTTGGCTAATCTTCACTTGTAGCTACATACCATCCACTATGTGTGTTGTTGAGGCCATTAATGGGCCTACCTTTAGGTAGTTAAACCCAATGTTGCAAACATTGCGATTTTTTTGCAATTTAATTGCTAGATCACGATTTTTTGGATGTGGCAGTTTTATCGTTCGATAAAATCGGGCGATTTTTCCTTAGTAAAAAAATATCAATTTTATCGTAATAATTGCGTTTAAAACACAAGCGAACTTGAATAAATCGCGATTACATGAAACAATGAGCTTATAAAGGCTTTTTGATGTTTTTTTTTTGTCATCTTGCAAACAAAGGTCAAGTTAGAGAGCAAAGGAGGAGGAGAACGAATCCACTAAGTTGAGAGAGGAGAAAACCAACAATATTTTGGATCCCACTCAAAGAAATTTGAATTGTGGATCAAGTTTTCTCAATAGGTCGCAGATTTGTAAGTATGGGCATCAAATTCGGCCCTATTTCTTTTGTTTTCTCCTCGTTTTCCTTGGGTTTCAGTGACCCATTTATTTTTTCCACTATTGCTTCATTGAGTGGAGAGGGTTTTTTATTGTCAAAAAATCGAAATGTTGATTTTTTATTTTATCCTTTTAAATTCTTCTTGTGCCCTAGGTTCAATCTTACATTAAATAGTTCAACAAACATGCCGATGCATTTGGACCCTATGTGGGAATATGGTGAACCCAATGGGGGGTTCAATAGATCAAATTTGAGCTGCAAGTTATGTGGGAAGCATATGACAGAGGGAGTATTTAGATTGAAATTCCACCTTGCATAAATTATGGGACGTAGAACTTTGCCCAGATGCATCTCCAGAAATCATCTGTAAAGCCCTCAAATCATTAGAAGATATGGAGTTAGCCAAACAGATTAAGGAAGTTATGAAGACTAAAATGGCAAGGGGTGGAGTGGTGGTAGGTGACTATCAGAGTGGTTCTTCAACATCAGTTTCTACAATCAGCCCCACAATTGCGTCATCATTTTTTGTTACTAGAACCACACTTGGTGCACAACCGTTTATCAGGTCAACTCTTAAAAAAAAAGATAAGGAAGAAGCTGACAAGTTGGTGGTTAGGTGTTTTCCAATGTTGCACCAAGACTCCAATGCGGGGAGACACACAGGGGGGATGTGTGGGAGTACCCTCAAAATTTAGGGAAATTTCGGGAGTGTGGGGAGACGTCGAGGTATATAATTTTTGATTATATATATATATATATATATATATAATTCAAGTTCATATTCATTGTTCAATCATGAAAGCATAAATATTAAATAGACTAATAGTAATGCGGATATCAATACATTGAAAATTGAAATTTGATCCACACATAATTTAAATTCATAATTGAATTTAACAATGATATACATTGATCCTTCCTCATCCTTCATTTTGATTCATCCATCATTCATATGACATATTCATTATTCATCCATATCATGAGATTCAACAAAAGAATTCAATAATGAAATATTCAAATACATTGATCCATATCATTCATCAGTCATCATTCTACAATCTACATTGATTTAAAAATCAAATTCATCATTCATCATTCTAGAATCTAAATTGAAAGCAAAACATACTAGTATATTACTGTATGCTATATACTAGATATTGAAGTTTGAACACTAAATTTATATAACCCAAAGTTTCAAACTCAAAAATAGTTATCAGTGAAGACTCAAGAATTAGTCTGAGGCCATCAATATCTAGTGTCACAACTCAAAAGTTAAAACTGAAAAGTAAAAATCGATAATGAGCACTGAAAATAAAATCAACATCAAGGACTCAATCTCAATGATTGGTCCTTTGCATCCCTATGTTGTATAAAGTCATCAGAACCATCAATCTCAAAGCACTGTGATGTCAAATAGTTGGACTGATCAAAAGGGTAGAACCCTTATTAACTTCTTGGTTAATTGTCCCAAAGGGACAATGTTTATGAAATTTGTTGACGCATCTACACATATCAAAGATGCACAATTATTATGTGATTTGTTGGACATGTTCATTCGGGAGATATTAGAATAATGCTATTTAGTGTTTAATGCTCATTCTTATTAGCTGTTTCTAATTTTATATTTTTAGTAGTTTCTTAGAAGAAACTGGCTGTTTCTAGTTCCTAATAAAAACTTGATGTTTCTATTTCTGTAAATATCTCTATATTACTTATTGAGCTTCATTTGCTCATGTAATTTAATTAATTCATTCATTGATTATGGTATCAGAGCTCTGGTATTATTTCGAAATAATTTTTCATAGCTTGAAAAATTTGGTGCTTCATTTCGAAATTGCTCTTCTGTGGTCTTCAGTTTTCATTTAGGGTCACAGTTAATAAACTGAAGGGCTTTGGATCTAGATCTGGGCCATTCTGTGGAGGCTAGTACTTGCTACCTGCCGTATATCAGTTGGGTTTTGTCACACCAATTAGAGGATTCGCCGGATCAATCTTATCCCCATCGTCTTCCGCAGCAAAGTGACTGCAACTTCTCCTCCAACAGAAAACCGATTAGCGCCTTCAAACAGCTGCCGCTTCAACTGGACTCAACGATGGCAGGGTTTTCATCAAATTTTTTTTCGATTGGAGGTTTGGAGTGCATCTCAAGTCTAGCTTGAAATCCTGGGCAATCTCACGAAGAAGCAACAGTGCCGGGCCTGAGTTGCACGTTTTCCTTCCCACGTGCCTAACACGGCTCCTCATTAGCGTGTGACTATACTTTCGCCGTCTCAGTCACCGTCGCTGTCGACAGATCAGGAGATCGAACTTGCTTAGAGCTCGATACTGATCTCCATATTTTTTCACGCGCAAAATTTTTTTTTATACCTGGTATTTTTTTGAGGACAGTTTTTCGATCTGTTGGAATATTGGTACGCATTGATCACTGTTGAGGATCTCATGAAAGAAAAGCCTCAATTTCTTACCTAAGCGTGCTATAATGTATCTAAAGCTGTGTTGACAAAAGGACTGTGGGAAGTACCATTTTCTGTGGCCCATAGCATTCAGTTAATCGTTGATCTGCGTGTTTATCCACTGTTTCCTAGGCAGCGTATTTCACTGTTATGTGAAAGAAAGGGTCTAGTCGGTCAATCATGGATACCGTTGTTTGACCGAGAAAGGAGTATTCAGTCAGAATCTCTATCACTTGACAGATATTTTTTTATTTTTTTTATTTTTTGTGTGTGTGGATTGTTTGTCAAAAAATTTTTCTGATTACAGAGTGATGTGGGTTTTGTAATATCTCAAATGGGTAGTTGTCAGAATTTTCTGGGTGCATCGTTTTCCGTGCCTCGATTTTTTTCAAGTCAGCAGATTTGAATTTTGTTTCTAGCACAGGTCAGTTTTTGTTCAGATCAGTCGGCATCTGCATTAAAATCTATGGTAGACTCCTTGTTTTCCGTGTCTTTGGAAACGTGCAGATGGCCTCGCTAACCAATCTGATGTTGGAAGGCACTCAGCGCTTTAATGGCACCAATTATAACATTTGGAAATAGAGAATGTTGACCATTTTTGAATATAGGCATCTTGACCAGCTCATTCTGAACAAAGAGCTCCATCCTGGTACAGCTGGTACCAAGCAAGATAAGTTTGATGATAGAAATCGAGAGGCTGTTATGCTTCTCAAACTCTCTATGACTGATGATCAATTACCGCAAATTCCTTCCGATAAGAAGGCTGCCGAAATCTGGCAACATTTGAAGGAATTACACGAGACATCCGACAAGAGTAGAGCCTTCTTTCTCAAGAATCAATTGTTCTCCATCATGATGGATGAACATATGTCTTTATAGGAACATCTTAACAAGATTAAAGACATTCGAGATTAGCTTGAAGCCATTGGTCAGACCATGGAGGAAGAAGATATGGTGGTCATCACTCTGAAATGTCTATCAAAATCTTATGAGCACTTCATAGAAACACTCAACATTACCTCCACTAATGTTGATCTGAAGTTTCTGGAGTTATGCAACAAACTCATGCAGCAGGATCGTTGGAAACAACAGTTTGGTAGTGGTGCCTCATTAGCTTCCTCAAAAAATGCTTTTGTTGCCAAATATCAATCCTCTCAGTTCTTTCAGCAAAAAGGTTCTTTTCAGCCTTTTGATCCTACTAGGAAGAAAATGTGCAGTGTAATTACTGTCACAAATTTGACCACATGAAGAAAGATTGCCGATAGAGGATTGCTTTCGAACAGAAGAAACAGGGAAGGCCCCATTAGACAGCGAATGTTGCAGAACATTCCGAGCAGACAAAATCTGCCTTTTACGCCTTTATGGCTAAAAGGTCTTTAGATCATGTCCCGTCTTCGGCCTAGCACATTGACTCTGGTGCATCACGCCATTTCTCTGACAGGCGTGACTGGTTTATTGACTTCTCACCTTTCAGTGATTCAGTAGTATTCGACAGAGGTGAAGAGTACACAGTGGTTGGCAAAGGTACAGCTCAGATCCAATCTGGTGGGCGCACACTCATCTTCCTAAATGTGTACTATGTTCCTAGTATGGAAATTACTTTGTTGTCTATTAGCTAGATTATGAGGAACTCTCCTCAGCTTGATGTAGCGTTCAATGCGCACAAGTGCTCCATTATCGATAGGAACACTAGTCTTACGATTGCTGTTGACCTAGAGGATCATGGTCTATACAGGCTTCTTGACACTGGAGATTCTCCAGAAGTAGCTCTAGCAGCTCGTGTTTCTCCCATCAGCACTATATGGCATCAGCAATATGGGTATTTAAACATGCAGTATCTCTCTTAGCTCTTTCGGGAGGGACTTGTGTCAGGGTTACTCGATATTCAGACTCAGCAGTTGGGAGTATGCGGCGCCTGTCAAGCTGGCAAGCAACATCGGTCTTCATTCAAGGATGGAGAATCTTAGCACGCATCTAAGGTACTCCAGTTAATTCATGCTGATATTTGTGGTCCTATGCATACATCTTCTATTACTGGTTGCAAATATTTTTTGCTTATTGTAGATGATTTCAGTAGAAAGATGTGGGTGTATTTTCTAAAATATAAATCTGATGTATTTAGTATCTTTCAGAAGTTTAAATCCTTAGTTGAAAAAGAGTCTGGCTGTAATATCATAACTCTTAGGACAGATAACAGGGGCAAATTTTGTTCTTCTACTTTCTCCAACTTCTGTGATACTCATGGCATCAAATGTCAGTTAACTACACCCTACACTCCTCAGCAGAACAATGTTGTCGAATGCCACAACCATACGGTTGTTGAAATTGTTTGTTCCATGTTACAACACAGGAATTTTCCGAACAAATTCTGGGCTGAAGCAGTATTTACTGTTGTCTATCTTCTTAACCGATCACCTACTCACACTATTAGGGGGAAGATTCCCGAAGAGGTTTGGTCTGGCCGTAAGCCTAAGATCAGTCACCTCAAAGTATTTGGCTCAGTTGCATATGTTTGGATTCCAGCTGCTAAGTGCTCTAAGTTGGATTCCAAAAGCCAGAAACTCATGATGACAGGGTACAGTGATCATCACAAGGCCTATAGGTTGATAGACATAACCACTGGTTGTCTTAGCTTCAATTGTGATGTAGTATTTGATGAAGACAGAGAATTCTTTCAGTGTCCTCCTTCTGAGCAGTGTTCTGAGGATCAGCCTCACAGTGTTCTTCTTCCGGTAGGTCCACCTGATAGGAGTGATGATGCAGCATCAGTATTTGATGATGCACTACTTGAGCTTCCTCCAGAAAATAACCCTCCTCTTGTTGCTTCTATTGTTCCTGAGCCTTCTCCATCTCCTCCTGATATTGGTTCCTCTACTCTCCGGACTAAATGGTGGGCTAAAACCATTGGTGATCTCCGAGATAATGAGCTCCTTGGAGGTAGAACTTTTAGACATAAGAGCAAATAGCAGTCTACAGTAAATTTTGCTCTTATGGCTAACCTGCACAGTATTTTTGAGCCTCAAACCTATTAAGAGGCTAAGGGTACACTTGAGTGGGAATAGGCTATGGACGTTGAATTCCAGAGTCTTCAGAAGAATCACACTTGGACCCTTTCTGATCTTCTTGCAAGGAAAAAGCCGATTAGCTGCAAATGGGTGTATAAAGTGAAATACAAAGCAGATGGAACCCTAGACAAGTATAAAGCTCGTCTTGTTGCTAGAGGGTTCTCATAGGAGGAAGGCATTGACTACGAGGAGACCTTTGCTCCTACAACCAAGATGAGTACCATACGGCTTGTCCTTGCCTTAGCAGCTCAGTTCAATTGGAAAGTCCATCAAATGGCTGTAAAGAGTGCTTTCCTGAATGGTGACTTACAGGAAGAAGTCTAAATGACGCAGTCTCCAGGATTCAAGGTTGCCGGTCAAGAACAGAAAGTCTGTAGATTAGTCAAAGCACTCTATGGTCTGAAACAAGCTCCTTGGGCTTGGTACATGAAAATTGATCAGTACCTCGCAGATCATGGTTTTCAGCGGAGTCCATCTAATGCAAACCTGTATATCAAGCATATTGGTGATGATATTCTGTTTGTAGTTGTCTATGTGGACGACCTTATCATTACTGGCAGCTCAACACATTTGATCCATGGGATCAAACAGGATTTGTGCAGCACTTTTGATATGACAAATTTAGGACTTCTTCATTACTGTTTGGGGGTTGAAGTCTGGCAGACTGAGAACAACATCTTTCTCTCTCAGTCCAAGTATGCCAGAAATCTTGTGGACAGATTTAGAATGCAGGATTGCAAACCTGCCACGACTCCTATGGAACCAGGGCTCAAACTTTCAGCTCAGTCATCCTCACCACTTGTGGATGAAACTTTATTCAGGCAATTAGTGGGCAGCCTCATCTACCTTACTGCCACTAGACCTGACATCAGTTTTGCAGTGAGCTATATTTCCCGCTTCGTGTCAGCGCCTAAGGTTGATCATTGGATAGCAGCGAAGCGTGTGCTGCGTTATGTGCATGGCACTCCTGATTATGGACTTCTGTACACTCGAAGTTCCGATCCTATACTCAGTGGTTACACAGATTCTGACTGGGCTGGTTCGGTTGATGACCGTAAATCTACAGCTGGGTATGTGTTTAGTCTAGGATCCAGTGCTGTCACCTGGACTAGTAAGAAGCAGTAGGCAGTGGCTCTCTCCTCAACAGAAGCAGAGTATCGGGGAGCAGTTAAGGCATCTTGTGAGGCAGTTTGGCTTCGATGTATGCTTGCGGATATGCATGTTTTCCAGACAGATCCTACTCCCTTGTTCTGTGATAATCAGGGAGTGCTCAAAGTTGCCAAGAATCCAGTCTTTCATGAACGAACAAAGCATGTAGAAACCCATTGACACTACATTCACCAGCTTGTTGAAGACAGATCCGTTCAGTTGCGATATGTTCCCACAACGGAGCAGTGCGCCGACATCTTCACTAAGCCACTTGGTCCTGATAAGTTTGTAAAATTCAAAGAGTCTATCGGTGTTGTAAATAGATTGAGCATTAAGGAAGGGTATTAGAATAATGCTATTTAGTGTTTAATGCTCATTCTTATTAGCTGTTTCTAATTTTATCTTTTTAGCAGTTTCTTAGAAGAAACTGGTTGTTTCTATTTCCTAATAGAAACTTGATGTTTCTATTTTTGTAAATATCTTTGTATTACTTATTTAGCTTCATTTGCTCATGTAATTTAATTAATTCATTCATTGATTAGGAGGTACGTCCACAACATGTTGTCCAAGTCATAACAGGGAATGTTGTAAATTATGTTGCTACTGGGAGGATGCTTATGAAGAGGAATCCTAACTTCTTTTGGACAACCTGTGTTGCACACTATATTGATTTGATGTTAGAGGACAGAAAAAATTCCTTTTATTGGGGATATTGATGAATCATCAAAAAACATAACAAAATTTATATATAATCATGCATTTGTGTTTCATTCAATGAGAACATTCACCAATAATGAGGAGTTGGTGTGCCCTGCTATTACACGGTTTGCCACTAGCTTCACATCTCTTCAATCTCTCTTGAATTCTATGTGGGATGTGAAGAGAATGTTTCTTTCAGAGGAGTGGTGTGCTTTATCATTTAGCCATAAACCAAAGGAAGAAGCCATATGCAGGTTAGTTTCATACTAGGAAAGCTTTTGGCCAAGAGTAAAGGAGGTGTCTACCATTACTGAACCTTTGGTAAAGGTTCTTTAATTAGTTGACGGAGACATGCCCACAACAAGCTACCTGTATGAGGCCATGAATAGGGCCAAAGAATCCATTCATACCTATTATGAAGATAAGGGGGATGAGAGGTTTCAGAAACAACAATTCATATGGAGAATGATTGATGAGCGATGAGCGATGGAACAACACACTCCATCGTCCCATTCATGTTGCAGGGATCTACCTAAACCCCACATTTTCTTACTCCTCTAGTTTCATATTTGATGCTGAAGTCATAGATGGATTCTTTACTTGAGTTCAGAAGATGGTGGCATCTCTAGCAGAATGTGCAAAAATTTCTAAAGAAATGGAGATATACAGGATGGCAGGCGACACATTTAGCTTTGAAATGGCTATCCAGGATAGGACGACCAAAATGCCAGGTAAGCTTTAGTTTGTTTCAAATTTCATTGTCTCTTCATACTTTGCTTCAACTTTCAAATTTCAATTTTTTTCTTATTTGTTGTAGATGTGTGGTGGAGACTATGGTGACAGAGTACCCAATCTCCAAAAGCTTGCCACTCGAGTGCTTAGCCAAACACGTAGCTCCTTCGGATGCTAGTGCAACAGGTTAAAAAATTTCAAATTCATTTTTTGAATTCATTAAATAATAAAAATTATAACTTATTATTTTTATAATTATTAATTTATAATTTATGAACTTGTTGACGGTGTTGGACTCGCCAACATGTCAAGGGACCTCCCTAGTAAGAAGTCCCAACTAGACCTCAGAACATTTGGTGTGGGAGTCCCAATAGTGGGTCGTACGGTATTGCCTTGACCGCGGTTGCGCGCAGAGGCAAGCAAGATGTCCTTGTTGGTAGCAAGGGTGTGACCAACGCAACAATCCAAGGAAGGTGCATGAAGGATTCTAACACACGGAAGGTGGGGTGAGTGCGCCCCTTGGAAACTTATGGAAACACGCGGCTTGGAAGGGAACACACGAGCAAAGATGCATCACAAACTGGAAGGCAGGTGAACCAACAATCCAAAGTGATGGTTAAACCAACAACACATCTCAGTAAGATTCATACATACATATACAAAAAGAGTCTATACATACATGCGTAAGCAAACAACTACATATATCATTAGAGTAACCAAGATAACTGAAATACAATAACAACATATGCATGAAATGTGTTGGCTCTGTTATATTAAGAAGTGAAAGTTCCAATCATACAGTACAACCATGACCAACCACTAGTCTCGATAATGGAACGTTACAGTCACTGCCGCCTGCTCCTCCAAAGAGATGTACTAGCTTTGCACTGTGGAGAAGTCAAGGCTCGTTACAATACACTCCAAGATTTCTCTAAGATACTCTTATCGGAAGCTTGGTTGCCCAAAAGCCTGTACAATGAGTTATGAGGTTCTATAAATAGCAAAGGGTGGGGTGACCCTTAATATTCCCCTTTGTGACTATTCACCTACCCTCATGACTCTTCAACTACTTAATGACAGTTACATTCAACTATCAACACTTTGACTTTCACTTCACAAGATGTTACATACAATCTGCACATGTACCCATGTGAGACAAAATAGGCTTGAGCAAGCTATGCAAGACATCACTAAGACTCAGACAATTGTGGAAAGACCAACTCTTCGACATCCTCGCGATGATCGACGGTGGCGAACTGATGCCAAGCTTGGTAGTCCATCATGGTGTACGTGTACTCTATGGTGACATCTTTCTGGAAACGAACTCTTGCCTCTGTCGCATCCGGGTACACTGATTTGGCTCCTCTGTCCAACTCGTCTGATAACATGCGCATCATCGTCTTGAGTGTGGTCAGACCAGCGACATACTGATGCATAGTATTTACACTGGTGGCTATGCACATCAACTCGCCAAAGTAAATGTTCAACTCCAGTTGGACTTCATTCTTTGTCGTTGCCTTGGTGAGTGTCCCAATGGATGGGATCGCATTCGTGTGCACAACAACATCCATGTTTCTGAACACCCGTGCATGTGAAGCCTTCAAACTAGTGATGAGCCGCAAGAGTTCCTCATAGTTTCGAATCAAACTTCGGATGCGTGCCTTCAACTCTATCACCTTGGGCTTCATCAACTTGGACAAGTGTAATGGGGCTCCCTTGTATCTCAATGTCCATGTTTGCATGCGCTCGATGGCAGTGTGCAAATCTGACAAGATGTGTGCTCTCCTAGCACAGCGCCGCTACCAACCGTTGAGATGGACAACTGACTTATGCATGGTGACAAATCTGGAATACAACATTCGCATGATTGTCTCGAGAGATGATACCTCATTCAATATTGCTCTCTTCAACTTTGCTCTACGGATGTCGTAACTTGTTCTCCTCCCTGCTTGGCCATCTGTAACTCCTTAACCATTCGCTCGTTCTCTGCTATCAAGAAGCGAACACTCAAGCTGGTGGCTTTGGCATATGCTTTGGTAGCATCGACGAATGTTTTTGGATGCTTGCGCACGTCAGATACAATCACTCATTCTTCAAACTGCACAGGAGATGCGTGGACATCCGAAGTAGTCACTCTGCGCGATCGCACAACTCTATGCTATGACCCGTCGAATGATATGTTTTTCATCTCTACTTCTGGATTGTCTTTAAGGATCTCAGTGTCTTCCTTGATTGCTTAGGACTTGCTCTACTTCCGAATTTGGTGAAGTCGGTGGGTTGACCTCTTGGTTGTAAGGCATGAGGTCAATATCCTGTTCTGACTCTGGCTGCTCCATCTCTGTATCCATCTGCTCAAGTATCTATTCAATCTCTTGAGCGAAGTCCTGCTCCTGCGACTGCTCACCCTGTCTGCTTTGTGCCAGTTGCTCGGATGAGTCTACAACCTGTATGGGCGCAGTTTCATCAATCTGTGCATGTTGCGCCTCCTGTTGTGTCTATCCCTGCTGCACTTCCTTCTCCTGTCTGCGCAGCTCTTGTTCTTCCCAGAGTTGCTGCTTCAACTCTTGCAACTCCTTCACTGTTTCCTCCATCCTCTGTTTCTCTCTCTGCCTTTGCGCATTCCTCCTGTCGCGTTATCGCCTCTTCGCCTCTATCTCCAAAGATGCTTTCTCCACAAGTGGGTTTGCTTTGAACTTGCAGCGTTGTTCTGCTGCTGCACTGTCAACAACCTTTCTCTTGCCTTTGTCATGCGCAAGTACGTTACCCTCTGATGTTGCTGATGATGGTGCTCTCCGAGTTGTTGCTTCCTTCTGCTTTGCCAACCATTCCACAACTATGCCGACCAGTTCATTGAGCCTGGAGAAGCTGTGGTAGTATCTCCATGGGTATTCCTAAGGCTAATGACCCGCCCCATGGATCCACAGAAACCAAACTCTCGAGCAATGTTTTTTCACCAAGCAGTGCGGGTCGTACGGATTGAAACTCCTGGTGCCAAAATTAAATCTTTTGAAGTCATCAGTCTCGGCATCAGCATGCTTAAGATTTCGTATCTCGTACAACCCGATCCGCAACGGAAGAGCGGGCCAGGGTGCCTTCTTCCGATGCAGTCTAGCTGATAGTCCTGTCGAGATGTGGTACGACACTTCTTGCATGACAAGCTTGTCCATGGCAAACTTCGGTAAAACATGCGGAAGCTTCTCCGCGTTGTACATCTGTATGAAGGTGCCAAGGGGTGAGGCATACCAATCTGCTATGTCGATCAATGCCTCCATTGCTACCTGCGACATGCAAGGTGGATCCTGCTCAAATATCATCTTGTACACTGGGGTGACAAAATGGTCTGACAACTATGTGATGACTCTGCGGAAGCTGCATTCAGAAAACAATCTACAGTAAGTGTGTACATAGGTTTCCACTAATGTCCATGCCCAACTCAAGCCTGGGAACTGCTGACAAGCACAAATTGCATCCAAAATGTATGCGGACATGTATATCTCTGCTTGCTGACCTTTGGGCAGCTGTCGGGCTTCTGTTACCTGTTCCTTCAGCCTGTGAGCCAACATGTCGGACCAGTTGCATGGTCTGCCTTCACTGGCCAGTTGGTCCAACGCGATCACCCAACTCTATAGGAAGGTCTCCGTGCTCTCTTGGCTGTATAAGTGACATGCGAAGATGACCAAGTACTAATATGCCTTCCGTAGTATCTTCGTCTTGTAAACCTGGTTGGGTGTCATCCTGAACTTGGTTGGCTCCTTCACCCAGCTCTTCAAGATATCCCTAGAGTTTTCACTGTTGTTGGGTCTACTGAAGGGTGTCCCCCATTATGATCACTGGCTGCGGCAAGTGGTACATCTGCTGATAGTCATGTGCCCTGAATGTAGCAAGCTTTGTCCCACTGACACTGCTTAGCACCATCTTCTCGGCATCAGTGCGCGAGATGATCCAATGTATCATGTCCGCGCATGGAAACGTGGGATACTTACATGTAATCTGGTACAAGCCAGTCTTACGAATATTCACATAGACCCTGTGGTCTTCCAAATCTTCCCCAAATGTGCCTGAGAATGTATCATTGATGTCCTACCATTTCAACTTGATGTCTTTGTCTATGAGCAACTTGGTGTCTTCATAAATCGGCAAACTCATAGACACTTGCTCAACTGCATCTCTAGTTGCGCTTCTGACGGTGTCCTTTAACCTTGCTCTCTTGCAGGCCATTAAACCTAAACTGCTGAAAGACAGACAAACACATACTATACCTGGAGACATGGTGACATTCATGGCAAGAAATCTGTCAGTTGAAAACCAAACAAACTTGAGGACTGACATGCAACATACCCGGGAGACTGACAGTAAGGATTGCGCATTTTTCACTGGGAGGTCGGACACTGACTGCCGAAACTGCGCAAAAGACAGTCCGAACTGTCAGGGGGCTGACTGGCTGCTGGAATTGTGCAGCGCACAATCCAGGCTGACCTATTGGGGGCTGAGATTGCGCAATGCGCAATTTCAGTCAACAATGCATGCAGGCCCAGGGACTGCATTGCGCAACTTTCTAGGCCAGCAGAGCACTGCCTCTCAGATTTGCACAGAGCAGGCCTGGAGGACAGTGTCTAGCCAGTTTTGTGCATTTTCTGGAAGGAAGGCAGAGCCTTTCCTCTCAGAAATGTGCAATGATGTCCGGGCAAGGCAAGGCCTGGGCCAAGGTTGCCCAAACCCATTGACGAGCGATTGAAAAAAGATGAAGCTTTGAATGTATGGCGAAACTGAGTGTAAGCAACAGCGAATGATCATGCATGCAAACAACAAATGCAAGATTCAGAAAAAGGGAAAACTTGCATGCGTGTGAAACGGGTCCCTACAACGGCGACTGTCGGTGCAAAAAACAGTGTCATGCATGCAACAACAGTGAGATGCAAACGAAAACTGAAATGGTGCTTGTACAGCTAACATGCATGCAAACGACAGCAAGTGTTCATTGAAATCAAGCAGACAACACTCACACAAGCCAAAACACAAAAACCGACAGAAAAGCTGCAAAAGACATGTAAAGCAGACTTACCTGGAAAAAGTTGAGTTGAACATGCCAACGACTCCTATATGCGATGTGGGATGTCAGAGCTCCAATATTGATGTGAAGAATGAGCTCTACAGCATCGAATAAATAAGTTTGAGGCTCATGATGCGCATGCCACAAATCTAGGAAAAAGCGACACTTGGAGGGCAGTTTCTAAAACGATCTTTGCATGTAACTTCTAGCTGCTAAAAATAGATCCCTAAAATATACAGATGCTTTTTGGATGTTGCTTTTTACTATTTCAAGAAAAGCACCTCATGCATGCAAATCAATTTTGCTCGGTCCCAGAGAAAACCGGTCAACCTGAAGGCACATGCATCGGTCCGCAAGCCTGGGATGAAAATTTGCACAGTTTCTGGGCCGAGCAGAGTCGGCTATCCCTCAGGCATTGCGCAATTTATGGGTTGAGCAAGTCACTGCCTCTGTTAAACACACATGGGTAGCAACATAATATGAAGGACAAAACATGAGAATACATTTTTATTAACAAGAGATATACATTTATAGTACATGGCTTGACCATTGGGTTCCACATCCCAAGGTCTCTTGGACTCCTTTTGTCTATTCGGCTTTCACACTAACCCATTGAGGATTAGGTGTCCAACATTCCCCCCTTAATCCAAAGGGTTATGTATGAGTCCAAGAAGAGAGCTGTAATACAAAATGTGCAAAAATGCATGGCAGCACTAGGCTGAATGTGCTCTCTGAAATGTTGGTATAAAGGGCGGTGGTTTAAGGATGACCACCAACACTGGAACACTTAGTGCAGTTCCCAGAACTCTTCCAAAACTGGCAAGAAGCTGAAGTCTTCTGCTAGAGGAAGTGCTCCTATTGTTTTGAAGAGGGAAACCTTCAACCATGAAAGGGAGGTCTCACCCTGCATAAAAGGGAGAACTTCAACCTGAATAGGGAAGTCTCAACCTCTGATGGTTTAAGGATGACCAACAACTCTGGAATGCTTAATGCAATTCCTGGAACTCTTCCATAACTAGCAAGAAGCTGAAGTCTTCTGCTAGAGGAAGTGTCCCCAATTTTGTTCTTGGAATTCTTCCGAAACTGGCAAGAAGCTGAAGTCTTCTGCTAGAGGAAGTGTCCCAGATTACCAACTGAAGACATGCTCAGGGGCATCTTTGTCTCTGGCTACAACTCTGAAACTGGTGTGGCAGGTTGCGGCTCAGGCTCGCTTGATGTGACTTTGAAGCTTGTAGATGACCATCATTTCCCCCCCTGTCAGATACAAGGTGAGATGATGGAGAAAACTCAACTGCAAGACTGTTTAATACTCTAGAACAAGTTCTGACATGTGATTGGAATATCTTCTTGGCTGTTGATGCCCATTGCCAAGAAGCGATCCATCCAAGATGAATCTTTGTTCTTGCAGGATGTTTGTTTCTGAAGCATCTGTGTGAAGAATGGGTGGTTTTATGACAGTGCTTACATGGATGAAGATAAAAACAGTGATCTTTCAGATGGCCAACTCGGTCACAATGTTGGAATTTCACAATCTGTTGTGGCTGTTGTTGTTGTAGAAGAGGGGCAGAGTCTGGAACAGCTGGAGGTGAACTGTCATGAAGGAATTCAGCGCTCTGAAACTGAATGGGCTTTGAGTAGTCTGGAATATGAAAGGGCAAGTCCTCATATCCAAGACCAGTTCTGTGCTTGTTGTGGACAAGCTGTTCCCAAGGTCTGATGATGGGCTTGGGAAGTGCAGACTGAGTTTCTGCATCTGTATGTACAACTGTTGCTTTATTGGGTACTAAATCTGAACCAACTGTAACATTATTCACTTGCTTCTGATGGGTTGCAGTCTCAATGTTCTGAACAGAAACATGTTCAGAATGTCTCCTGTGTTTTAGTTCTTCTTGCTGTAGCTGAGATTCGAGATGCAAAAAATCAATTTTCTCTTGTGCATTTTGTAGACAGACCTGAATGCCTGTGAGAGAAACTTTGCTGACTTTTAATGTATCATGATTACTAGACAATATGAAATTTTTCAGGAACTCTAATACTTCACTAATTCTGGCCATTTTTTCTTCAATGTCGGATTTACACCTTAAAAACTGATCACAACTACTACTCAACGCAGAAAAGTAATACCCACTCACAATACACAACAATATCCTTTATAAATGTGCAACAAATGAATCAAGGAATCAATGCATATATATGTAGACAGAAACTATAATGAGTTTTAAATACAATGTCACAACTGGGGCAGCAGCAATTGCAAACTTGCTTGGATCCTTCAAATACTCCTTCACTTTCAAAGCAGAAATGATGGCTATCAAAACTTCAATAACTATAGCACCATGTCATGGACAATACTTGAATGCTCATATATAAATGCTTTGACTAGGGTACGAACAAATATTCTCTAATCTTGCCTCTTTCTTCAAAGAAAACAATTTGCCCTCATATATCACACAGAATTTATGGACAGCTAAGAGAGCATATGCCAGAATGAAATATAAACAAAATTTGATATATATATGCACTATCTATGATGGCATTAACTCACGGTTCGCTTCAGCATTGGAGATACCAGATTTGAGTAAGTTACTGGCAGATTTTTTGGCTACCTCTTCAACATATATCCGCACCTCAGTATAACCAACACATCCTCTTTTGAAATAGTGACCATGTTCAGAAAAGCCATGCAATAAGCATTTGGAGGTAGCTTAAAACAATCCTCCTCAAGCAAGGAATCTTTTATGGCCACAAAATTCTTTATAATTGGAATCTACTATATAGCAGAACCACACTTAGAAAAGTGATTATACAGTGGAACTTGGACAATCAACTGAATAGCGTATAATTTCTTGCACCAGTCATCAAATCTGCACTTCCATACCCACACAGCTTGGAAATTTATGACCGGTGGACTGATATCACGCTCTAACTCGGCTGCGTAGTACGTTCACTTTGGTTCTATGTGAAAAGAATGCGGCCCACCTCACTCAGGAACTCGGCCTCTTAAGGCATGCACTCGGCCAATAGAGAAGCAGGGACTTGTCCCTCTGTTTCTTCATTCATCCCTCTCCACAATACATCGAGCCAGCAGAAGGATGTATGAACACGTCTTCATTCTGTGAATGGACTTGGCCAATGGCACCAAGGAATTCAACCCAATTTCAAAGAGGGAACTCTACCATTTTCATGATTAGGAAATTGAGCCCCTTCACTGTTCAATACATTAATTGCATGACCAATACAATGTAGTCAACTTGTAAATAACTTACTGCTTCAATGCATTTCTTAACATTCCTCCACGAATTCGACTTCAACGCATTTATCGTTGTCCGCAATATTTCAATCCAGTACGCGAGCAGGAGCTTGACCTTCGTGGCAATAAAATTGCAGTTATCGAGAACATGGGAGCAACAGAGGACCAATTTGACAGTATAGATCTTTCAGACAATGAAATTGTTAAGCTAGAAAACTTTCCTTATCTGAAGCGTCTGACCACATTGTTAATAAATAACAATCATATTGCTCGCATCAACCCCAATCTTGGAGAATTTTTGCCAAAACTCCAGACACTAGTTCTTACAAATAACCGCCTTGTGAACTTGGTGGATCTTGATCCACTCGCAGCTCTTGTGAATTTGCAGACACTTAGCCTGCTAGATAATATAGTTACAAAGAAACCAAACTATCGTATGTATGTAATTAACAAGTTGAAGAAGCTGCGGTTGCTCGACTTTAGAAAAGTAACGAGGAAGGAGAGGTTGGAAGTAGAAAAGATGTTTGCATCAAAGGAAGTTGAAGAGGAGGCTAGGAACGAACCTTTTTTTTAAGAATCATATAAGAGATTTTTTTTTCAACATCAGCATCATTCACCATTCAATGCATACCATAACATGTCATAACACAGTCCTACACATGGTCTAAATCAATTCATACAATATGGTGCATTGTGCACATAACAAGATTTTTGCAGCAAAGTGTATGGACATAATGAATGAGTTTCGATCATCGTACGCACAGGGTTTTGATTGCACACTCCAACACACTAACCTCCAGGTTCAACCAAATGCAGTGACGACCTTCAACACAGTTCACGCACCATTCTTCAAATAATTTAAGCTTTTCAACACATCAGGTTGCAATAAAATGTCTCAACGCAAAAGAAATATGACCCCTTCAACACACAAAAAATAATTGCTCCAGAACTCATCACTGGCTTTCATAGCACGGTGGTTTGGTATCCAATGCAGAGTACAAATGCAGGATATTCAAAATTGTTTCAGTGGCTTGACGACATTCAACGCGCAGTCATTCAAACGAGAGTGATTCCAGGCATTGTTAGTAATCTAACGGTCCCTTTGTATAGCAGATGCAATAACATGAATTATGATTGATTACAAGCAGAGAATCGACAGAGTATATGGGCAGAGATCCAGGCATTAGGTAGGAAGAGAGACAAATGATACTAAGAACGTTCGCGCTGACATTTTCTGCAACTAGAAGAGGTAGTCAATGTCACTGTTATGACAGCGGACAGTGGGTAGCGTAGTTGTCTGACACACAAGACTAGAGTAACGGTGCGTAGAAATCAAATGAAATTGTGCCATTCAATGACAAGTCAGAGGTGTGTTTTTGCTAGGGCAGAGATGGCAAGTCTCAGCAAGGAGCGTTTTTAGAAGGCAGGTGAATAAAAATGGCACTGGAGAAATAAGAGGTTGCAGCTACAATTTAGCTGAGAAAATATTCATGAAATGAAGAATTGATGGCAAAAATGATCTGCACATAAAGGCCATAAAACAAATGGCTCACAGTAATTATGCAGGGCAGGAATACGCCTGCTCTAATACCATGTTAAACACACATGGGCAGCAACATAATCTGAAGGATAAAACATGAGAATACATTTTTATTAACAAGAGATATACATTTATAGTACATGGTTTGACCATTGGGTTCCACATCCCAAGGTCTCTTGGACTCCTTTTGTCTATTCGGCTTCCACACTAACCCATTGAGGATTAGGTGTCCAACAGCCTCCTAGAATTGCGCAATTTCTGGACTGAGGCCTAGTACCGGGCTAGACTGCACAGTTTTCTAAGGGAGCACTGTCTGACTGTTCTGCGTAATTCTGGAGGTCAGCGGGCAGCCCAACAGATTTGCGCAATTTCTCGAGGGAAAGCTGGTTCCCCTCCGGAATTGCGCAATTTTCTGGGGGAGCTGCTCAACCAGCAGATAACCTAAGTCTGGGATGGTAGCCTGTGAAGGCAGTGAAGCAAACTGACATGCACAGGCTGGCGAGCCATTGAAAATCAGCTGAAACCTATGTACTTGACAGTGCAAGACATGTTGCTAGGGATGGTTGGTAGGGATGCTCCAAAACGAAGCTAAGGCAAAATTTTGGAGGGTGTTTGTAGTCGCTACAACAGAACCTCATACAGGTTGGAGTCCCAACACCTTAACGACATGGTCTACGTCTACTACAATCTTTGATTGTGGGTGAGGCAACTTCAGAAGACACCTGACATGGAAGCCATCTCATTGGATGGGATTGACACCACTACTACATGGAGGTTGAGGTTGAGAGACCTGTCATAGAATCGACCTCTGATTGGTTAGAGGAGGAAGCAATGGAGGAGGTAGCAACTACAGGGGAGAGAGTGGTAGAGGGAAAGGAGGAGGAGCAACAAGAAGAGGAGGTGACCCCACCTACCATGGTCACCGGTAGAGAGCGTAGTCTACCTCCTCCTACTTCTAGAGGACATCAGAGTCCAATGCCAGCCCAAGGGCCTTCTTCATCTAAAGCAAAAGCCATTACATTTTCTCGCAAAAGGGGTAGAGGAAATCATTAATTACATAGTGGTTCATTTCATTGTATATGACTCATGATATGATATACATTTATTATATTTTTTGTTGATATTTTGAGGTTGACTTAGGACTTAGGATTCAAGACATAATTCATTGTTATGTGTGATGTAGCACTAGACATATTACACATCTTATATATTAGTTTTCTTTTCATATTTATGTTTCAATGCTCTAATTTAGATACTAAAAATTTGAAAAAAAAAAAATATATATATATATATATATATATATATTACCGATCTTTTGCTGATTTTTTCTAGATTTTTATGATTTTTTCTTTTCTTGGACTCTCCCTGATTTTATCTCAATCACAATGTTCATAACATTCGTTAAACCCACTATTGTACTTCATTGTATTTATTCCATTTTGGGCCTATTATTGCAAAATATAACACCTTAGTGCAAATCCTCACTAAGCAACCTAGATTGAGCACAACAATGAGAGCATTATCATTGTTACCTCAACTACTCCCCTCTTTTTCGCAGTTGGAAACAATCCACCACAAGGGTGGCTTCCTTAGTAGATCTTAGAGATCAAATATTCCAATTAGGTGTAGGCTAGATGGCCCCTAAGGGTTTTACAACTAAATTTCACCAAAGCATAAGTATTGCAATGATTAAGGTTTTGAGTGATTTATGGTATAATTCCAAGAGAGCAAGTACAAGTGTTCTTATGGATCAATCTAAAGGGCTTAGTTTACCAATAGAGGCTTAAATAGGTTCCCAAAATATCCAATCAAGAAATTACACTTGGTTGTAATAAACTAGGGTTTTAACCAACAATTTACAGCATGCAAATAATCTATAACAACAATGAAATAAGCCCTAGAATCTATGATAAATAAGTGCAAAATAAAGGCTAGATAAAGAGTAAATAAATGAACTAATTACAACAATTTTCAGCGGTTGAAAACACAACACAATAAACCTTTGACGTCAGCCCTAATTTGTGGCTAAAAAATGCATGTAAAATGATATTTTTACTTTTACATAATAGATGCATACACATTCTAACCCTACAACAATAATATCTAAGGAAAATAATGTTGAAAATACATGATTTTGCTAAAACCTAACCCTAGTTTATGTGAAAATTCGAGAATCCCACCCGAATCTACTACTGCAACAACTAATTAAACTTCTCCTATTTGTTAATTTCCGAAACAAATTATTTACTGCTTCCTACAACAAATATCGAAGCTAACACACTGCAGCCTACACCAATTAAATTATATGCCCAAAACAAGAACAAAACAATAGAGAAAGATACACACAAGTGACGCAGTATTTTTTAGACAAATGTCCCGGGAAAACCCAATGCGGGAAAATCGGTGCAGTAGCTCTGAGGGTTTTATATTATTAAGCATTAGTTTCTGAAAAAAACTCTGGATGCCCTTCTGGCAATCGAGTTACAAAGAAATAAACTGGAAAAAAAACTTAGTGAGATTACCTCACTCTACTCGGCAAGTTACCACTGATCCGACCACTAAACCAACTGTCCCCGGCTATCTCTGCGCTGGACCTGCATAGGCCTTGCATCAACCTCAAAGGCTATGCGTCAGCTCTGCATTAGGTCTACTTGCCTCATGGAGCTCTGAGGTCAACCCTCCCGGCTCAAAAGTCAATTCCCTAACAAATCTCAGACTTCTGCTGGAAGACTGCGCTGCTTTTGCGTGAGCCCTTCTAGGTCTACGTCAAGCATTGCATGGGCCCTTCTGGGTATTGAAGAATCTAGGGAAAATGAATTTCATGAGATTCTTCTTATCATGATAACTATTTGTGAGGTTTTTTTTCTTATTAGTGCAATCTTCTCTTACTATTAGAGTGTGTCTTCTTAGTTCATCAAATAGTTCCCAAAAGCAAAGAGACTGTTGATTTTTGGTAGCATCAGATGTGCTCTAGCCATGAAATTTGGTGGAGAGGCTAAGGCACATGAGATCTCCAAGACCGAGAAATCATTTGGGGAAATTCCACCCAGATGGAAAGATATTAAAATAATTAATATTTTTAATGGGGTTCCTAAGGCTAAGCTTAGGAAAATTAAAATATTAATGTGTATTAATATAAAATGGGTGAGAAAGTTCTAAATAACGAGGATCAAGCCAAATCTAATATTAGTTGTTCATTAGGGACTTAATCTCGGCCGTTGAATCGTCAACAAGAAAAGTATAAGAGGAGGCTTGAGGGTCAGTCGGAGACACGCCAAGTTAATCAATGAATTCGATTTTTTGGGGCAGTGTTTGCTGAAAATCGAGTTAGTGATATGTTGTAGTGAGGGGCAGTTTGGTAGAAGGTCGAGAATACATAGCAGAGAGGTAGAGAAAGTGTCGGAGAGATAGCGCAAAGGCAGCTTGGGTTGAAGTAGAGGCAACCAGAGTTGACGTAGAGGCTTAGAGGGCCAGCGCAGAGGACACAGGAGGCCAAGAAGCTAACACAGGCAGACGCAGAGGCTAGTAGAGTTGACATTGGTCTGAAGGAGCTGCGTTGTGGTGTTTCTGTGGGGCAGACTGAGAGCTGAGATGCAAACACAGAGCCATAGAGGGTGACGCAATCCCTAGAGGGTGACGCAGTCCCAGAAGATAGCTTGGAGCAGCTTTTGTTGTCCAGCTAAGGAACAGTCGAAGTTACTATGGGGCCAATCATCCAGTTGCTGAATTAGCCGAAATATCTGTCTTCGAAGCAAGGTACTTCTACCAAGGAAAATCTCTGAAGGGTGAGCCATTTATGGTACCCTAGTTATATTCAAAAATCTGCATAATAATAAAACCCTCATATCTGTTGCATCGGTTTTCCCGCATTGGGTTTTTACGGGGACAATTGTCCAAAAATAACGGTGTCCCTTGTGTTGTCTCAGTTTATTTTAGTTGTTGATCTATATGGTTGTGAAGGCTGCAATTGTGTTTATTTCGATATTTATGCATATAAATAACTTGTTAAAGTAAAGAACAAGTAGGAGATAATAAACCAGATATTGCAGTAGGGGTTTCTGATGTGTTAAATTCATAAATTTTCATAGAGACAAGAACACACAATGTTGGCTTTCTGCTAGGGCCAAAACCTCTCACTCTTTCAGAGGAAAACCCGAACAAAATTCTTCTTATAGAGATTCCAATTGACGAATACCAAGACCATGATCCTTGACCTATCAAGCCACTCCAAGACCAAGGCACCAATCCTCTTCTTTGTCGCTTCTGAGATCTCTTCATTACTGCTGCTATACAAAGCTCAACTTTATGCATCAGAGAGGTCATTACACTTGCATCATTGTTGTACCTTCATCTACACTTCTTTACTGAGATAATTATTGCACCTTGAGATCACTACTGTGCCTTTTCTGAGATCATTGTCATTATAACAAGATCTATATTGAGATATGTATATATGGGAGTTGAACTGAGATAGTGATCCTGTATTTATGCCTTCCTCATGACTGTGTTTATATGATTATGTTGCGACATAGAGTATTCCAATAGGCTCAACAAGATCCTTATCCTTATCATTATACTGAGAGTGTATCTTCAGAAAAAGTGTGCCGACATTGTGTACACTATTGTGGGATCATTGTGATCCTTCTTCATCACAATTAGACCGAGAGAATATTACCAAGAGATCACCGAGACAGTAACTGTGTTTTTGTCATAACTGCGTTCAATATTTCGGGACTGTGACCATGAGGAGGTCGAGACACAAACATACACACCACTGTAATTTCCTACATCGAGACACTATAATCATCGCTTAAGTTACAGAGGAATCCGAAATTTTGTCTCTTGTACTGCAGATCTCTGTCTAGTACCCATACGAAGTTCTATGCCTCTATCATCCTCTGCAGTTTCAGAGATATGCGAGAATATTCCTTTCTGTGGTGACCCTACACACCTATTTATAGTAGTTTGGTCTCTGCAAATAAGCCGACATGTTAGGGTGAACCGATGTGTCCCTATTTCTAAGCCGACTTGTCATTAATATTCATTTTGAGGCTGACTAAACTGTTTTCTCCATCGTTTTGTAGGCAGACTTCTTCGTGCTTGTCTTGGAGGATTGTGCTGGTCTTGGAGGGTTGTTCTAGACTTGTATACATTTCATATATGCTCCAAAAGAGCTCTTTACACATGTCATTGAGTCTATGACTTTCCTAGACCTATGGAATGAGCAAGAAACTCATTCTTATAATTTACAAAAATAATATTTATTTTTCTTGACAAGTACAAAGATCAAAATTACATTTGTAAATATCGAACCTAGTTACACTTTCTTCAACACTCCCTCTTAACTAGGGAGGTATTTATAATGGTACTTGGTCATTCTCAATTTGAAGAATTTCTCATAAGAAGAATTGGATTGGTAATCCCATCTGTATAGCATCATATCAATCAGCATTGTCATGGTGCAAGGCCTTGACTAACAGCTCCATCTCTCCACGAGACCATGAGCTACAATGTTGGCAAGACAAATGATTTATATACACCTTCATCATTGTCTCTCAAGGTACATACCCACCCGAGTGTTCACTGAGTATGACCTTCTAGGACTATTCTTATCTTGTGTTCCTAGCCCTCAAAGAATATCGGTCCTTTTGCCTACTCTTGTCTTGCATGCACTACACATCCTCAAAGAGTATCAGATGCCAAATGATTACCCAATCCTCCCATTCTTTCTTCCCAAGTGAAGACAAGAATGTTGTGTCTACCATGTGTATACATTTCCATTCATGGCCTTCATCTAGACTTACGGCTATTAGTCCTAGTCTAGTGCATGACAGATGACATGGAAAAACACAATTGTCACTCCTTTGTAATCAGGGGTGATCTTAATTCAAATTCCCTCTTGACCAGGGACGTGTCAGAGCTCCCTCTTAGCTAGGGACTCTTCTACATCTCTCTCCCTCTTAGCTAGGGCTGCTTGATCAACTTCTCTCCTTGATGTCATAAAATTTAGTTGAGCTTCTTTCTTGTAGGGCATCATCCATCGATCACTTTCCTTCTTGGTTTGTCATGTCATTCCTTTCTTTATGGAAAGTGGCCTTCTTGATACATATCTGGAGCCTTCATCATATAGCTACTTCTTTCCCATCATGCTTCTTTCAGGAATTTCCATCCACCACATGAATGCCAGCTGTACTTGTACTTACAACTCTTGTTCCAGTAGCCCCGCATGCACTCATCTAGATATTATTCAAGAAATCAAATCATACCTTACTAGATGGTTCTTCATCATGACATCTTCCTGTAGGTATCAACATCTTGCATTCATGTTGACACATCTCCCAAAGATATCCATTATCAACGGTCTCCATCTTTTTTAGACTTTCATTAGAGTCTTCGTATCCTTCTGGGAGATTTCCTGGTCAAATCTTCTTGGTTTATTGGATGTTGATTGCCTTCATCATGGTTGCATATCTCACGATCTCTTCCTTCCTTGCTCATTCCATTCCACGAGCCTTCAATTAGAGTTTCTTAACTGTAGTCAACCATCTCATACTTCATATGAGGACATATTATGTTGATTTCATCTTAGTGTGACTTTATGCCTTCCTGCATCCTTTCAGACGAAGAGATCCTTTTTCTCTTGATCATGCTTCTTAAGATAGAAGCAATGATCCACGTTACCTACAACCATATGACATGACATTATAATATTAAACACAATCATACATACCTTATTTTACCTTCAGGTCATTGAGGCTTCTTCCAACGACTTCCTTGATTGAAAAGATATTCAATCCCTTGATCTTCTTCATGTCATATCATCATCTCATGGATTCCATACGTTGGAGTTCTTGTTGAAACACTTGCTTCCTCTCTAGATTATTGAACCCTACGATGAGGATTCCATCAGAGAATTTTGAGGATCTTGTATATCTGCAACTGGCAGATGTTTCCTTTTTTACTTGATGTATGATGAGCCTTAGATGACTCCTTTCTTTCCTTTAATGCCCACTAAGGTTCCCAAGAGCTATATATCCTACATGTTGTTTGCCATGGATTTTTGTCCTTCATGATCCTTATGAAGATGTTATGAGCTCTTGTTTCTAATGCTTTCATGATGCCATGATGCATCTTATTATCATTGTCATATCTTTTAACACAAGATTTAGGAGTTTATGATAGGACCCTTTTGTGAGGGACACTATCTTACTCATAGGAGAGATTTGTTACTCCCTCTTTCCTTGGCCGCTTTCTTCAGCTTCCTCCATCTTTCAGTGACATGAGCTTCCAAAATCTTTCTATAGCATTGAATCTTAACTATACTTATTTTGTCTTGCTTGAGGACCAACTTGCCTTTCCTTTCTGTACATGGTTGAGTTCTTTTAACCTTCAATATTTCGGCCATCAACTTGTCTTTCTCTATCTAGCATAGAGACCACAAGTTGTTGAATGAGGTAACCTTCTTGTTCATGGATATTTGTTACCTTGCCTATCAGTTAGAACGATGATGATTAACTTCCTTGCTAGATCTTGTAGATGGGATCTTATGAAGATATCCTACATCCTTGATACCCTTTTACTTTCATGAAGAATACATGACCTTCTTCATTGCATCTTTAGAGAATGAGTTTATCACCTACATCACTTTGATGTCTCCAACATTACTATGTGAGGGGATCTTTCATAAGCATCCCTTTCCATAAATTCAAAGGAGACCTATTGATATGTTTAATGACTTCAGCTACTTAGAGGACTGTATTTATCCTCCTTCTTCATGCAAGGAATCTTGATGGCCCATCCAACCTATAGATGTCCTTGCAATCTTTAAGTCATTTAACCAAATATATAAATTGAAAAGATACTTGTCATGTGAAGATGAAATCCTCACCTTGATTGCTTAGATTCAGTATGATACCATGTGAATGCTAGAGCCTGACTGCTGCTAGACCCTACGCTAACCCTCTGAATCTACTATGTTGGTGCTAACCTCTGCTCTATGCCATCAGCACTGCTTCCAACTCTGCTATGCATTGTTCAATCTTTGGTGCTCCTAGCCACTGCCGCTGTCTCTCTGACACTCCTCGGCACCATCCGACACTAGTTCATCCTGCTACTTCTGATCTGGGCTCCCGTAACAAGGTATTGATCCAAGAGGTGGGCTCTTCAAGGACCCTTCCCATCTATAGCTCTTTCGAACTACAACTTCAAATCAGCCCACCTCCCTCCTAGAGGTATCTCGACTGTCATGGCGAACTCCTCCTCCTCAATTTTCGTGGGCGCAACCTTCAGATTGTGCTTCTCATCTTTGTCCTTCTTCCTAAGAGGACACTGTGTAGTGTAGTGACCCACCTCACCACACCTGAAGCACTTTATCTTCGAGACGTCCTTCTTATGTCTCCGCTACTCCTGTTGTCCCTTCAATGTGAGGGTTGCATTATCCTCCTCCTCCTCCTCCTTGGGCTTTGACCCACTGTTGCTGCTTCCATCAAGCTTACACTTGGCCAAGTCTCTCCTCATCTCCTCTTGCTTGAGAGATGCCCACATCTCATCCCAATTCGGCAAAGCCGCCCTGCCCAGGATACTCTGGACAAAGACATGCCACTCATTTGAGACAGAATTGAGGGCCATTCTAAGCAACTCTGAGTCTTGAGGTATAGACCCCACAACAGATAACTCATCACGGGTCTCCTGAACTTCGTAAGGAACGGATCCACACGCTCCCCCTTCTACATCTGAGCAGATCTCAGCTTCTCTTCCAAGTACATCTTCTGTTGCTCGAAGATCCCAGATATAGTGTAGACAATGCATCCCACATCTCCTTAGCAATCCCTCTGCTAGCGATGTGATAAACAACATGATCCTTCACTCTATCGAGAATCATTCTTTTTTCCTTTGCCATTTCAGCTCGATACTTCTTCAACGGATCTGCATTTGCAGGCACAGCCACCACGTTGTCGACATATGTCTTGAGGGCATGCTCATCTAGAAGGAATGACATTCTAACCTTCTAGATGACATAGTTGGATGCTTTGTCCAACCTATCTTGATCCCTCAATCCACTGGTTGCCATCTCTGCCACAAATGTCGAAAATATCCTCTCTGGTTCTTACTGCTGCTGCTCAGCCAATAAGAAAACAGAGTTCTTGGCGAGAAGTCTTACTGAGGAAGAAATTCCCTCAACCGTGCTTCTTCCTTCTCTTCTGATGTCTTTCTGCCCAGCAAAACGGCCTATAGAAAAGAATGTGTCCCACCAGCTTCTCCTCATGTTGAGGCTTCAGCATTGCTCCCTCTGCCACGGCAAGATCTCAATCTGGTAGCCCTTCTTTCTGTTGACTCACTCAGAGAGAGACTGCCTTGAAATTCAGCCCTCCGACTAAGATTGTGCAAACCCTCTGGGTCTCTCTTTTGCTCAACGTTGGGTTCTCTGGCACTGTTCTTCTTTCTTCACCTGCACTAGCTCTGATACCATGTGAAAATTCGAGAATCCCACCCAAATCTACTACAACAGCACTGATTAAACTTCTCCTATTTGTTAATTTCTGAAACAAATTATTTTCTGCCTCCTATAGCAAATATGGAAGCTAACACACTGCAACCTACACCAATTAAATTATATGCCCAAAACAAGAACAGAACAATAGAGAAATATACACACAGGTGACAGTATTTTTTGGACAAATGTCCCCAGAAAAGCCCAATGCGAGAAAACCGGTGTAGCAGGTTTTATATTATTAAGCAGTAGTTTATGAATACAACTCTGGATGCCTTCTGGCAATCCAGTTACAAACAAATAAACTGGCAGAAAAACATAGTGAGATTACCTCACTCTACATGGCAAGTCTCGGCTGACCCGACAACTGAACCAACTGTCCCCAGCTATCTCTGCGTTGGCCCTACGTAGGCCCTACGTTAGCCTCAAAGGCTCTGCGTCAACTCTGCGTTGGGTCTACTTGCCTCCTGGAGCTCTGATGTCAACCCTCCCAGCTTAGACGTCAATTCCCCAGCAAATCTCATACTTCTGCAGGAAGACTGTGTTACTTCTGTGTGAGCCCTTTCGGCTCTACGTCAAGCACTGTGTGAGCCCTTCTAGCCCAGCGTCAACCCCTCCTGGGTTTGCGCTGCCTCCTCCTAGTGTCTCTTTGCCTCTCTGTTGCGTATCCTAGCCTCTAGAGAAGATACTCCAACCCAACTATCCCTGCCCCTCATTGCAAAAGCTCACTATCGAAATTCTCCCGACAACTCCTCTGCTCTCCTTCAGAAAATTCGAACTTCTGAACCCTTTGTGTGTCTTTCCAAGTGACCCTCAAGCCTCCTTAAATAATCTCCTCGTTGACATTCAACGACCTAGATTAGAAGTTAATCAATGGCTAAGATCATTTTTGCTTGATCCTCGTCTTCAAGAAGTTACACCCACAGTTTATATTAATACACTTTAATTATTTTTTTTCCTAGGTTTAGACTTAGGGTCCCTTTAAAAATAATTAATTATTTTAATAAAACAATTTCTGGGTGGAATCTCCCAAAACGTGGGTTCTTTGGAATACATGTGCCTAAGCCTCCCTGCAAAATTTAAGACTTAGAGCAAATCTGATGCTACCAAAAATAAATGTTTTAGCCTAGAACAAATAAAATAAGAAAATATTTAGGCTTTTCGAAAGATTGGCACAAGAGACAAGACTAGTGTTTTTTTTTTAATCAAGGGTTAATGAAAATTAGGAGTAAAAATATTTGGAAGAAAAGATATGAGTGTAAATTCAAAGAAACTGAGAAAGACTCGGAGAGACCTCTAAAGGACAAAGTTGTCTTTTACTTGTTAGGAACCATGGGCTCCAGGCCATAGATGCACAACAGGCAAAGCCCACTACATTGAGGTTTTCTCTGATAGTGATTTGGAGGATGATGCAAATTTGGAGGTGGGTGAAGATGATAGCGCAGTGCAAGCAAAGAGGGGTCCACCACAACCACCCCCACTAGGGGGAGCTCCTTTCGCTCTATCAGGACAGGTCCTTGCATCCCTGTGTGGGGTACCCAAGTTTTTAACTATGAGGATTAGGGACAACGTGTCTCAGTTTTAGTGGACAGCAGGCCTACCCACAATTTCATTGATACACAGATGGTCCAGAGGAGGGGTATCACAACCGAGGAGTTCGAGGGTTTCTCGGTTCTAGTGCCAGGGGGCAGAACCATGCAGTGCACACCTATGTTCCAGCCTTGACAATGACCATGGGGAACTACTCAAGTGAAAGACCACTTCTTTGTGTTGGGTGTACCGAACACCAATGTGGTGATGGGTGTTCAATGGCTCTACTCACTTGGCAGAGTCACTACTGATTGGAGGAAGATGGAGATGGAGTTCATGGGGCCAGATGGAAAACCAATTTTACTACGAGGCACGCACTCTTACCCTCCACAAACTGTTTCGACCCACAGGTTGGATTCTGATTTGAGACACAGGGACATTGAGTGGGTTGTGGAGTTGAGGATTTCAGAGGTTGCGGGTCAGCACAAGCCACTGCACCTGGATATACAGGCCATTTTGGACAGGTACCAGTGGTGTTTGAAGACATACCTCCCAGTCAACCACCTGACTGGGGATTGGAGCATACCATTGAGCTAGAGCTGGCGGTACAGGCCATGATTACTACCCCTTACAGACATCCCAAGGCATAACGGGAAGAGATGGAGAGAGTTATTCACGAGTTGTTGGCACTTGGGCACATCAGGCCTAGCTCCAACCCTTTTGCTTCATCAATTGTTTTGGTGAAGAAGAAGGATGGGTCCCAACGCATGTGCATTGACTATAGGGCCCTTAACAAAAAGACCATGAAGAACTGTTACCCAATCCCACGCATAGATGAGTTGATGGACGAGCTGGGGGGGAAAGTACTTCACCAAAATTGATTTACGTTCAGGGTACCACCAGATCAACATAACGGACCAGGATGACACCAAGACCACTTTCAAATGCCATTATGGGCACTTCGAGTTCCTGGTTATGCCTTTCGGTCTAATCAACACACCAGCCACTTTCCAGTTCTACATGAACAACGTGTTTCGTGGACAACTGCGAAAGTTTGTGTTGGCGTTCTTTGATGATATCTTGATTTACAACTTGACATGGGAGGAGCACCTGTTTGCACTTAGAGAGAGTGTTGTGTATTTTGGAGGAGCAGCAGTTCTACGTGAAACTGTCCAAGTGCGAGTTTGGTTTGACAGAGATGCTCTACCTAGGGCAAATCATTGGGGAGGACGGTGTGAAGGTCCATGAGGAGAAGATCATGGTCATCCGGGATTGGCCAAAGCCCCCGAATGTGACAGAGTTGAGGGGATTTGTGGGCATCTACACTTACTATAGGAAGTTCGTAAAGGGCTTCTCTCAGTTGGCATCTCCCCTCACTGATTTGATGAAGAAAGGGGCCTTTGAGTGGACAACTACAGCGCAGGAGGCTTTTGATCGCTTCAAACAGGTCTTGAGTAGTTGTCTTGTATTGGCACTTCCAGATTTCAACCATCCCTTTGTGTTGGAGTGTGATGCATCCAAAGAGGGTGTAGGCGCAATTTTGATGTGGGGAGGGCACCCCATAGCCTTCGAGAGTCGAAAACTACTGCCCCACGAGAGGTTGTACTCCATCTATGACAAGGAGATGCTAGTCATCATCCATGCACTAGCCAAGTTCAATAGTACTTGGTGGGGAATAGGTTTAGGGTCAAGATAGAGCACAACAGCGTCAAATTTCTCTTAGAGCAGAAGCAGTTGCAGGCGAGGCAACAGAAGTAGGTGAGCAAGCTCCAAGCATACGACTTTGACATTGAGTATGTCAAAGGGAAGCACAATGTGGTAGTAGATGCATTGTCCAGGAGACCAGCTATCCTTTCACTGATGAGCATTGTCCCGGATTGGAGGGCACAGTTACTGGTGGAGTACTCCAAGGATCGATTTGCATGTGAGGTCCTTGATGGGGCAGTGGCAGATGACCGGTACAAGCTAATGAATGAGGTGATTTACATCAGAGACCAGATTTACTTGGTGCCCAACTCCGAATTGAGGGAGGAATTTTACAGGTTGCCCATGACTCACCATTACCAAGACACCAGGGATTCACAAAGACGTATAGGGCCATCAGAGAGCATTTTGCATGGAGGGGCCGTAAGGATGACATTCTGAGGCATGTCAGGGAGTGAGACACATGCCAAATAAACAAGGGTGAGCAGTCACACCATGCAGGATTCCTACAGCCTCTTCCTATCCCTGAGGGGAAATGGGAGAGTGCGTTGATGGACTTCATTACTGGGATGTCCACAGTACAGGGCAAGGACTGCATTTACGTGGTGGTGGACCGATTGACAAAGTTTGCACATTTCTTTGCCATCTCAGCCTGGTACTCGGCCTCACACGTGGCCAAATTGTTTTTCAGGGAGGTGTTTCGGCTACATGGTCTTCCGAAGACCATTTTCAGTGACCGGAACAGCAAGTTCATGGGGGGTTTTTGGCAGGAGCTATTCTGACTGGTGGGCATTGAGCTCACTCCGAGCACTAGTTATCACCCCTAGACAAACGGGCAGATAGAGATAGTTAACAAATGGTTGGAGGGTTACTTGCGTAACTATGTGACGAGCCATCAACGAGCATGGATACAGTGGTTACACTTGGTGTTGATTTGGGGTAGCATCGGATGTGCTCTAGCCACAAAATTTGGTGGAGAGGTTGGGGCACATGAGATCTCCAATACCCAGAAAGGGTTTGGGCAGATTCTAAACAGATCAGGAGATATTAAAATAATTAATACTTTTTGGAGTCCCTAAGTCTAAAATTAGGGAAAAATAAAATATTAATGTGTATTAATATGAATTTGTGTTAGAATGGTCCAAAAGACATGGATCAAGCCAGATCTAATCTTAGCCGTTGATTAGGGACTTAATCTTGGCTGTTGAGATGTCAACAAAAAAAGTATAAGAGGAGGCTTGAGGGGCACCTGGAGAACACACTGAGGGAGACCAGTCAGTTCAATTTCTGGAGCGGGGTTTGCTGAGAAATTGAACCAGTGGTCTGGAGAGCAGTTAGGAGGCAGCAAGTATGGAACAGAGAGATGGGAGAACAGTGCAGAAGAGGCAGACGCAGAACCAGAGGAAGCCACGCAGAGACTGCGCAGAGCCAGAAGGCTTGCATCATCCATGCAGAGGCTGCAAGAGTGACACAAAAGCCCAAAGAGGATGCGCAGAGCCTCTGTAGGCTGACGCAGATGGTTTCAGGCTATAGCAGAGGTCAGTAGGGCCTACGCTGGGTTTAGGAAAGTGTTGGAAGTTTGTCTATTTGAGGGTAAGCCAGTTTGGCACCCTGTTGTACAAGAAAATTGTTGAATAATAAAATCCTCCCTTGCTGCACCGGTTTTCCCACATTGGGTTTTTCCGGGGACATTAGTCCAAAATAACTGTCAATGTGTGCATATTTTTGTTTCTGTATTACGATGTGATATCTGCAGCAGTATTTATTTTAATGTTCATTGAAGTAATTTCATGAATAACTTATGATGAAATAAGTAGGAAAAGTAAATAAGCTGCTGCAGTGATAGAATTTGCACACTTGGGAAAGTACTGCTACAACACCACGTACCACATGCCCATTGGTATGTCTCCATCCCAAGCTCTATATGGTTACAATGCATTGTCTTTTGCTGACGTGATGTTTGGAGATAACAAGGCCCCTAGGGCCAAGGATTGGATACAGGAGAGCCAATACATTTTGCAGGCTCTCAAAGACAACAAGCAGACATCACAGAAGCAGTAGAAACTTTATGCAGACAAGGGCAGAGTTGAGAGACAATTTGAGGTAGGCGATTTGGTCTTCTCAAGGCTTCAGTCGTACAAGCAATCATGACTCAAGCAAAAGGGGTCCGAGAAGCTCAAACCTCATTTTTATGGGCCATACCAAGTCATTCATAGAGTTGGGAAGGTAGCATATCAGCGAGAGCTACCCCCAGGAAGCCGGGTGCACAACATTTTTCATGTGTCTTGCCTGAAAAAGGCATTGGGGCAGCAAGTGACAGTAGCTAGAGAGTTGCCCCCTATGGATAATGAGGGGCACTTAGTTCTGGAGGCGAAAGCTATTATGGACAACCAAGAGAGGCATTTGAGGAACATGGTCATTAAGGAGTTCTTGATCAGATGGAGGAGCCTACCAGATGAGGATGCCACTTGGGAGTGGAAGTAGATACTTTAGCATTATTCACTACATTTGCTTGAGGACAAGCAACGCCTTGGTGGGGAGGACTGTGATATTTCCACTTAGCATTATTACTAAGTGAAATATCAATTTTATTCAATTTTGTCTTAATTCACGTTTGCACTTAGGAAATGTGGGTTTAGAGGCCCCACATTGATTTTTTATTAAAGCAAGCCCCCAAACATTAGAGATGGAAGGGAAATATTGAGCCACTAGTGGAGCGTGGGGGTCGTCAATGGAGAATTGCAGCCCACATGGGAAGTACGCATGCATTGGAGGAAATTCGGTGAGAGGAAATTGAGTTGCGCCCACATGAGCACGTTGGAGGCATTTTGACAAAAGGAAGGAAAGGCACTCATTTTGGCATTCATTCATCTTTGAGAAAACTTGTCTTTGACATAGCATGCTTAAGCTAAAGCCAAGTCTGCAAGTGTTGTTTAGCGCACAAGTGTTTCCGAGTGGAAATCTCAACCCTTGCTTTGGTGAACTTCAAGTGCCAACCGAAAGAGGGAGTTCCATCTATTCCAGTTCATTCCAACAGTGGGGAGTGCGAGATTTTGGAGAGGTTCAACAGCAGTAGCTAGGGACTACGCAGTCCTTGGAGGAGGTAGCCTTGGGGGTTGAGTCAAGGCAGTTTGGGGCAAAGATTTGAGGAGGAGCCCAGGGGAGTATTTGTTTGGAGATTACAACCAATTTAAGGGTTTTTTGCGGCAGAATTTATAGGTGGGTCGAATTTCCCAGCAGCAGAGCCATAGAGGGGAAAGAGGACCAAAATTCCAAGGTCAACCTTCAGCCAATTCCTTCGTGGGTTATTCTAGTTATTTAGTGGAGAGTCTGGGGTTAATTGTTGATTTTTGGGTAGCATCGAATCTGCTCTAGCTCCGAAATTTTGTGGAGGGGCTAGAACACATGATATCTCCAAGAACCAGAAATTGTTTGGCGAAATTCCACCTGAATTGTATTTTATTAAAATAATTAATATTTTTAATGGGGTCCGTAAGTCTAAACTTAGGAAAATTAAAATATTAATAAAAATATGGGTCAGAAGCTTCTAGAGACAAGGATTAAGTCTAATTTAATCTTAGTTGTTGATTAGAGACTTAATCTCAATCGTTGATTTATCAACAGGAAAAGTATAAATGGAGGCTTGGGGTCAGTTGGAGAAAACACACAGAGAGATTAAGGAAATCGATTTTTTGAGGTGAGAAGTTATCAGGAGGGAAATCGATTGGGGAGATCTTGCAGCTGAGGGGTAGTGATAGTTCGGGAATACAGACAAAGAGGTGGAGAGAAGCTTGTGGAGGCAGCACAGTAGCCAGGAGAACTGACGCTGGGCTAGTCTGGGCCCACGCAGCCTTGACGCAGAGCCAGAAGGGCCAGCGTAGAGGGAGAGAGTTGCCTTCCACGCAAATTGTCAGAATTGCAGGAATAGTCAGGGAAAAGTTGACACAGTGAGCAGTAGAGCTGACGCAGAGCCTCAGAGAGCTCCATGTAGGTCCACGCAGTTACTGCAAAGGGGCAGCGCAGTTGTACCCGGGGCCAGCCAGTTTTTGCAGTCGGATCAGCGGGATTTTGCTGGGTGAAGTGAGGTAAAACTCACTCAGGTTTCCCGCCATTGAATTTCTCTGTCACTGATTTGTCAGGAGGGCAACCAGCATTTGTATTCAAAACTTCTGCTTAATAATAGAAAACCTTCAGAGTTGTTGCACCAGTTTTCCCGCATTAGGTTTTTCTGGGGACGTTTAGTCCAAAAATAAGTGTGTCCTTTGTGTGTTTCTCTCATTTATTTTTCAGTACTTGATTTGTATATTGGTGTAGGTTGCAATGTATTTTTCTTAATATTTTCCGAACATTTCTGAAAATAACTTGTTAAATGAAGAAAACAAGTAGGTAATGCAAATCAGTTTACTGCAGTAGGATTTCTGACTTGTTACATTCAGAAATTTTCACATTAATGTCCCAAAATTTTCTAAGCACCGAAGATGGACCTAGCAACAATTCTTCACAGCCAGCAGTGTATTTTCTAGGCAGTTTAGCACAAAGCTAGGAGAGAGAAACAACACACTTGAGGGGGATTTCTCATTATTCACTTAGGCATTGCTAACTTGCCTTGAGCAAGCCCAGGTGCACACTTTACAGCACCGCATTGTACCCTCTTGATTTTATAATAAAACAGCTTAGCAACGCAATCTTTGGTGAAAATTCATGAAATGATGTATGTGTTTGATTTTCATGGTTTTTATGTCTATGTATGCTTTGTTATTTACTATAAAAATTCGATAGGAATATTACAAGTTTCACTTATGGTGTGGTTAGGATAGACTTCCAGGGTTGGAGGCAGCTAGGTCACAGGACCAGGTTTACTCCATCAACAGGCCCAGGGCTTCTGGAGGGGTTTTATGGGGTTTGGAGGACTTCGCTTGCCATATTCCATCATCAAGATCAATTCCAAATAGCTTGCTTTTCATTCCATTCCATTCTGATAGTTCCCGTAAAACGGGGTTATTATTGAGCTCAGCTCAATCAATTACGCTTAAGGTGGAGGACTACATGAAGGAACACCTTAGTGTAATAACTCGTTGGAACCAAAATGAGAAGATCTACAGGATGGGATGGTGAGAAGTGACTTTCAGTGGCCCGAGGAGGGATGGTGGCCGATTTACCATTTTTCCGAATTAAGGGGGTATTTTAATTAAAATAAAAGGAGGGAAAAAGTACCAAGTGATTAAGATACTAATAAAATAAAGGCTTCTAGAGGGGTCCATCGGATTTATAAAAGAGGAGGAGACCATTAGGAGATATCTTGGAGTTGAGCTTCTTTCTTGTGGAGAGGTTTGGAGAGTCGGGAGTTTCCAACTTCAGCAGTAGCCACAAGATGGAAACCCTCAGGTGATTCAGGAAGATTGGGTGAGTACCCATCTCTCCCTGTGGTGAATTCATCCAGAATTCACAGGAGAGCTTAGGAATTGTAGTTAAACACATTTTTTGAGGCCCAATGCAGCATTGGAGCAGATTCTTGAGGCCAACTTTTCCATCTCAGCTATATTAGTTGTATCGACACGTAAACCCCAGTTTATCTATTATAACAAAAGCTGAGATTATTTCTATTGCAGTACTCTATTTGTTACATTTTACATGGAAATGTTCCGTTAACTGAATGAAATTTTTATATGAAGCATTTTTGTTGAGTTAAATTCTAAGAATTTGTCGAAATTTTCAGTTTGGGATATAACAGTGGTATCAGAGTTGGTTTCCCTGCCAACCTGAGGGTTTCAGATTGTTTACAGTTATTTCTCAAGTTGTTAGTAGCTATGAATAGGAAGGATGAATTAACAATCATTGTGGAGTCCAAATAAATATTTGTAGGAGTATTTATAAATTAAAAAGGTTGAATCTATGGTTGGGGTTAGACACAGTGCATATGACAGAATTTTGATGATTGAGCATTGACTGTGTAGGTAGATGAACTATCGTTATGGTAATCAAGCCGCCTGTAGTAGATCAATGACAATATGGGTGCGTAAGCCTGAAATCCTGTACGGGAGGCAAGTGGTGCATGTGGATTAAAAGCGGAGCAATTCATGGTGAAATTGGTCAACACAATCAAGTCTGAGTTGAAGTCAATATCCTATTGTGAATTGGAAATTATTCGATAGGTGCGAGTCACCAGCTTGTAGAGGAGAACTTTTGGGCCGAAAACTAATTCATTACTTAATTTTTGAAGGTCCAACTGAGTGCATATAGTTACACAAGCTGATTGCGATGGAGCACCAAATGTAATCAAATGGTTATTTTGCGGACATACCCCTACAAGTTTTGTGCCAATTGGAAGCTGAGTCTTTGAACTGGGCGTGATTTTCTAAATCTAATCACCAGATTCGAGTCTTACTACTCAAGGGACGTGACTAAGCATGCATGGCGGGTGTGTACTGGGGAATCGAGATGTGATTCGCATGATCGTTGCAAAAGTTTAGTGACAACGTGTATGAGTAAGCACTTGTTCACTCTAGAGAATGTGGGTTGATCATTGTGTACATTGGTGCAATGGCATAACTACAGGGGCTTCAACAGCATCGCTTGCACGAGATTGTTGAGAGAATCAACACTAATCAATCCTTGAAATTTTGTTGGAGTCGTCTGTGTGCTAAGGAGGCCGAAAATACTTGTTCATGAACCAGAAGTTGCCTGCATTGGATTTTGTTGGTTGTTGGATCTATCAGACACTGTCTACAATCATTAAAATCATTATTGGCAAGGAAGAGCAGGGTAAGGTGCCTTGAGCGAGGACATAGTTTTTGACAATTGGCAATGGGAAGGTGCTTAAGTTTCCACTTTTTGACCCTTTTCTAAGGATATCCAAACTCAATATACAACTTGAATAGTCCGAATGTCTCGGCCATTTAATCGTTTTAATTTGCTGCATTGCGATTGGCTGGTGTTTTTGATTAATGATGACTCTGCCATGGTTTCCAACTTACTAGATTTTCAAAAGTCAATAAACTTATATGTGGGGTTACAGTGAGTTATGGAACGAATCAAAAAATTACGGCCATTATTGTCTGTGTTGAAAGCTGAAATAGTCTGTTAATTGGAACGTTCGTAAATTAATAGTGGAATTGCAGGCTATAGGAATTTTTGACCGCCTGAGAGTTAACTGTAGAACCTTGAGAGAGCGAGTGCATTGACAAGTGCGATGGTGCTCAAGTGTAGTTTGTATCCCCTGTAGCTGAGTTACTCATCGTTCAATTTTATGTCAGGGGTATTAGGGCCATAATTTTTATTCTGTGGTGGAAGTTTTAAATCTCATGCGAGGAGTGGAGCTGGTCTGCATACTATTCGTTGGTGCAATGGAGCTTAAACACTGCTTGGTCCCTGGCATGAATTGATAAATGCACGCTGTGATCTGCGTAAAGAACTTCACCACACATAGTGTGATTGAGGGGAATCGTGGGAAGCATTAGTATATTGGAGCAAATCAAAACTTACTGAGGTGGAGCGCACTGATAGAAGGGCGCCGAATTCCAATTGATTGTTGAATTAAGTGGCTGGAATCATTAGTCGATAGAGACCAAATCCTTGACAACGAGGGCTTGATCCCCGGTCAAACACGGTTCTAAAAAGTGTGATGGTTGCCTAAAGGAACACATTACTAGTATGTTGATTGGTCTTGTTAATCTAGTCACATTGAACATTCGATCTGGTGGAGTGATGAATCAAAGTGTGCACAGACATGAATTAGAGGTCGAACATAACAAGTGAGTTATGTGTTTACGTGGCCGAGTATACACCTGTAGCTTGTGATTACGCTTGATGTTGAGCAATATATAGAGGTGCAATTGGATCATTTCCATCCTAAACCAATCATTAGTATTTTGATTGTTGAAGCAGAGTTATGTGGATGATCGTGTGGTACAGAGTTATCAATGCGTGACAGCTCAAAAGTGCCAGTACTTATGAACCAAGATAAAGATACCTGTAGCATGTTGTATACTAACGATGATTTATTGCAAGAAGGCAACTCTTGAGGAATTATAACAATGCATTGATTTACTTGCCATGTATCTTGTTGTCCATTGTATTGATGGTTGTACTATTGTTGTAAGATGTTGAGTCTAAATATATGAGTTGAGTGAGTTTGTCATCTGAGAATGCCATTAGCATTTGGCAGCATAATGGCTTGTATGTGATTAAGAGGAATTTCTGCTAGATTTTAAAAGGGAGTATGTTGTTGAGTTGTATGGTGTCAAGGGTTGACACTTCTAGCCTTGTATTTGGCAATTATCTCATATTGTTGCAGTAAGATTTTGAGTGTGTTTGTTGGGGTATTAGTCCAGAATGTGTTGTATGTCACTGTAGCAGCCTTGTAATGGCATTATTATTACTAGCTCTACATTCCTATATGTAGTGTATCATCATAGTATTGAAAATGAATTGCCTTAGTCTGGGTATGTGTTAGATTACTCATGCTATGTAAACTTGAGTAAGGGTCAGAGTCTTGAGTTGCCAAGCTTATCCTTCATCATCGTATGTCCTTGTAAGATTCTGTCAGTCAAGGTCATGGATAAAACAACTTAATGCAATTGTCATTATTAAGCTAAAAATGGATGAAACCTTCATAAATACCCTTCATAACTTAGCAGCAACAAACAACAGACCCTTTTCAAGGGGGATACATGTTGTTCTTCATCAAGAACAACCAAATGATTTGCAGGAAGGAAATGAGATGAGACATAAACTCTTTACACTTGGGACAGATTTGAAATCCATGAGGGTTACAGTAAAAGCCCTTCCCAAAATGGAAGAACTTGCTTCACTCCTTTCCAAGGTGGATCAATCAGATGGGAAAATTTTGATTTGGGCTCTAAAACCAACCATGCTTGCCTTAGTATAACACAAGTACTTAGAGCACCCTGGTGAAGGGGTCAAACTTCTGGTTGCCTCTTGTCCCAGTAATATCATGGTGCTTACAGCTCCTTTACCCCCTTACAACGATGGCATTATGAGGAGAGTCTTCATATTGATGATAGAGAACTTTAAGGACTCAAGGAGTTGTTGAGGATTTGTAATGATCAACCATGCAGCAAAATGAGCTAAGGAGGATGTGATATTCCCACTTAGCATTATTCCTGCTAAGTGAAATATCAATTTTGGTAAATTTTGTCTTAATTTATGTTTGCACTTAGGAAATGTGGGTTTAAAGGCCAAGTCCCAAACATTAGAGGAGGAAGATAATATTGAGCCACTAGTGGAGCGTGGGGGACCACACATGGAGAATTGCGGCCCACATGGAGAATACACATGCCTTGGAGGGAAATTCGGTGGGAGGAAATCGAGATGGGCCCACATGAGCACGTTGGAGGCATTTTGACAAAAAGGAAGGGAGGGCACTCAATTGGTAATTCATTCATCTTTCAGAGATCTTGTCTTTGACATAGCACGCTTGAGCTTAAGCCAAGTTTGCAAGTGTTGTTTAGCACACGAGTGTTTCCGACCAAAAATCTCAACCCTTGCTTCGGTGCACTTCGAGTGCCAGCCCAAGGAGGGAGTTCTATCCTTTTCAGATTGTTCCAGTAGTGGGAGTGTGAGTTCCAGGGGAGGAGTCACTAGCAGCAGCGCAGTGACTGTGCAGTGTTTGGAGGACGCACACTTGGGAGTTGAGGAGTGAAGGGAGTTTGGGACTGGGATTTGAGGAGGAGCTCGGGAGAGTATTTGCTTGGAGATTGCAGCTATTTTTGGGGCCATTTGCAGCAGGAGTGACAAGTGGGTCGAATTTCCCAACAGCAAAGCCATAGAGGGAAAAGAGGGCCAAAATTCTAAGGTCAACCATAGCCCAATTCCTTCATGGGTTATTTTGGGTATTTGATGGAGAGGTCGGGGTTAATTTCCCAGAATTTTCTGAGCGACAAAGGAGGCCCTAGAGCACCAGAGGAGGCCCTAGCAATAGACCTTCACACCCAGCAACGTATTTCTGGGCAGTTCAGCACAGAGCCAAGAGATAGAGCAGCAACACATCTAAGGGAACTTCTTATTCTTCATTTGGGCTTAGCTAGCTTGCCTTGAGCAAGCCCAGGTGCATTCTTTTCAGCACCTCATTGCACCCTCTTCATATTCTAATAAAATGGCTCAACAACGCAGTTTTTGGTTCATATTCATGATCTAAGTCATGTGCTTAATTTTTATGGATATTTGTCTATTTATGCTTTGTTAGTCACTGTAAAAGTTCGCTAGGAATATTACAGAGGAAGGGTCCTTGCTTTATCTGCAAGGAACCTTTGGGCCCTAAACACGCATGTTTGAGTGACACCAAGGAGAGGACAGAGGCAGATTAGGAGGAGACTCTTTATGACTCTCTGGACGGGGATTCTTCTTTTATAGTTGAGTCCATGGGTTCTTATGACGATGCCATTGAGGAGCATGAGCAATCATGTGGAGTTGGAATCAACGACCCTGGTATGCATCTATGTGAGATGGAGGAGTACAATGAGAAGCAAATTGTTCCCATGAGGGAAGATGTTCAAGGAGATGAGCTCCCAGTGATGATTTAGCATGAGCAACATATATTGGAGCATGGATCAGATGATAAACAGACATATGCACAAACAACTAACAAGGTTGTAGTACTTGCAGACACTTGTCATCAGGAGGTGCTAGAGTATGACAAGATAATTTTGTAGGAGGTTGGTAGGCTGGAGGAGCATGTAATTTCCTGTCCGATGAGAGAGGATATTTCGGGGATGGTGGTGCATCCATCTTTGGGTCTACCCATTGATGATAGAAAATAGATGCAATGGTAGCCAGTAAAGTTGTAGCATTTTCAGGCAGCAACCCTCTCCAGGAGTACATAGACAGGGTTTGCAGCACTACTTGCCCACTTTTGCCCATTATAGGGAAAGGGGCAAGATCTTTTAGACAGATCTTGTTGATTGAATGGGCAAAATAACATGAGCTAAGCATGGAACTGCATCAACATAGTAGACTTGTTCCATACAAAGGTGTCCATGCATTGGGTTGGAGGGAGATCATGAGTTGGTATCCTATTGATGAAGTGTCATTCTTACTCAGGAGTGTAGTAAAGAAGGGTCCCTTAGAGATAAGGAATACTACATGCTCAAGTTAGCAACAAGATGTAGGTCGACAACTCTTTAGCATTCCATCCCAACCTCAACAGAGCGGGATTGGCATTGGTTTGTGCCAGGGGCTGGATTGGAGAGAAGTGATGAGTTGGTATTCGATTGACAGAGCAACATCTATAGTCGGAGATAAAGCACAGTTAGAGCCATGGGATAGAGATGTTGATGATCGGCCATGGTGGCATTGTGATCCAAGAGGATCTGTTGATGGAAGTACAAGTCAAAGATTAGCCTAGGACCTAGGCATTAAGGGATTTGTTCATGGTTGGGTGGCACGGAGGCATGGTATCACCCAATGGTTTGTATGGGATTCAGGTATTGGGTCTCAAGTACACTGGACTGCCAGATTGGCCGGACATACATGGATTTCTTGAGGGCAAACAATCTTGGTGCGGGAGGATTTGTGATGTAATTTTTTCTGGTTTCCCTTATGGTATGGACTTCCAGGGTTGGAGGTAGCTAGGTTACAAGAGCAGGTTTACTCCATCAACGGGCCTGGGGCTTCTAGAGGGGCTTTATGGGGTTTGGAGGAGTTCGCTTGCCATATTCCATCATCAGGATTAATTCTACACAACATGCTTTTCCTTTTGTTGCATTCCAATAATTCTCATAAAACAGGATTATTATTGAGCCTAACTCAATTAACTACGCTTAAGGTGGCATCCCGAGAGGAATACTTGATGGAACATCTTAATCTAATAGTTCTTTGAAACCAAAACAAGAAGATCTACAAATTAGGATGGTGAGAAGTGACTTTCAATGGCCTGAGGAGGGATTGTGGTCAATTTACCATTTTTCAGAATTAAAAAAAGTATTCTAATTAAAATAAAATGAGAGAAAAAGTACCAAGCGATTAAAATAATAATAAAATAAAGGCTTCTAGAGGTGTCCATCGGATCCATAAAAGAGGAGTAGACCATTTGGAGATATCTAGGAGTTGAGCTTCATTCTTTTGGCAAGGTTTGGAGAACCAAGGGTTCTCAGCTTCAGCAGTAGTCCTAGGACGGAAACCCTCTCGTGATTCAATGAGAGTGGGTGAGTACCTATCTCTCCCCTTGGTGAATTCATCCAGAATTCACAGAAGAGCTTAGCGACTGAAATTCAGTTCAGTTCAGTTTTGGAGGGCCAGTGCATTATTGGAGTAGATTCTTGAGGCCAGCTTTTCCATCTCAGTTATATTAGATGTATCAGCATGTAAACACCAGTGTATCTATTATAATAAAAGCCAAGATTATTTCTGTCTACATACTCTATTTGTTACATTTTACATGGCAATTCTCTGTTAAATGAATGAAATTTTTATATGAAGCATTTTTGCTGAGTTAAATTCCGAGAATTTGCCGAATTTTTCAGTTCGGTAAATTACAGTGAAGAGCCTCAAACAAAATGAACTACCTTTGGAAATGTGCAAGTACCAGAAAGTTAGAGTGCAACCAACCCATCCAAGAGGGTTATTCCATGTCACCAATCAAAATGTAGGTGGAAATGCAAAATTTTACGATAAGTACCCCTACTAAAAGGAAAGGTAACAATGCTGATGATGATTCTAGAGTCAAGGTTTTAGAATTGTTTCCTTTGGGGCAGCCATATTTAGAAAATGAATTTTGAGAGAATTTTCATGACCACGTGCAGCCATATCTGTACACTGATGATGTATATTTTGGGAACATGAAAAGGATATTTTTGTAGATTTATTTCAACCATCAAAGGCTGATTCATTACAGCTTTCTCATGGCAAAAGCCAAAGATAGAGAGAGTATGCATGGAAGTGGAAGGGAGATGGTTGCAATATACAAGAATGGTACATTTTTCATTGTATTATTAGCTTAAAGAGTTACATATTTGTTAAAGGGATCGAGTTTGTCCATGTCTCCTAGGATTATCATAAAATAAACATATTTAGGTGGGTGATCAAATACCACTGAACCCCCTATAAATTTATCAACAACACTATAAGAAAATTAAAGTGAAAACCGTAAATTACAATTATAAAATATAGTGTCACTAAATCCACAATAAACATAGGTACTAAACTTGCTCATGTTTAGTAGATGTTAATTGTTTTGAGAGAATTTTCATGACCACGTGCAGCCATATCTGTACACTAATGATGTAGATTTTGGGAACATGAAAAGGATATTTTTACAGATTTATTTCAACCATCAAAGGCTGATTCATTACAGCTTTCTCATGGCAAAAGCCAAAGATAGAGAGAGTATGCAAGGAAGTGGAAGGGGCAGTAGAAAAACTCCTAGACAGAGAGAGTATGCATGGAAGTGGAAGGGAGATTGTTGCAATGTACAAGAATGGTACATTTTTCATTGTATTATTAGCTTATAGAGTTACATATTTGTTAAAGGGATCGAGTTTGTCCATGTCTCCTAGGATTATCATAAAACAAACATATTTAGGTGGGTGATCAAGTGCCACCGAGCCCCCTATAAATTTATCAACAATACTATAAGAAAATTAAAGTGAAAACCGTAAATTACAATTATAATATATAGTGTACCTAAATCCACAATAAACATAGGTACTAAACTTGCTCATGTTTAGTAGACGTTAATTGTTAACTATTTCAAAATGGTAAACATGAAAGTGCATTATAATTTATAACCCTACAGTCATAAAATGTGGATACACGAAGAAACACACCCTTGCCTGAGGTATGCTCTAATATCATGATGGAATTTATGAATGCAAAACACAAACCCAAGAACTTAACAAGAAAATAATTTTATTGTTATAAATCATCATAATCCCGTAATCATTAACAAATACCAGTGAACACCAGCATCTTCCCAAGTGATGCCAAACACCCTATTAATAAGAAAAGACTATGCAAAACGTCTTGATATGAGCACACGACAACAATAAAAACATTTGCATATGAGAATACAAAAATGCAAGAGAATGATGAATGATATAAGTTGAAAGGAGGTTGCCACAATGCACACATGTGGTCCACTGTTCATTGTAACTCCTATTTATGAAGTGACAAAACTGTTGGAAAGTTATCAAGTTTCACCAATCCTCCTAGGATAAAATTAATATATAAATATTTAGGTGGGTGATCAAGTGTCACCAAGACCCCTATGAGTTTATGTACAATAAGATACGAAAATTGAAGTGAAAAATGTTGAGTGCGGTTATAATACATAGACTAACTAATTACAATAGGAACCTAGGGAGTAAGTTTCATCAGCAAATGCAAAGCATGACGATAGTAGAGAAAAGTAGTTCTTGCCAAGACCATGCAAGATTTCTACTGAGCTGAACTTTGATCTCTTCATTTTCATCATCTACTGTTTGTTACTACCCATGCAAAGTTGCAGCTCATGCTTTCCCACCAAACCGGAGATCATATGCTATTGAATGTGGCGAAGGATTTGTGCCATTTCTTATAAAGATAATTATGAGATGGATGAGGCTTGGGGAAAAACGAGAAAATAGGAGGGTACTTGAGTAACTTTGATAGGATATAATCACTAATCCATGGCTATAGAAGCCAAGTCATTAGTTTGCAGAACATAAATAGCTTTGTTGTTTCCTGCATCCTTCAACAGAGAAAGATAAAAACAAAAAAACAAATTTGCGTCTTTCACTTCCCATCTAATGTGTTGAGGAATGAGAGTCATTTGAAGGAAAGAATGTCAAGGAAACAATATGTATTATAAAATAAAATGTCACCAAATATATTCAACAGATTCAAAGTGATTTATTCACACCTTCCATGCTGCTACAACAGAAACGTCTATCATCAATATATTCTGCATCCAGGCCCATCATCCATGAACCCACAGATATGTCCTCGTGTGCATATGTGTTTAAGGAGGCACTACAAAAGAGTAAGCCCAGCACATAACACGTTAACAATCTTAGATCAACCAAACAAATAACTGACACTTTACCAGTTTCAGTAATGCATCAACCCCTAGAATTCACTAGCTACTATACAATGCACAATAACGTTTATGTATTTACATTTGGTAACAAATATTCTCTTAGTTTTGACTGATAACTTTTCCTACTATAATCTCTTGCCTGCAATATCAAAACATTGAGAACCCCATGGAACGGGGAAATTATTTGAAATTATCATTAACCACAAATTTCATGAAGATGTATGATTATTTCCATCACAATAAGAATGCTAAAAACAGCATCGCCAACCTGTTTATGTTAATATACTGTGCAAGATCCCTCGAAAGAACATACAATGGAGCAGCTGCATGACGGAAATACCTGAAAAACAAAATTCCTAGTTAATAAGTTTGAGTGAAAATACAATTGTAGCATGACAGAAGCTTCAGCAACAGAATACAGATAATAACACACACACACATTAGAATTCTTGCACAAAGAGAGCTCTATTTGACGAGTGGTTAAATGGAACATATCAAAATCAATGACAAAAATTCAGCTGTATGGTTGTAATGACCCTAATGGCTGTATATAAACGCGCAAATGTATATGTAAATAGTAATCCATCCTCGTACTGGGCCTACATGAACAATGAGCGAGAACTAGTATATATAAGAGGTCAATAGAATCATTATTGTACACATTGGCTTATGATTATGGTTTATGGATGTATGTCACGCAGTGTTTTGAATTAATCCTATACTTTGTGATGAAAATAGAAGGTTGGTCTTAGAAATAATAATAAGAATAATGATAATAATAATATCAATAAATAATAATTATGATGATAGTAGTAATACTAATCCTAATAAATTAACTAATTTATTATAAAAGAAAAAGTCAAAGGAGAGAAATTACAAAAACAAAATTAAGGGAAAAGTTAAATATATGAAGATAAGAGTAAGTAGCTTAATGACAAGTGGAGCCTATGCATAGAGTTTTTTTGCATGGTTGGTTGTGAACAATAACAATTTAACACCTGTTGAAGGTGCTGAAGGCATCTTATTATGGGAAGCAATCTTGGCCTTGAGGGATTATACTTGGAGCTTGGGCTTTGTAACCTTGTAAACTAACCCCTTTAGATTAAAGTCCAAAAAATTAGTACTTCTGATGTTTGTAGGCCGAGAACGTATTTTGGCACATGCCTAAGTGTCTGGGCAGCAGAAGTCGCATAATACACCCTCAGACCTTAACAATTACTTTTGTAATTAAAGTAATTTCTTTTTATAATACAAAAGTGAGTTTAATCTAATGAAATGCAAAACTTCTTTGCATTAGTGAATTGGATCAATCTCAACCGTCAATCTCAAGTGAGATGAGATCAAATATCGACCGTCGATAACTTTGGAGACTAAGGTTAGGGATTTGGTCATAAACTCAAACTCATAAAAGAAGGGCTAGGCCAAGGGAGAAGACACACAACAATGAGTGAGCACAAGGCTTGAGAGGAGATCTTAGTGATTGGGTGGACAAAGACTTCTATTCAACTGCATTGGGTGCAATGTTACGAATATAAGTCATAATAAAATAATAAATATAAATATAAATATAATAATAATAAACGATAATTAATTAACTAATGATTAGTTAGTTAGTAATGAAAAGGCATGTCTTAGAGACATGGCCATTCGTGAAAGGGTATATAAGCAGGCCCTCATTCTCATTTGTAATCATCCTACATCAATTCTTTATACAATACACAATTTACAATTACTGTCCTACAATGGATGTCTTTGTCTACGAAGTATTTTAATATTTTCGCTGCATATACGACTTTTGGTCATTACATTGGTATCAGAGCCATGTCTGATCCCGACTTCTAGCCATCAACTTCATCAACATTTTTGTCGTCAATCAAGCATTTGTTAAGAAGGAGGTTATCCATTCTGTTAATCGCTACTAGGCCCTTGGCCACATTAAAAAAAAAAAAAAATCAATATTTATACTCAGAGAATAAAAAGTTAAAAAAAGGGGACGTTGTTGCTCAACCGCTAACGTCGTTGCTCAACCGTTGACGCTCAACCATTGTTGCTCAACCCCCAATGCCACCTTCCACTCTTCGCACAGCATGAGCCACCTTCATTCTTGACTGTTGCGTCTGTCATCATCTTCCCGTCCACTTGATTGTGTGACTACACCGTATCCCCCTGGTCTTCCGTCCGTTTCAGAAAATCCCTATCGCCAACCACCGCATTTTTCCTACCTGTCATCATGCCCGTTTACCCCGACCCGCTGTCACTTCCCTCAAACCGTGCCACGTTTACCCTTACAGTTCCATGATGTACGTTGCTCCTCCGCCCAATAGTCTAATCCTCGTTGCCCACTGTCACCTGTTCTCACACAAAGTTAACAAGCCCAAAAAAAAAAATCAAAACGTCGTTGTCTTTCTGCAGTCAAGCATTGTGGTCGTCACTTATTCGGTCACGTATTTTCCATTGGTCATTACATCGTAGCCATTCAATTTATCATTATAATATAGTTATATCATAACTATATGTTATATAAGTAATTCAATTATATAATTAGTTAATTAAAAAATAGTATTTAATTAAAAATGTTAAACACACACATGGCAACAACATAATATGAAAGATAAACAGAAGAGTACACTTACTATTAACAAATGATATACATTTATAGTACATGGTGTGACCCTTGGATTCATATTCCAAGTGGTCTCTTGGACTTCCTTAGTCTATTCAGCTTCCACACTAACCCATAGAGGATTAGGTGTCCAACATTCCCCCCCTTAATCCGAAGGGTTATGTATGAATTCAAGAAGAGAGCTGTAATACAAAATGTGCAAAAAATGCATGGCAGCACTAGGCTGAATGTGCTCTCTGAAATGTTGGTATAAAGGGCGATGGTTTAAGGATGACCACCAACACTGGAACGCTTAGTGCAGTTCCCAAAACTCTTCCAAGTCTAGCATGAAGCTCAGGTCTTCTGCTAGAGGAAGTGCTCCTGATGTTTTGAAGAGGGAAACCTTCAACCATGAAAGGGAGGTCTCACCCGCATAAAAGGGAAAATCTCAACCTGAAAAGGGAGGTCGCAACCTGTGATGGTTTAAGGATTACCACCAACTTTGGAATGCTTAATGCAATTCCTGGAACTCTTCCAAAACTAGCAAGAAGCTGAAGTCTTCTGCTAGAGGAAGTGTCCCCAATTCTTTGAAGAGGTATCATCGACTAAAGGCATGCTCAGGGGCATCTTTGTCTCTGGCTACAACTCTGAATCTGGTATGGCAGGTTGTGGCTCAGGCTCGCTTGATGTGGCTTTGAAGCTTGTAGATGACCATCATTTCCCCCCCTATCAGATACAAGATGAGATGATGGGGAAAGCTCAACTGCAAGATTGTTCAATACTCTAGAACAAGTTCTGACATGTGACTAGAATATCTTCTTGGCTGTTGATGCCCATTGCCAAGAAGCGATCCATCCAAGATGAATCTTTGTTCTTGCAAGAGGTTTGTTTCTGAAGCATCTATTTGAAGAATCACTGGTTTTATGACAGTGCTTACATGGATGAAGATCAAAACAATGATCTTTCATATGGCCAACTTGGTCACAGTGTTGGCATTTCACAATCTGTTGTTGTTGTTGTTGCTATGGAAGAGGGTCAGAATCTAGAATAGCTGGAGATGAACTGTCATAAGGAGCAGGTGAAGATGAACCGTCCTGAAGAAATCCAACACTTTGAAATTGGATTGGTTTGGAGTAGTCTGGAATATGAAAGGACACGTCCTTGTCATATCCAAGACTAGTCCTGTGCTTGTTGTGGACAAGCTCTTCCCAAGGTTTGATGACCGACTTGGGAAGTGCAGACTGAATTTCTATGTCTGCATGCAATTTTGCTACTTCATTGGGCACTAGATCTGAATCAACTTGCTGCTTATGGGAGTCTGTTTCAATGTTCTGAACAGAAACAGGTTCAGAATGATGACTCCTATGTTTTAATTATTCTTGCTGAAGTTAAGATTCAAGCTCCAAAAATTCTACCTTTTCTTGTGTATACTGCAGATAGGTTTTAATATCACAGAGAGTGTTCTTGCTGATTTTCACTGTATCATGATCAGTAGAATGCATCAAAGTTTTCAAGAATTCTAATACTTCAATAATTTGAGCCATATTCTCCATTGTCAAAATTACACCTTTTAAAAACTAATCACAACTATGACCCAATGCAGAAAAGTAACACCCACTCACAGTACAAAGACACAGCAATATCCTCTATAAATGTGCACCAATTGACTAGTGTGCAACAAGCAAGCACCAATTACTGTATTACATAAGAATAAGAGTTCACTCATGACCAGCATATAGAATGCAATAAGTTCTGATAATACAAACGACTAAACTTTCCTCCACAAAAGACTACTTTTAATTGCCAAAACAATCATTGCCTCTCTCACCCCACCAAACTCTTACGCAGCAGTCGAAGTAACAAGGAATCCCTTCGACCTCTAAATCTACATGTTGCTTGTATTTTGCATGACACACAAGCGCCACAAAATTATGTTAATTGAAAAATACCGCAAGTATTATTGAGCATTCATTGTTGCAGTCAGTTAGGGAAGAAGTGAGTTCAATTGACAAACATTTGGAGTCATTGAGTTCTTTTGGACAAGAATGCGTAGCAGAAGAAGTTAGGAACACTTATGTCCCCTCCAACAAGTCCCAAACTTGTTGTTTCTGCTGCCATGAAAAACGCTTCATAAAGTCAACATAATTCTGATCAATCATCCTGTAAGTGTGATCCATATTTCTCCTTGCAGTCTCCGCCGCCCTTTCCTGCAGTGTGAAGAAAACTTCTGAGAACTATGAACAACCCAAATTTTGTGAATTCAATTCCGTTTTCACAAATAATGACCATGAAGAAAATATTCCTGGAAAATCTGTGCAAATGCTTCGACAGGCATATTACAGAAACTCAAGGCATATACTGCCAATGAATGCATCATCAAGACTCGTCATTGCCTTCCTTAAAAAGGCTTCTTCCATGCGTCCATCGTCCCTTTTGGTAGAATTGTAATCCAGATACAGGGATCAAATGGCTTTCACCGGGCTCAATTGATTTGAAAACAAGAGATTTGTACCTAGATTCTATTTATGCAACACTACAATAGCTTCATCGATAATCACACATATATCAGAAGATGAAGAGACTTGAATGCATATTCAAACCATCCACTTGTTTAAAATCGAGCTTCAATAGAAATGGAAATGAATGACCAAGAGCCCAACATCAGAGATGATTATAACAGTGAGCAGGAGCCTAGAGATTTCAAAATAATATTCGACTAAGAAAAGGCCAACATCCCCATCATCAAGAATGCATAAAATCTCAGAAAATGTGTCCTATATGCCACGAGATCTCCTGTACTCTCAAATGTTGCGCGTTAAACCAATAACGTTCTGCCACATATTGATGTTATTCCCCACAGGACAATGCTGGATTTTGATATTGCTGCAAACTTCTTCTTTTTTTGACCCTATTGTTGATGCCAAGTTCTGATATATATAAACGTATGAATGGAGTATTGGGACGCAGGTGATACAAAAGCGGTACTAGAGAACTCGGGAGTCATGTTATATGGTAGTTATATATTAAAACGAGAGGAATTGGGCCGACAGTGACAGGTATCTAAGCGGAGGGAGGTACGAATGTAGCTTGGTATGGACAGGAAGCGTGGTATCAATGTAGCGGAAGGAGTGGCGGTGGCAGAGTATGGGAAACCACGTTGAATGATATGACAGCCTTTGCAACCAAGCAGTGGAATGGAGTGGTATATGAACCAAGCACTACCGCAATGATTGTTTGCAGGTCCGCTTCACAAGTTAGCTTCACCACATGTGTACACAAGCTCGCAGGGGTTTTGAGCACAACTAATTCATTCACCAAAACAAACGCATATATTCAACGCTCAAATCGACCACATCTGTTGCATTCTCACATTGGTATCAATGTTGTTATCAAATTTTCATTCCACAAACTTCAGAGTTCAACGCACTCACATCAATTTTGGACCTGCGCTCACTGAGGATGTTCAACGTTGCTCCTCAAAATAGCTATCAATGTAACATTCATGTTGTGTCAGCGCTGAAAAGCTGAACAGAATGGCATTATTTTTTTTTAGCAGATTACTACAGAGAAACGGCTGAGCAAACTCAGAATGGCAGGACAAAAATGGCAGAGAGCGATTTTGAATTGGTTTCCAAAACTATATGCAGCACAGGCCAACACTATTCAAGGGAATATGAATCGACTCTTCAAATCCTTGGCGAGCAGTAATGATATTTTATGTCAACGTTAGAGAATATTAATGGTTAGATGTAGTGTGGCAGAGTAATGCCTGGGCAAAAATATGATAGGTATAGTTCTAAAATGCGTAGAGAGACAGACTTGATTTGCTCAGAAAAATTAAGAGAAACATGTCCAACGATTTGTGGGCAGAGATTGCAGCTAGAATTTAGCTGAGAAAACATTCATGAAATGCAGAACTGACCTGCACAGAAAGGCCATAAAACAAGTGGCTCAAATATGAGCAGGGTAGGATATCGCCCGCTCTGATACCATGTTAAACACACACATGGCAACAACATAATATGAAAGATAAACAGGAGAGTACACTTATTATTAACAAATGATATACATTTATAGTACATGGTGTGACCCTTGGATTCATATTCCAAGTGGTCTCTTGGACTTCCTTAATTTATTCGGCTTCCACACTAACCCATAGAGGATTAAGTGTCCAACAAAAAAAACAAAACAAAACAAAAAAGAGGTACACAATTTTTTTCAACGTAACATTTGATGAAAAAAATTACCAAACAAAATGTAGCCTAATTCAAAAATGATGAAGCAAGGATGATTTTCTTATAAAGGTTTTTCAGTTACGGGTCACAGAGTAATTACATTAAAAGGAAGTATCCAAGGAAGAGAAATTAATATCGCTATCAGCACAAGCAATGATAAAAATTACATCAATGTTAACTTGGAAAATCAGTTATTAATTCTAGAGCCAAGCATTGGTGTAAGGAAAAATACTTTTGACCAAAAAGAATATAACATTAGTGATTTACGAGTAACAGTAGATCATTATGAGTACATATCTCAATTTCATGTTGTAAAGATGGATATTGACATCATACTTGGTCAACCTTGGTTTAAGAATTTGGGTACATTCATGTTAAACATAGAGAAACAAGTTTTGACATTTCCTTATAAGGGGAAGATGGTCACATTTCAAGACATAACAAGTAAATCAAAATCAATAACATCTTCAGTAGAAGACTTCAAGGATGTCTCAGACTTGATGTTTCAAGATAACAAAAAAAAGAAGCAAAAAGAGCTTGAAGAAGCCATCTGCAGTAAAGACAAAGAAATTTCGCGCCTCAGAGATCACAATGAAAAACTACTCGAACAAGTCAAGAAAGCCAAAGCCACAAAGAAGGAACTCAAGAAGCGTTTATTAGAACAAGAAGAAGAAAATTTACGTTTTAAGAGCCTTAATCAGACATTATTAGAACAAATCAAAAGTTTAAAAGATGATGAAGCTACTAAGAATAAAGTCAACAATTCAAAAAATGATGAACTTGTACGTTTAAGGAATCATAACCAAACCCTACTTCTGCAAATAAAAAAACTTAAAAATGACAAGAAATCGTTGAATGACAAGCTAGAACAACTTCAAGGTGAAGTATTATAGTCATCAGTTGTTTCAGTCCAAGTTGAAGATAAGGGAATAAATATTGATCCGGTCAATATCACAAGTAAGGAAGAAGAGGAATCTAGAGAAGTTAAAACATATGTAGAAGCTGCAATCCAAACAATAGACATTCCAAATGATGATTCAGTGGCCAACTTAACAACAACAGCACCTGAAGAAAATCAGGAATCAACCACTAATATGATAGAGGAAAGCCAAGCCAAAGGAGTTATGTATCAACATCCAAATCACAAGAGCAAACTTTCCAATCAAGCTACGTACCAATATCGCTCAGAAAATAAACGACAAAATTATGTTCCCAAGGATACTGAAGTTTGTAGAATACAGTCCTATGATAACTATTCATCACAAAATTTGATTCCACAGAAGATCAATCTAGGATGGTCTAATCCCTTCTCAGTGCAACAGTTTTGTTTGTCACTTAGAGGATCATATCAACTAGTATCAACGAAGATGACAATGCCGAGACAAGAAGACATTCGAAACAAAAAAAGAGATCTTTCATCAGTAAGCTTTAAGGACAAAGCTTTTTGAAGGGGAAGGCTATGTTATGAATATAATAAAATAATAAATGTAAATATAAATATAATAATAATAAACGATAATTAATTAACTAATGATTAGTTAGTTAGTAATGAAGAGGCATGTCTTAAAGACATGGCCATTCGTGAAAGGGCACCCACCTAGGTATATAAGCAGACCCTCATTCTCATTTGTAATCATCCTACATCAAGTATTTATACAATATACAATTTACAATTACTGTCCTACAATGGATATCTTTGTTTATGAAGTATTTTAATATTTCCGCTGCGTATACGACTTTTGGTCATTACATTCAAGGAAAGTGCACAAAGCAGCAAGGGAGATCTAGGTCAGCCAAGAAGAGTTTGATCCGCTGGATTAGTTAGATTATTATTGCATGTATTTTTCTCAATGGACCATTTTCCCAGGAAGGGAACTTAAGTAGGTTTTGGTATTATTTTAATGAAGAACCATTGATTGGGCAAAAAGACTTGTGTGCTTATGTGATTGAGATTAATTGATTTAATGTTCTTTTGCTGAATATTTTTGTTTACATTAAAAACCCAATTGTGCTTTTATTTAGTAGATCTAAGATCGTCTACTAGGTTAACAAATTGCTAGGGGTTTGGTTCAGAAATTATTATGACAAACTCTGCATGGTTTTGGGTAGATCGTGCGTCGTATGACGCAGTGGTTGAGTGATGAGTAGATTAAAAAATATTCAAATCGTGCAGAGTGAAAAATTTAAATAATAATAAAAAGTGTTTAGATGGTGGTCCATAGTCTAACAATCCATCAACAGTCAGCCGCTAGCCACCAAGGATGTTGCCAGGTTGCATGACAAGCTGGCAAGACAACGTGTGAGGATAAAGACCGACAACAAGGGTGGCAGACAAGATTGCAAGCCGTCAACGGTCAAAGTTTGAACAGCTGTTAGAATACCATACTGCAGCAGAGTGTAGTTGGGTCAACCAGTCGCCAAGGATGTGATTCAACAGCATAGAGTGGTCAACAAGAATCAAGACACTATTGAAGCAGTCGCCAGTATAGTAGGTGTCAAGGTCATTGGGCAAGGAGATAACCGCCAACAGTGGCCAACAAATCTTTCAACCAAAACTGATGAAAGTCACTGCGACCAAGATGCAGAGTAGTTGATAGTCGAAGGATTGCAACCACATGGGAGATATAATTGCCACCAAGAGCTAGCCTAAACATGACTGTGATATTCCCACTTAGCAATATTGCTAAGGGAAATATCAATCTTGCCCAATTTTGTCTTATTTCATGTTTGTCCCACATGAATTTTGGGATTAAGTGGGGGCCCAAACTTTAGGAAGGAATGGAAATATTGTGGCACTAGTGGAACGTGGGGGCCACCCCATGGAGAATTACAACCCACATGTGGAAGACACTCTCATTGGAGCGAAGTTGGTGCAGAAAGTCGAGTTGAGCCCACATGTTCATCTTGGAGGCTCTTTGATAAATAGAGCAAGAGGCACTCATTTTGGTCATTCATTCATCTATTCAGAAATTGTGTCTTCGACATAGCACGCTTGTGTTGAAGCCAAGCCTACAGTGTTATTTAGCACATGAGTGTCTCTGAGCGGAGATCTCAACCCTTGCTTCGGTGGACTTTGAATGTCAGTCCAAGGAGGGAGTCCTACCTATACCATTTTGTACCAGCAGCAGGGAGTGCAATTTTGTGGAGAGGATTGGCAGCAACAATACAGGGACTATGTAGTTCTTAGAGGCGGCACGCTTGGAGGTTGAGGAGTGAAGGGAGTTAGGGGCTGAAAATTGAGGTGGAGTCTGGGGAAGTGTTGTGGAGGCTTTTCCAACATTTTGGCAGAGCAACAAACATAACATTTGCTACAGGTTACATCTTTTGCTTGTGGAGGAGGGTCAAGCATTTGGGGGTCAATTTTTGAGCGTCAAAACTAGGACACACCCTTTCTGGGTTTTTCTGGGTCTATTGAGGAAAGTCGAAGATTAATTTGGCAAAAAAATTTGGGCAAATTTGAGGGGTCAAACAAGGGCCCCAACTTAGCCAATAGCTAGAGGAGCTAAGAAAAATTGCGCTGAAATTCCAAGGTCAACATTTGGCCAATTCCTTCATGGATTTTTTTGAGTTATTGGTGGAGAGCGCGAGATTAATTTCCTGGAATTTTTTGAGCATCCGAGGAGGCCTTAGCAACAGTTCTTTGCAGCCAAGAGCATATTTTTTAGGTAGTTTCAGCGCAGAGCCAGGAGAGAGCAGCAGCAGATTTGAGAGGAATTTCTTATTGTTCATTTGGGATTCGGTAGCTTGCCTTCAGCAAGCCCAAATGCATTGTTTCCAGCACCACATTATACCCTCTTATTTATTAATAAAATGGCTCAGATCAATGCAGTTCATGGAGATTTCTGGTTGTTAAATGTGTTGTAAATTTTTGTATGTGTTTTTGCTATGTTTGCTTTGTTTAACATTGTATATTTCCATTAGGAATATTACAGTGGTATCAGAGCCATAATCTTGGCTAAGCCTATGGGAAATCCTTCGTTCTATGGCAAGACCAGAATAAAAAGCTAAGAAATCATGGAATCCAAAGAAAGATTAGAATCAAACAACATGGCAGTAACCTTGAATGAGGTGATTAGGATGCAACAAATGATGATTGATGTGGGGAAGAATTTGATTCATTCCGCAATTAGGGATCGGGACCATTCTCAATTATACAACAAATCCACTATGCCCAAAATTATGGGTAATGCATCAAGATGGCAAGACATGATTGCAATTGATGTGGAGTTATTGGGAGCAAATTGGATGGCATACCAATCATTGGGTCATGGCATTCAGGTGTCCCTCCCATTTGGGAATTCTATGAACTAAGAGGCATGCACAAACCAATGGGGATTCAGTGGAATTGTGTTGGGATGATGGGGAGGATTAAGGAATAAGACGAGAGAGTAATTCAAGGGGCCATGGTTGGCAAGGAGACAATTGAGAATACACTCGTTGATGAAATGTCATCCGTTGTTGTGGTATCCATTGATGAGGTATCCCAGGTTGTGACCGAGTTCTTAAGTGATAGTAGCGCACCACAGGTTGATGAGGTGTTGGGAGACATCTCCACTATTCATGAGGAGCCAATAGGTACAGAGGCATTCAGATCTATGACAGAGTTGTTGAACGACAATCACCTACAGCTGACTGGTGAGCATGTCTTGCATGTTGGGTTGTCTATGGAGAAGCAGTCAAAGGCTCGTGTTGAGTCCATGATGGAGGAGGACGTGCAGCCATCCTTTGGGCTAGCCATTGATGAGGGGCGGCATAGAGACCACACAATGGGATTTCAACACAATTTGCTTCAGAGGCACAATGATGGGATCTATAGTGTTATTAGCCCAACCTTATGCATTGGGTTGAGGGAGGCAGAGTTGTCTAGACATAACAGAGGGGATGACCACGTTAACATCACTGTTGGGTCACCTTTGCCCATTGGAAAGAGAGAGACGGAGCTACCTAGTCAGATCTCATGTGTTGACCTGGATAGCGGGATGAGACGATCGGAGTTGCACAAGGTGCAACATCCACATGTCGAGGTTGTTCTATGTGTGGTAGTTTGTGCATTCGATCCCTCTCTTAGGGTTGGATGGCAAAAGATTCTAAGTTGGTAGTCAGTGGAGTGGATTGGACTCATGGAGATGGTCAAAGTCTGGAGTAAAGCTCAGTGGGAGCTCTTAGACACCGAGGGCACTAGAGGCCCAAGTTGGCATTGGGATCCAGGTGGAACTCCCTATCCGATATCAGACATGCAGAATGGATATGGCATTGATGAGGTAGTCGACCCAGTGACTAAGCACATACATTCCCTAGGGGAATTCCAGTCGCCATTTGCGAACAGGCGATTTGTGAGCAGGCTCCACAGATTGTATTGGCATGTTGGTTGCAAATGGGGTCGCAAGCTAATTAGCATTCTCTGGTAGGAGTTGGTGGGAGGAGGTGGCATGGGTAGGCCACCGGACCGAGCATTGTATGGAGACGATGTTCTCCCATTGGGGTATTGGGAACAGGAGTCACCGAGGATTGGCACAACAGAGATATCCCCTCTAGCAAGTGTGGAGTTAGGTTGCTCAGTGTAATATCCCCAATTTTGATTTTCAGCATTAGAGGTGAGTTTGGGGAGAGGACGCAATTCCGACACCGGGACTTAGGAGGAAAAGAGAATATCTAGTGGAAAGTGGGGACCACAAGAAAGAGAGATTTGACCCAAGGAGGGAACTTGCACTCTTCGAAGAGAGAAGAAAGAGAAGGAAGTGCGAATTAGGAGAGAGAGAGAGTGGGGACCACAAGGAGAGAAGGAGCCACGAATTATAAATAGAGCAAGAGGCACTCATTTTGGTCATTCATTCATCTATTCAGAAACTTGTCTTTGACATAGCACGCTTGAGCGGAAGCCAAGTCTGCAAGTGTTGTTTAGCACACGAGTGTCTCCGAGCAGAGATCTCAACCCTTGCTTTGGTGGACTTCGAGTGCTAGCCCAAGGAGGGAGTTCCATCCTTTTCCAATTGTTCCAGCAGTGGGAGTGCGAGTTTGTGTGGAGGAGACACTAGCAGCAGCACAGGGACTACGCAGTGCTTGGAGGAGACACACTTGGGAGTTGAGGAGTGAAGGGAGTTTGTAATGACCAAAAGTCATATACGTAGAGGAGATATTAAAATACTTCGTAGACAAAGACATCCACTGTAGGATAGTAATTGTAAATGTAGATTGTATTAAAGAATTGATGTAGAATGATTACAATGAAGAATGAGGATCTTGTATATATAACCAGGTAAGTACCCTTTCACGAACAAGCATGTCTCTAAGACATGCCTTTTCATTATTAACTAACTAACCATTAGCTAATTTACTTATTATTTATTATTATATTTATATAATTATGATTATTATTTATTATCTATTTTTCCATAACTTATGTTCATAACATTGTCTTCTCCTTGAAAAAGCTTTGTCCTCAAAGCTTACTGATGAAGGATCGGATCTCTTCTGTCATTCGGAATATCTTCTTGTTTCTGAGCTTTTATTTTTGTTGATACAAGACGATATGATGTTCCGAGCGATAGAATTGTCCTACCGAAAAAAGATCAGACCATCCTAGATTAATCCTCTAGGGAATCTTCTTATCTTTGGAGATGTGTGGTGAATAGTTATCATATGACCGGATTGAGCTCACTTCAATATTCTTCAGAGCATAAGTTTCTTTATGTTCTACGTGATATAGATTTGTAGATTGATTAAGGTGTCTCTTCTTGTGATTCGAATGTAAACAAGGAATTTTTCTTGTTTGAACTTCCTTAAATGTTTTTATGGCAGTTTCCTAATTTCCATCAGGGATTGTTGTTGTTGACCTACTAAATCCTTATTTGGTGTCTCCTCTGTTTGAACGACAACCTCTAAGTACGTTTTTACTTCAATAGGGTTTGGATTTGCCTAAACTACGAGATGAGTGGTATTGATGTTTGTTTCTTTAGTTTGGACTGTTACATCTGGAGATTTTGATGCTTCCTTTGCGACAAGTTCTTTGAACCTATTTGTCAATGATTTATTTTCGTCCTTAAGTTTTTTAATTTGTTTGAGCAGATTTTGATTATGATTTTTGAGACGTAAGCATTTCTCATTCTCTGAGTCAACTTTATTTTGGCCTTCACGCTTCTCGTCTTTTAAACACTTGATTTGTTCTACTAATGTTTGGTTAAATGTAAATTTTCTTCTTCTTGTTCTAATAAACGCTCCTTGAGTTCCTTCTTTGATGCTTTAGCTTTCTTGACTTGTTCGAATAGTTTTTCTTGGTGAACTCTGAGGCGCAAAATTTCTTTGTCTTTGCTACAAATAACTTCTTCAAGATCTTTTTGCTTCTTTGATATCGTTTTTTCGTTATCTTGAAACATAAAGTCTAAGATATCCTTAAGGTCTTCTAATGAAGATTTTATTGATTTTGATTTACTTGTTATGTCTTGAAACATTACCATCTTTCGTTTATAAGGAAACATCAAAACTTGTTTCTCTATGTTTAACATGAATGTACCCAACTCCTTAAACCAGGGTTGACCGAGTATGATGTCAGTCTTTTTATCCATCCTTACAACATGAAATTGAGATATGTACTCATAATGACCTATTGTCACTTGTAGATCACTAATTTTATACTCTTTTTGGTCAAAAATATTTTTCCTTACACCAATGCTTAGCTCTGAAATTAATAGCTGATTTGCCAAGTTGATGTTGATATAATTTTTATCGTTGCTTGTGCTGATGGCGACATTAACTTCTCTTCCTTGGATACTTCCTTTTAATGTAATTACTCCATGATCTATAACTGAAAGACCATTATAAGAAAACCTTTCTTCCTTTGTCATTTTAGAATTGAGCTCCATCATTTTTTTTCAATGATTGATCCCATTTTGTTTTGTCGAGATGACTTTAGGTATATATTTAAAGTTCCTTTGGACTTTGTACTTCAAGCCTCCTTTAAAAGTGCCTTTTTAATATATTTTTTTCTATAATTCTTCAAAACTCTTCTAATCCAATTTCCTATTATCCTTAATATTTCAAAACTCCTTTGTATTCTTTTTATATATTTCTACATACGTTTTTTCTTCCTTTTTTACTTTAAAAAGAATATTTAAATATTGTTTCAATTGGCTTCTTTTAAATATTGTATTGTCCTTTGTATTTATTTTTTAAATTTCATATAACTCTTTAAACTTTAATTCAACTTCACTTTAACATAAACTCTTAATTGATATTTTCTCCTTATGTAACCTTTTATAATAATACCCGCTTTGTACTTATATATATTTTCAATAATTTTATGACTTGAACTTTTCTTTAAATACCCCTTTATAATATAATACTTCTCTTTATCTATCTTTTATTTATAATAATTTTTTTCTTTTTGAAAAGTTACAACCCTAGTGAAACGTGGCTATTCACCTCTTTGGGGTATAATATAAAATATATGTTCACTTATGTAATTTTTACTCTGTTATTATTCTCCACGTAAAAAGTAAAACTTACCATTCACATAAAGAGATTTTGTATTCCTTTTACTTTTAAAATACCATGGGCAATTACCATACCATGGGTTTCTAAAACCTCAGTTAATGTTCTCCACGTAAAAGATAAAACTTACAATTCACATAAAGAGATTTTGTATTCCTTTTGTTTTTCTTTTACTTTTAAAATACCAAGGGCAATTACCATGGTTTCTAAAACCACGGGCTTGTAAACCACTTAATGAAGAATCAAAATAATATTATCTACTCTTCCTTCTCTATAGTTTTAAATATATTTGGAAAGGTTCCCCCTTAACTTTATCATGCACCTTTTCTCAATAATGTAGAACCTTTTTATATATATGAATGTTCTTCTTCAAAATTTACATCGGGCTATATTTTTTTTTAAATCTTTTTTTTAATCTTTATATGTAATTTTTTTTCTTTTTTTTGAATTTGACTTTTTTTCTATATTTTTTTCAATCTTATTTTTGACATTTTATTTTCTCTCCATATATGTATATATTAATATTATTATTATTATTATTATTGAATGGCCAAATGCTTGATAGCGAAATAGAAAAACTCCAAATTCTTGTAGTGAAACGCTTAACGACAACAATGTTGATGAATTTGACGGTCAAAGACCTGGATTAGAGAACATGGCTCTGTGTAGCGGTTGAGCAACTAGAGGATCGAATAACTATGATACCAATATAACAACCAAAAGTCGTATATGCAACGGAAATATTAAAATACTTCGTAGACAAAGACATCCATCGTAGGATAGTAATTGTAAATGTATATTGTATTAAAGAAATGATGTAGGATGATTACAATTGAGAATGAGGGTCATGTATATATAGCCAAGTAAGTACCCTTTCACGAACATGCATGTGTCTAAGACATGCCTTTTCATTATTAACTAACTAGCCATTAGTTAATTTACATATTATTTATTATTATATTTATATTATTATGATTATTATTTATTATCTATTTTTACAATATTTATGTTCATAACAGAGTTTGGCCCTAAGACTTGAGGTGGAGTTCGGGGAAGTGTTGTGGGGGCTTTCCCAGCGTTTTAGCGGAGCAGAAAATGCAACATCTGCTACAGGCCACATCTTTTGCTTGTGGAGGAGGATCAAGCATTTAGGATCAGTTTTGGAGTGTCAAAACTAGGACAAACCCTTTCTGCGTTTTTGACAAGGACCTCAGAAATAATCTAGCAAAATTTTCTGGGCAGATTTGTTAGGTCAAACAGGTGTCTTAATTCACGTAGCAGCTAGCGGAGCTAGGGGAAATTTAGGCCAAAATTTCAAGGTCAATGTTTGGCCAATTCCTTTGTGGGTTTTTGCGGGTTATTGGTGGCTAGGTCGGGGTTAATTTCCAGGAATTTTCTAAGCACCGAAGAAGGCCCTAGCAGCAGATTTTCACACCCAGCAGCGTATTTCTAGACAATTTAGCGTAGAGCCAGGAGATAAAGCAGCAGCATATTTGAGGGGGGCTTCTTATTATTCATTCTGCCTTAGCTAGCTTGCCTTGACCAAGCCTAGGTGCACTCTTTCGAGCACCTCATTGTACCTTCTTCATATTATAATAAAATGGCTCAGCAACGCAGTTTTGGATTTAAAATGGTGTTCTGATGCTTGAGTATTTTTCTGTGTGCTTTTGGCTATGTTTGCTTTGTTATATACTGTAAAAATCCCTAGGAATATTACACTCGGGTCTACCAAGGCAGATGAGGAGGTGTAGATCACTTTGTGGCAGGTGTACTAGCAGCGTGGTTGTTGTATGGGCACATATGGGATTCCCTATAGTACATGAGGGAATGGCATTGAGCATTGGTATCCAGGGGTGCATGGAGTTCAGTGCTATGTAGAGGTGTGTAGGGGTAAGTACTTGTGTGCAATCAAGCAAGATGATGCACAACAAGTTGTCAGAGTGTTGCCTCTAGAGAGATATCCTGACGAGGGCATCAGGCACATCATTAGGTTTGGCACACTCGGATTTGGAGAGCGAGTTGATCACAGGGTCGATCGTGAGATTCCATTTATCACTCTCCAACATTGCACACTGACACGGGGGACTTGGATATCATCTCTTTATGCACTCATCACGAGTAATAGGACCCATGAGGTTCATCTGAGATAGTTGGATGGGACACAATGCATTGGGAGAGAGGTTTTCCAGTTGTGACATATGGTCAGGACGCGAGTTGGTGGATGCAGGCTTGAGGGTAGTCTGATCTCCTGCAGAGGTAGCACTTGCACCACCCTTAAGCCCACACTCAGGGTGATACATGATCCCTGTAATATCCCAAACGGGATATTTTGCTAAATTTGCAGAAATTTAACTCAACCAAAAATTTCACCATAAAATTACTATTCAATTAACAGAAGATTGCCATGTAAAATATAACAAGTAGAGTGCATGCAATTCAATAACACAATGAACAGATATAATCTCATCTTGTATTATAATAAATGACTAAAAGAGTGTACATGATGATATAGCTTAAATAGCTGAGATAGACAATCTGGTCTCCAAAACTGATCTGCTCTGATGTTGAAACCGACCCTCCCAAAACTAAACTGAAATCAATCACTGCACCTGTGAATTCTGGCTGAATCCACCAAGGAGATGAGGTGGGTTTTCGTCCACTCTCACCAAGATCACCCGAGGGTTTCCATCCTGGGGCTACTATTGAAGTAGAGAACCGAGTTCTCAAACCTCTCCACAAGAAGAAATCACACATCCACGGTGTCCTCTAATGGCCTCCTCTTCCTCTCTTTATAGATTTGATGGACCCCTCTAGAAGCAACTATTTTATTATTCTTTTAATCATTGAGAGCATTTTTCTTAATTAAAATATTCTTTTTTAATGTGGAAAAATGGTAAATTGGCCACCATGCCTCATCAAACCACTGAAAATCACTTCTAACCATCCCATCCTGTAGATCTCGTTTCTATTCCAACGAGCTATTACAGTAACGTGTTTTGTCAAGTATTCCTCCCGAAATTCCACCTTAAGCATAATTAATTGAGTCAGGGCCATTAATAACTCTATTTTTGAAAGGTTTTTTTGAGCTAACACTTCTGTGATCCATAATATTATTAACTGCATCTTTCGGAAAAAATCACATAAGAGATATTCTCATCGACGCGTTTCGAACCAGCCAATGTGGTTCTTGTTGGAATGCAACAAAACGAAAGGAATATTGTGCGGATGATGGCATTAACCAAGCGAATGCCATCGGACCTCATTAAAATTCCTCAAAACCCCACCAAAATCCCCCAAGCAATCCATATATGTCAACCAATATGACGGTCGCGTGCAATTGAGAATCAATACTTGGATCCCACACAAACCATTGGGTGATACCATACCTCTATGCCACCCAACCAAGAACGGATCCCTCGATGCCTAGATCCCAAACTAAACTCTGACTTGACCTGCCATCAACAGATCCTCCTAGATCCCAATGCCACCATGGCCACTCATCAAGACCCCTATCCAATGGCTCTAGTTGTGCTCTGTCTCCAACTATGGTTGTTGCTCCCTCAACTGAATACCAACTCATCACCTCTCTCTAGTCTAACCCCTGACTCAATCCAACGCCAATCACATTCTCTTGATGTTGGGGTGGAACGCTGAAGAGTTGTCGACCTGTATCCCACTGACAACTGGAGCATGTAGTATCTGTCATGTCTAAGGGTCCCTGCTCCACTGTGCCCCTGACTAAGGACATCGTACCATCAATAGGGTACCAACTCATGATCTCCCGCCAATCTAATGTATGGACACATGTGCAAGGAATACATCGACATGGATGATACTAGTCCATACTCAACTCCTGATGCTCTACCTGGTTAACCAACAAAATTTGTCCAAGAAATCCTGCCTCTCTCCCAATAATGGGCAAAAGTCAGTATGTTGTGTTGCAAGCCCTGTCGATGTACTCTTGGAGACAGTTGTTCCCTAAAAACACTGCAACTTCACTAGATTCCATTACATTTGTTTGCACCTCATCAATGGATAGACCCAAAGATGGATGCACTGCCATCTCCCTCGTCTGATAGGGAACTCCATGCTCCTCCAGTCCACCAATCTCTTGCAAAACTGTCCTGTCAGACTCCAACACCTTCTGAGGACAAGTGTCTGTAAATACCAGTGTTGATAATATCGGTATCGGGAAAATATCGGCGAGGGTCTAGAAAATATCTTATCGGCAATATCGGCGAAAATATCGGCAAAATATCGGCAAATATCGGCAAGCATAAAAAATGCATAATATATTCATTTTTTAAAGATTTTTAAACATATAAAGCAATAACAACATGAAATAAACACATTGGCACATAAATATGAAGAAAACACTGATATATATGATGTCAAATAGAAATGATACATCAAAGGCGATACCAAATCCTGCTGATCCCTGATAATTGTCCATTCAAAGACTCAAATGTGGATAACCAATACAAAATAACATCACATATATAAAAGTATCTCATCATCATGAGTTATATGTAGCATAACAAATAAAACTAGCAGCTATCTATCTGAAATCACTGCCCTCTCCCCCTTTTACGGGAAAACATGATGGGCTGTTTGCCAGGCCTGCCCCTAGTAGTAGGAGGCCCTGACCCTGCCTCTGCAGCTAATGTCAAATAATGAGTGCTAGGTATGGGGCTATGCTATCCTATATCTATAGCAGATGGTGTTGATGCTGATGCTCCCGCAGTGTCCTCCTCCTCCTCCTCCTCCTGCTCCTCCTCTGAGTGTTGCTGCTCCTCTGACTCCAAGTCCTCCTCTTACTGCCCCTACTCTAATGGATCATCTGCCACTGGCTCTAACCATGAAGGTGACTCCTCCAAGAGGGGCTCCTCAGACTCCGCCCTCCACGGAGACAATACATCAATATTGTCTAAGCTAAGTCACATGACACGAGGACACGAGACACAGAGGACACGTAAATACGAGTATTCAATACGAAACGCAACGACCTGGAAACAAGACACGGGGGACACGTTTTATATATATATATATATATATATATATATATATATACACCGAAATATAGTTTTTTATCCATACTAAATTGCAAGTTGCAGCTTATCTAATCAAATTAAAATATAATTACTTCTCAAAGTTTATAGTTCACTTTAAAAAAATAAATAGAATCAAAATTTACTATTTAGAAATTAGAATGTGATATGCTTGGTCTTGATTCTTGAATATTCAATGTTCATTGCTCATGTACAACTTACAAGCACATAAGAAAATAACTAAAGTCTAATCCTATTGATTTCCACTGCCCCTCTTGCGAGAAAATGCCACAGCTTTCCCTTTCCCTCTAGATGTAGATGCTCGTGCTGGTGGAGTTGGCAGTGGAGTTTGCTATGCTATAGAAGCTGAAGAACTAGAAGTAGGAGCTATAGGAGGTAGACCACGTCCTCTACTGGTGGCAGGGGTAGCCCGGGCAGGTGGTGTCACCTGGAAACATTACAATCTCCCAATCCCAAAATCCTAAAAAACTAATAAGTCTGCTACATTTTGAATGAAATCTAAAATTCTACTTTCTCCATATGAAATCCAATGAGGCCGGAACCACTCTCAAACATCCTGAGTCATTTCATGGTAATGTTAAAAATTTAAGTAAAAGGATGAAAATGAAGATTAAGGAGAATGTCACTTTTACTTTAAGAATTTAACATTACCATGAATAGCATATCAATACTAGGGCCTAGAACGCTCAAACCCTCCTTGGCAGCAACCACATAGCTCTCCCCTTCCTTCTCCAACAATCAGAAAAATAAAATGACATGGAAAAAACCAAAAACGGATTTTTATAGGCCGCGCGAAAAGTTTTTCCTGTCACCGGGCGATTTTTTCCATCGTCGCGCGATATTTTTGAAAATATCAGCGATATTTCGGAAATCGCGCGATATTTTCAAAAGCCGAAAATATCGCGATATTTTGTCGGCGATATATCGGCTCGCTGAAAATATCGCAATATTTCTGAATATCGCCGATATCTCAGCGATATTATCAACACTGGTAAATACTACCACTCGGCTAGTTATTTGTACATATGTCTGCTCCTCATCAATGGCTGACTCCAAGGGTGGCCGCTCATCCTTCTCTATCACGGGCTCAACATGATCCTCCAACTGGCTCTCCCCAAGAGGCTCATCATGCATATTGTGCACATCATCCTCCTCAGCTGTCTCATGCTCCGCCATATGCTGCTCATGCCGAATCATCATTGGCGACTCATCATCCTCGACGTCTCCCATAGGGTCCACTAACTGCTCACCATACACACCCGAATATAAATCTAGCCTGCTGTCAACAACCCTACATGACTCAAGCTCCTCAAAGGCATCATCGTATGAACCCATGGACTCGTCCAAGGAAGAACCCTCACCCTTAAAATCAGAAGGAATCTCCACCTGCGCTACCTCTGTCATGTCCTTAATGTCACTAGAGCATGAGTGGTCAGGTCCCCAAGGTTCCTTGCAGATGAAGCAAAGTCCCTTCCTCCTCAGCTCATTCTTGTTGCATGATCCACCCAACCTGAGCAGCTCCTCCCCAGTCAATTGTCTTTTGAACAGCCCACTGTTATGCTCAACGAACCTTTCAGCTAGTCCATAATTGTTCCTTCCTCTAAATGGCCAACAACTCAGATTGCATCTTCTTTCAAATGGCATCACGGTCTCCCATAACTGAAGACAAAATGGACAACCTGTGCTGTTTTGACCGTGTTAGGATGATATTTCTTAATGCTAAAGAAGCATTGGAACATTTGATGGATCAAGTCATCACACCCCAGATCAAACATGGTTTCTTATGTTCTAACCATGGCCATGATTTCTAGAACCTCAAGCTTCTTCCCAAAGGTAGAGCCTGCATTGTTGTCCAAGTCTTGAAAAGTCTCTACTATCAGCTTGAAAACTCTCCTCATAACATCATCATTGAAAGGAGGTATAGATGTGGTTAGTCTCATAATGTTATTGAGACAAGATGCAACAGGAAGTCTAACCCCTTCACAAGGTTCCTCCAAGAATTTGGGTTGTATGAGAGAAAGCATAGCTGGTCTTAGAGCCCAAATGAGATTCTTCCCTTCTAACTGGTTCACTTCGGAAATGAGTGCATTCAATTCATCTAATTTGAAAAGGACTTTCCATGTGACCCTCATGTGCTTCAAATCTATCCCAAGTGAAAATATTTTGAGCCCTATTTCCTACCCCTTTTGTGCATCCTTTGGTTGTTCTCTTTGAAGAATGGCATAGACCCCTCTTGAGAAGGGACTGATGTTTGTTGTCACTAGTTTATTAAGAGAGTTTATGAAGGTCTTATCCATGTTTGTTTAATGATAGCAAGTTCAATGTGACCATGAGGCCACTATTTTCTGAGTTTGAGTGTATGTTAGTTACTGGGGATTTTGTCAAATACTTGGCATTCCACGTTGTAGGTGAAGTTTGAGTTTACACATGTTCATAGTTTCTTCAAAGGACTAATATAATAGTTAGCAAGTACATTGTCACAGAAGGAAAACAAATTCTTCCACGAGTTGTTCTCTGTATCGACTATGCCAAACCTTCTCCCAACAGTAAACACTGGAATTATAATTTGGCCTCCTCAAAATTCTATGTCGTCTTAGCAACATGAACTGGTCTCTAATAAAATAACGTCCACAATAAAATGTTCAACAACACTAAGAATTGCGGCCCATTGCATTCCATTATACATGCTCTGCACGCTGGAACTTCAATCAGCAATCGAATGCTCAGCGCTTGAAGTGCACTTCCTCTCTGTCATATGGACGCTTATACAAACCCATACTCAATTATGCACACTGAGACAGGGGTACACATTCCTCAGCCATCCGATGTACTTTCTTTGCAGGTAGCCAATCTAAAGGGCATTCTACACATTTCCACGTTGTACAGGAATAACATTTGGCCCCTTCAAATCGAAACGCGCAAAATCGCACACTACAGGGATGTGCATGTTATTGATGGCCCGATGCGAAGTGCACAAACAACGATTTTGTTGGAAATACTGAGAGGGGGGGTGAATCAGTGTTTCTTTTTCCAACTACTATTTTACCAGTGGAAACATTTATATTTAGAACACAAGATGAACAACAAGTATCAATGCTTTTATTAATATACTCTTTGCAATAAAATAGATACAATATATAAGTGGTTGCAATCAGTTGCCAAGCACCAACTTGGACTTCTGTGAGGCTCCAACCTCCAGAGCTCCAACTCTGTTTCGCCCAGTGTTTTAAAAACAGTCGGCTCGGAACCGACTCGGCTAAGTTGGTCCGAGCTAGGCCTCAAAAATTTGACTCGGCCAAGTATTCGGTTCGGCTGGCCGGATTTCGACTTGGTATTAACCCGGCCGGCTCGGCCAAGTCCATATTAACCCGATCGGGCTACATACAGCGGCCCAGGCACATAAAAAAACAGTGATTTTTAAAAAAAAATTATTAATTGTTTAGTGTGGGGGACTCCAAAGCACTTTAGTTTTTGTTTAGTTGGTCTTTGGAGTCCATTCCCCTCTCCCAAACCCTATTTAACCCACTCAACCCCTCTCATTCTCTCACAGCCATCTCATGCATTTGAGTGAGAATTTCAGTGAGAGTTTGTGAGGAGTTGTTGAGTTTGTTTTTGGAGCAACAGTGAGGAGTCTTGGGCAAGCATTGTAACTGGAGTGAGGAGCTTCTTGGGCAGCGATTTGGAGCAGCATTAAGGAGTTGGTTTCTTGGAGCAAGTTTAAGGAGGCAGTTTGTGCCCGGAGGTATTTTTTTTCACTTGTACAAATCTGTTTTTGCTTATTAAATTTTATGTGCAAATCTAGAAATCCTAAAGAGTGCTTTTTGTGAAAGAAATGAACATTGAATCAATGTTTTTTTTTTCATTTTCAGATTGTTTGATTTCATTTCCAAGTCAAAAAATGGCACCTAGAGTGAAAGATGTTGCTTGGGCACATGTTGAAATGGTTGAAAGTCAAATGCATTGCAAATTTTGCCATAGGAAAATTAAGGAAGGTCCTGGGGGCATTAATAGGCTGAACCAACACTTGGCGGGGATTAGAGGCCAAATTACTCCATGTACCTCAACAAAAATTGGGGAGATTAGGAAGGAATTGTTAGCCAGCTTTGAGAAGTTTAAAGAAGATAAGGCTAGGCAAAAAGAGTTAGAGGCTGAAATTGGGAGGAAGAGGAATATACAAAAAATGATGGCTACCAACCCCCATTTTGATTCTGAGGGTTCTTCCTCTATCCCTTATACTGATGCATCCAACCCCTTTCGATATGTTCCTCCCTATTTTGAGTCTATTCAAGAAAAGGGAAAGGGTAGAATGAAAAAGGGTGATATGAATATCAAAAGTTATTTCACTCCCTCCTCTCCATCAGATGCACATAGTCCTCAAGCTAGTAGAAGTCAAATGCAGCCCACTTTAGATGAACATTGGAAGAAAGAATTGAGGGAGACTGCTTGTGATTACATAGCTAGATGGTGGTATGATGCTGATATCCCATTCACCATAGTATGAGCCTATGTTTGATGCCATACATGCTGTTGGAAAAGGCTTCAAAGGCCCTACTATGCATGAGCTAAGGGGGTATCGTTTGCAATAAGAAATTTTATCCATTAACGACTATTTGAAAGATTTCAAGGACTCATGGGCAAGAACAGGATGTACCATCACGTCAGATGGATGGACTGATCAAAGAAACCGTACCATCATAAACTTTCTTATCTTCTGCCCACAGGGAACCATGTTTTTAAAATCAGTTGATGCATCTGATAAGGTAATAGATTGGCAATTGTTGTTTCAGCTATTGGATGAGGTTGTTGAGGAGGTGGGGCTGGCTACTGTTGTTCAAGTCATCACAGATAATGCCTCTAACTATGTTCTTGCTGGTAAACTGTTAGAGGAAAAACACAAGACCATCTTTTGGACCCCATGTGATGCACATTGCATAGACCTCATGCTTGAGGATATTGGAAAATTAGATTGGGTCAAAAACATTGTAGGTCATGCCAAAAGCATAACAAAATTTATCTGCAATCATTCATGGATTTTGAGCCTCATGAGGAAACACACTGGGGGCAGGGATATTATTAGAACTGCCATCACTAGATTTGCTACTCATTTTTTGACATTGAAATCTATGCTTTCACAACATAGAAACTTGTAAAAGATGTTTTCCAGTGAAGAATGGAATCTAAGCCAGTGCTCTCACAAACTGGAAGGCAAAGAATTGAAAAAGAAAGTTAGTGAAGAAATATTTTGGAGAAAGGCAGCAGTGATTGTGAAGCTTGCTGAGCCACTAGTTAAGGTGTTGCGATTGGTAGTTGGGGAAATATTGGCTATGGGCTTCATTTATGAGGCTATGGATCAAGCAAAGGAGCAAATAAAGAGGGCATACGAGGATAAAGTGGCTAAGTATGGGCCCATTTGGGCAATCATTGATGAAAGATGGAACAATCAACTCCATCGCCCTATACATGCAGCTGGGTATTTTTTGAACCCACGGTATCATTATAAAGCTAAGGAGACAAGAGCTTTGAGGGGGCAGGTTAGAGATGGACTGATTGACTACAATGATTGCATGATCCCATTGGAGTGTGATCAACTGGAGATACACCGACAGGTCACGACCTTCACCAATGCATCGAGTACCTTTGGGAAGAGCCTAGCAAAGATTGCAAGAGAAACAGATGAGCCAGGTAAACAAAAATTACAATTTTCAAATTCTTAATAGTTTTTTTGTTAAATCGTTTATAATTTTAAAGTTAGATATAATTTGTAATTTTGTTGAGCTAACTCATTACACTCCTATGTTTTTTGCAGCACAATGGTGGGAGGTTTTTGGTAGCCATTGTCCTGAATTGTAAAAGTTTGCAATTCGTATTTTGAGTCAAACTTGCAGTGCTACTGGGTGTGAGCGCAATTGGTCCGTCTTTGAGAGGATTCACACAAAGAAGAGAAACCGTTTGGATCAATAAAGGTTAAATGATCTAGTCTATGTCCAATACAACCTCTGGCTCAGACGCAGCCAACTATTGAACAAAAAACCTGATTCAGATCCCATTGTGTTGGAAGACATTGAACCAACATCAGACTGCGTAGTGGAAAGTCATCCAACAGAGTTTTCTTCTGATGAGGATATGGATTTTGAATTACAGATGATAGCATCACTCGAACATAATGTTTAGTTGAATGGAGATCCTAATCCACTTGTACCAGCCTCAGCCTCACAGCCAGCGAGTCCTCTAGTTGCAAGTGCTTCCTCTACTCAGCCACGACAGAAACACAATCTATCTCAGCTTGCATCTGCTGCACAGCCTGCTAGTGCTACCACTTCTACAGTTGCAGTTGGAGATGATGAGGAGGAGGAGCCATGGGGTCCCCTATCTGACTCTGATGATGATCCAGAGATTGATCCACATGATCTTGGCTCCTCTAGCAGTAGCTACTAGCCAATAGTACTGGTCACGGTTTACTTTTGTTGTAGAGGCCATTTCTAGCCTCCTTGGTTATGTGTTTTTGTTTTGAACATGTATGTATTGGACAGTGCACTGGGTGCCATTTTGATATAATGGATATATTCATGAGCCTACTTTGATCATATGTTGTCTTCAATCTATATTCTAATGCTGTGTGTTTGGAAACATGAATGAAAATATTTAAAATTATGTTTTTTTATAAATAAAAAAAATATTTAATGTATTTTTTACAACGACCGAGTCATTGAAATCGAGCCAGCCGAGTCGATACCGAGTCAGAGTCGACCCTCGGCTGAGTCGGTGTCGAAGTCGGAGTTTTAAAACATTGGTTTCGCCAAGGCAACAATCTTGGACTTAGGAGCACCAACCCCAAGGACTTCAATCCTTCCAGTTCCTACGACACCAGTCCCAAAGACACCTATCCTTGCTACTTCTGAGGCATCAACCCCAAGGACTCCAATCCTTCTTACTTCTGAGGCACCAACCCCAAGGACCCCAATCCTTCTTACTTATGAGGCACCAACCCCGAGGGTTCCAACCCAATCTTGTCAAGGCATGTTTGATAGTAATGTTTTGTTCTCAGAACTCTTCTCTACTAAGTTTTGTCTGTTTATAGCTTCACTGTAGTCTCCATGCTACAACATCAATGACAACCAGTCTTCTTATGAAGGAGTCTTTACAACTCTTCATACTGCCCACACAGAGTCTCCAATAGCTTTCATGACCTCTGATAATGTCTCCACACAGCTTTAGCGAGTCCACTGTTAGCTGCACTAAGCTCTACATGAGAACCAGCTTTTTGTTCAAGCATATGTTCTTATTGTCACAGTGAATGCATTAGCATGAATGTTTCTCTGCTGGCTACTTCTCCCCTTCAACTGTCTCCTGTCCTGTTGGTCCTTCAGCCCTTTTTCTGTTCTGCTGGACCCTCTGCTACTGCCTCTGTTTCCTCCAGCTTTTTCAATACCACAACTACAACCTTCAACACGCCCTATTCTCTGCTTTTTTTATTGTATACATTCCTGATGCCTCTGACTATCAGTTTCCTCTTTTTCGCTGGCTCTATGGCTTCCTCCTCGATCTCTATAGTTTCCTCTGCCTCGCTTGATCTTCGGTCGTTGTGGCTTCCTCTGCGCTGGCTTGCTTCTTCAGTTTCTCGATCCTTTGGCTTCCTTTGTCTATGACTCTATTCAGGTTTACCAATGCTCACAAGACACGTTCATTCATAACAGAGGACCGAAATACACAGAGGAAACATGTTCCATGTTAAAACTGTAACAGCGCTCCTTTTTTCAATAATCATAGACATACCTAGGACTTTACAGTTTAAAGGAGAGCCTGTACCAATCAGGACGGCCCCTGCCTGCCACGTCACCATCGTAATCACAGTTGGCATCGTTCAGGCCTCCTAAACTATCGGAACCGTTATCATAAGCCTTTTGGCCTAAAAACCTCGCGCAACACAATTATTTGAATTACACAGGAAATATATGAAAATCCGACTTAAACACTAAAGGGCAGACTTCAAATACATTTTAGCCACATCTATTCCTGTATCGGATCCGCTACATATATCGCAATCGGCAGTCACAGATTCCCGATGGCTAATGACCGATTCACCTGTGGATGCGACATGATATAAAGCAAAACGCAATGTTGCATCGGACCCACAACCTTCATCGCAATCGGCGCTTGCAAGAGGACAGTTCTTTGGGTATTGTAATATGCGAGTACCGATAGGGCAGATGCGATATAACATTAAACCTTCCATAATGTTGTCGTCGAGTGCGCAACGTATCGCAGTTGTATGATATACATAGATATATTGCAATTTGTATGGTTTAACGTGGTGAGGCTTAAGGCCTGCATACATAACGATATATATGAAATACACTTAAACCCACTTTGAAGCACTTACCTGGACTTCACTTGTTTATGTACCCGGACATATATGTCATCGGGTCCGCACATATATATCGCAATCGAGGTTTCGGGTGATGGCACATAACCGAACCGCCGATTATCATATCACCAATATATATATATATATATATGTCGCTGTCGGGGGTTTTAAGGTGATGGCATAGTAGAACCCGCCAATTACACTTTTGCCAAAATATATATACATGCCCGCTCCGATAGTGTATTCAATACAACTATGATTTCCGCCTCCAATAGTGTAAATGCATATATATATGAGTTTTGGCCTCCGATAGTGTTAATGCATATATATATGAGTTTTGGCCTCCAATAGTGTTAATGCATATATATATATGAGTTTTGGCCTCCGATAGTGTTAATGCATATATATAACCCTTTTGTGGCCTATATTGCTCTCGATAGTGTATTTGCATGCATATAAACCTTTTGTGGCCTATATTGCTCTGGATAACTCCCTATAGCTCTGTTTGCTTCCCCCGATGACTCTGATAGCTTTGTTTGCTTCCTCCATTGCTCCGATAGCTCTGTTTCGCTCCGTTTGCTCCTCTAATATGTTCTTCTTTGCAATATAAATATATGCCATATATATATGGCTCCTCCTGTAGCTCTGTTTTGCCTCCTCTGGCATGTTAACTCCTCTTTTGATAACTTCTTCCCCTTGGTTCTTCTTGGGCATGTATTACATGCAATGCTCCTCCAATGTGGCTCCTCTTGCTCCAATGTGGCTCTTCTGGCTTGGCAATGTCTTTCAAAGACCTCCTCTGATACCTTCATACCTTGATGGCCTCTTCCTTTTCCGATATGCCTCTCTTGCTCTGATATTCTGCAATATGCCTCTTTTGTTAACTCCTCTGTTAACAAACTCTTGCTTATAGCATGGCTATCCTGATGGCCTTGCTCCTGTCTCTTCATGTATCTGCTCTGCTTCCCCTTGGCTTCATATCATCTTCTAGCATCTAGAATATTGCCATATTGACATCAATGACAACCTAGGTCAACAATCTCCCCCTTTGTTATTGATGGCAATATTCTTCTTCTCTCCCCCTTTGACATCAATGGCAAAGGAGTGCTCTGGGACTCCCCCTATCAAACTACTTCTATTCTTCATGAATGGTAGACTTCATGGGTCTGTGACTCCCCTTGTCATAGTGCTCTTCTTTTTACTCAAGATAGAAGGATTGATGCTTTATCATCAATTAGCACATTATTCCCTCTTCATGTCTCAGAACTACTTTACCATGGCTTCAACAATGCTTAAAAAATGCTTTACTTCAATGCTTTCAATCAGAATGCAAATAGCCATACACCAAGTGTCCAAGTCCAGGTTTTTATGCTTCAATTCATGTTGTTATCTCCACAGTCAGAATTGAGAGGCCTTCATAGTTCGAATCAAGAGAAAATGCCACTGAAATTTCTTTCTTGTTATCTTTCTTCAGAGCCGATTTCCTTTGTGTCTCTGTGCTTCTCCTTGAGTCACTGCCATCCAGTATTCAACATCACTGCATTTGGATGAAATGGTGAGAGGTTGTGCCTTACTGTTGCTATATTTTCTCAGTGATCAGTCTTAGCATAAGTTATATTTGATTGCACCACATTCTCCTTTCTACGAGCCATCTTTTCCTTGTGTTCTTGTACATATCTCAGCAAGTTATTTCCCTAGCAGATTTAGATATCCAATCTGTGACTAGCTTTTAGAAAATCATTATGTTGATTTGCATCTTCTTGCAATGCTTCAGTTTTGTTATATGCTACCAACTACTCTTACTTCAAACTCCATTCCTGATGTATCTGTTTGTTTGAAGATTGTTTTTGTTAATGTCCATAATTTATCTGTTCTCACATGAAATCCCTGAGTCAAGACATTTAGCATCTGCAATATCAGCACCATAGTTATTTGCCCTATTTCTCTAGCATTAGATGACTTTCTCTGTTGCTCCAAATACTACTTAGTGATTAAGTGGAAAGCATTTTTAACAACAGTCCAAAGAACGGTTACAGGATCATGTTCATTAATGGAGTACCACTAAGAAATGATCGTTATCAAAGAATGACTGTTAATATAGCTCAACAAGGATTTCATAGGGACCCTTTCACTAATAGCTTCTGCAATAATGATCAAGAATCACAGGCTCCCCCTAATTGTATGCATCATCTCTTTTGGCAGAGTCTTCCCATCAAATGCTTAGATTGTCAAAATTCAGGCCAACGACATATGTTGTTCGTTGGAGAGTTCAAGTGACTTTTGGATTGTATTTGCTTCCTTCTCCATACTTGTGTAACTTTCTTCTTTTGCATGGTTCTAGCTTGTGTAAGAGCCCAAGTTAAGTTACAATCACGTGCCATATGACCAAGGTTATGACACTTGAAGCATTCTACATTGTTCATGAATAAGAATTCATGATTTCTTCCTGCAAAATTGTTTCTTGGAGAGTGTTGGGGACTATAATATCTATCTCTATGGGATGGTTGGGGACCATAACATCTATCTTTATGATATGCTTTACAATCTTTTGCCATGTGACCAAAGTTTGTACAAGAATAACAATAACCAAAAAATGAACTTTGGTACCTGGGAGATGGAGATTTCCTTGATGTACTTCTGAAGCCTTTCTGCCTTGAGATCCTTTGATGATAACCATTGCCTCTCGCATCTTTGACATCATCTACATTTCTTCTTGGAGCAAGATTTCTTCCATTGTAGCCTTGATGTTTCTCCTTACCTTTGCTTGAACTAGGAGCATCACCATTTCTTTCTGGCTTCTTCACATCCCCTTTGTTTGAAGCATTATCATTCTTGTTTGAGGATTCACCTGCATACCCGAGACCTAATTTATCAAATGGACATCTGTGATAGTTAAGCATGTCATCCAAGGCTTGAGAGCTCTTCAAGATTTTGTTCATCCCTTCAACCTTTTTTTCTGAGGAAGACATTCTCTTCTTCCAATCTTTCACACTCATTATTCTTCTTAGCAAGTTGTTTCTCAGTTTCTTCCTTGATACGAGTAGCTTCATCTGCTTCTATTTTAAGGGAGATGATATCTGACTTCATTTTGAAGATTTCTTCATTCTTTGCTTGACTGCTCTCCATTTCTTCCTTGATCCTTGTAGCTTTACATGTTTCAGCCTTGATAAGCTTGATGTTAGATTTTAATTTGAAGATTTCTTCATCCTTTGCTTTTAGTTGACAAATCATGGTGTTTCTTTCTTTTCCTGCTTCATCAACCTGTCCTTCTATGACTTCCAATGGTTCCATGGTCTTTTCAGCTCCTTGTGCTTCTTTACTTACTTCTTGTAGTTGATATTTGAGAGAGGAGACCTCTACCTTGTACTGACCAATCTCTTCTTCAAGTTTGTTCAAGCTCTTGTGCCTTTGTTCAAGTTGACTTGACAAGGTATCTTCCCATTTCTTTGATTTATTCAATTGATTTGTCATGGATATGACTTCTTCATGATGCTTTCTTTTGCTTTGATGAAATTCCTTCTTAAGCTTAGCAAGCTCTTCATCCCTTTCTTGTACTTGAAGCTTGACAAGATCAACTGTATCCCTTGTTTGATCTTGGTCACCAGCTAGTGTTATCTTCTTAAGTTCCTCATTTTCCTTTTTCAAATTGTTAATCTCTTCCATGGCAGCCATAAGTTGAGCAAGAAGATCTTCTACAAAATCGTTTTCATTCTCTTCATCTTCTAGGTCTGCTTTGGCCTTGATGTCATCATTCTCATTTTCAGCTTCTATGATGGGTTTTGGTTTTCCTTCTTGATTTCCATCATCTTCTTGTCTGATGATCATGGTCAATGCTCCTTTTGAGTGAAGGTCATGAAGTTTGTCCCATATACCCTTTGCTAATGAATATTTTACTAGATTGTTCTTTATAGAATCAGGTAGTCCATTCAAGATTCACTTCATTGCTTTTTCATCCATCCTACTATCAACAATCACTGATTTCCAGATTTCAATGCCTTGAGTCTGTAAGAATTTCCTCATTCTTGCTTCCCATATATTAAAGTTCCCATTGAACCATGGAGCCTCCTCAAATTGATTGTCTTCTATTTTAGTGGTAGAGAGAGACACATCCTTAGGAGGATTGGAGACTTTCTTCCTTGACTTCGCCATTTGTGTTCTAAGGATCAACCTTCAGGCTGTTAGGCTTTGAATGAAGGTACTGGCTCTGATACCAATTGTTGGAAATACTGAGGGGGGGGTTGAATCAGTATTTCTTTTTCCAACTATTATTTTACCAGTTGAAACATTTATATTCAGAACACAAGATGAACAACAAGTATCAACGCTTTTAATAATATACTCTTTGCAATAAAATAGATACAATATATAAGTGATTGCAATCAATTGCCAAGCACCAACTTGGACTTTTGTGAGGCTCCAATCTCCAGAGCTCCAACTCTATTTCGCCAAGGCAACAATCTTGGACTTAGGAGCACCAACCCCCAAGGACTTCAATCCTTCCAGTTCCTGCAACACCAGTCCGAAAGACACCTATCCTTCCTACTTCTGAGGCATCAACCCCAAGGACTCCAATCCTTCTTACTTCTGAGGCACCAGCCCTAAGAACTCCAGTCCTTCTTACTTCTGAGGCACCAACCCCAAGGGTTCCAACCCAATCTTGTCAAGGCATGTTTGATAGTAGTGTTCTGCTCTCAAAACTCTTCTCTACTGAGTTCTCTCTGTTTATAGCTTCACTGTAGTCTCCATGCTACAGCATCAATGACAACCAGTCTTCTTATGAAGGAGTCTTTACAACTCTTCATACTGCCCACACAGAGTCTCCAATAGCCTTCATGACCTCTGATAATGTCTCCACACAGCTTTAGTGAGTCCACTGTTAGCTGCACTAAGCTCTGCATAAGAACCAGCTTTCTGTTCAAGCATATGTTCTTATTGTCATAGTGAATGCTTCAGCATGACTGTTTCTTTGCTGGCTACTTCTCCCCTTCGACTGTCTCCTAGCCTGTTGGTCCTTCAGCCCTTTTTCTGTTCTCCTGGACCCTCTGCTACTGCCTCTGTTTCCTCCAGCCTTTTCAATACCACAACTACAACCTTCAACACGCCCTGTTCTCTGCTTTTTTTATTGTATACATTCCTGATGCCTCTGACTATCAGTTTCTCTTTTCCGCTGGCTCTTTGGCTTCCTCCTCGGTCTCTGTGGTTTCCTCTGCCTTGCTTGATCTTTGATCGTTGTGGCTTCCTATGCGTTGGCTTGCTTCTTCGGTTTCCCGATCCTTTGGCTTCCTCTGTCTATTTGGGTTTACCAATGCTCACAGGACACGTTCATTCATAACAGAGGACCGAAATACACAGAGGAAACATATTCCATGTTAAAACTGTAACAGCGCTCCTTTTTTCAATAATCATAGACATACCCAGGACTTTACAGTTTAACAGAAGGACTGTACCAATCAAGACGGCCCCTGCCTGCCACGTCACCATCACAATCACAGTCGACATTGTTCAGGCCTCCTGAACTATCGGAACCATTATCATAAGCCTTTTGGCCTAAAAACCCCGCACAACACAATTATTTGAATTACACAAGAAATATATGAAAATCCGACTTAAACACTAAAGGGCAGAGTTCAAATACATTTTACCCGCATCTATTCCTGTATCGAATCTGCTACATATATTGCAATCGGCAGTCACAAATTCCTGATGGTCGATGGCTGATTCACCTGCGGATGCGACATGATATTAAAGCAAAACACAATGTTGCATCGGGTCCACAAGCTTCATCATAATCGGCGCTTGCAGGAGGACAGCTCTTTGGGTATTGCAATATGCGAATACCGATAGGGCGGATGCAATATAACATTAAACCTTCCATAATGTTGTCATCGGGTCCACAATGTATCGCAATTGTATGATATACATATATATATATATATATCGAAATTCGCATGGTTTAATGTGGCGAGGCTTAAGGCCCTCATACACAACGATATATATGAAATACACTTAAACCCGCTTTGAAGCACTTACCCGGACTTCACCTGTTTATGTACCCGGACATATATGTTGTTGGGTCCGCACATATATATCGCAATCGGGGGTTTGGGGTGATGGCACATAACCAAACCGCTGATTATCATATCGTCGATATATATATATATATATATATATATATATATATATGTCATTGTCGGGGGTTTTGGGGTGATGGCATAGTAGAACCTGCCGATTACACTATCGCCAATATATATATATATATATATATATATATATATGTCCGCTCCAATAGTGTATTCAATACAACTATGATTTCCGCCTCCAATAGTGTTAATGCATATATATATGAGTTTTGGCCTTCGATAGTGTTAATGCATATATATAACCCTTTTGTGGCCTATATTGTTCCCGATAGTGTATTTGCATGCATATATATTATAACCCTTTTGTGGCCTATATTGTTCCCAATAGTGTATTTGCATGCATATAACCCTTTTGTGGCCTATATTGCTCCCGATAGCGTATTCCGCCTCCTATAACTCTTTTGTGGCATATATTGCTCCCGATAGCCCCTGATAGCTATGTTTGCTTCCCCCGATGGCTCCAATAGCTCTGTTTGCTTCCTCCATTGCTCTGATAGCTCTGTTTTGCTCCATTTGCTCCTCCAATATGTTCTTCTTTGGCATATAAATATATGCCATATATATATATGGCTCCTCCTGTAGCTCCGGTAGCTCTGTTTTGCCTCCTCTGGCATGTTAACTCCTCTTTTGATGACTTCTTCCTCTTGGTTCTTCTTGGGCATGTATTACATGCAATGCTCCTCCAATGTGGCTCCTCTTGCTCCAATGCAGCTCTTCTGGCTTGGCAATGTCTTTCAAAGACCTCCTCTGATACCTTCATACCTTGATGGCTTCTGCCTTTTCCGATATGCCTCTCTTGCTCTGCTATTCTGCAATGTGCCTCTTTTGTTAACTCCTTCGTTAACAGACTCTTGCTTATGGCATGGCTATCCTGATGGCCTTGCTCCTGTCTCTTCATGGATCCTCTCTGCTTCCCCTTGGCTTCATATCATCATCTAGTATCTAGATTGTTGCCATATTGACATCAATGACAACCTAGGTCAACAGATTTAATCCTTCAGCCCTTGCCATTTGATCAGTTCAACAATGAGGCCCGTTCCTGCAAATGAACTTGATGCATGCAGATGACGACTCGACATCCCTTTACATGTCTTCTCTCTGTAGTGGCTCGATTCAACCACAAGCTATGCCTCGTCAACAGCTCCTGAACATGGTTTCTTCTCCCAAGGCGGTCCTCATAGCCAATTAAATTACTAGTAGCAAGGATCTTCGTTGCAATTTTGATCGGTGGTGTATGCATTAGACACCACAGCAGCTCATACTCAACCATACATCGATACCCTGGCAACAGAAGCATGCATAAACTTTGTCTCAGCTACAACATTCCCAGCATTTAATAAACTCGGCTCTATTACACGGAAATTTGAATCGGCTCCATACTCCTGGAGTGCATGGGATGGCCTACGTGGTAGGACAACTTCACGAATAGTTGGGCATAGTGCCACATTACCATGATCCCATACTCATTGATAGTATATAGGGGACTTTTGGTATTTATACCGAGCAGGATAGTGAGTGGAGCGAGCAGAGATTCAGGTGGGACGGGATGGCTTGGGATCCTGGTATTGAGGAATTCTTTCATGTTAGGACAGTGAAAAGGTCAGGGACGAATCAGTGGCACATCTGGGACCCTAGCACATTTTTGCAGTGATGATGGGGAGCAACAACTAGAGAGAGCGTTGTTCAGCAATTGCTCGAGGACAAGCAATGTTTTGGCGGGGAGGACTGTGATATTCCCACTTAGCAATATTGCTAAGGGAAATATCAAACTTTCCTAATTTTGTCTTATTTCATGTTTTCACTTAGCAGATGTGGGTTCAGGGGTGTTGATTCGGGGTAGAATTGGATGTGCTCTTGCCATGAAAATTAGTGGACAGGCTAAAGCACATGAGATCTCCAAGACCCAGAAATGGTTTGGGCAGATTCTACCTAGTTAAGGAGATATTAAAATAATTAATATTTTTAATGGAGTTCCTAAGTCTAAACTTAGGAAAAATAAAACATTAATGGGTATTAATATAAAACTGGGTTAGAAGGTTCTAAATGACATGGATCAAGCCAAATCTAATCTTAGCCGTTGATTAGAGATGTAATCTCGACTATTGAAGGACCAACGGGAAAAGTATAAGAGGAGGCTTGAGGGTCAATTGGAGAATAGCTCCAAGGTCAACATTTGACCAATTCATTCGTGGGTTTTTGTGAGTTATTGGTGGAGAGCCAGGTTTAATTTCTCGAAATTTTCTAAGCATCCCGAGGAGTCCCTAGCAACAGTTCTTTGTAGCCAGCAACATATTTTCTGACTAGTTTCAGCGCAGAGCCAACAGAGAGCAGCAACAAATTTGAGAGGTATTTCTTACTGTTCATTTGGGTTTGGCTAGATTGCTTTCAGCAAGCCCAAGTGCACTCACCACATTGTACCCTCTTATTTATTAATAAAATGGCTCAGATCAATGCAATTCATCGAGATTTCTGGTGGTTAAATGTGTTGTAAATTTTTGTATGTGTTTTTGCTCTGTTTGCTTTGTTTAACATTGTATATTTCCATTAGGAATATTACAGTGACCAGCTACTAGAATTGTAGTTGACAAGTTTTGTGTTGTGGATTTGCAAGTGTGGAGGAAACTGGGTGTTGCGACTATCAGGGAGTTGTGTGGAGCCCAAAAGGGCCCAGCTGCTGAGAGAGAGTGTCGTCGAGCCCTAAGAGAGGTCAACAGAAGCAAACACAAACACAAGAAGATATAGATTGTGGAGAAAGTAGCCAAGGGCTGCCATGGGCGGCAAGCCAACCTGTTATATACCTAGGGGGATAATATGGGGTACCAAGGGAGGTACCCAAGGTAATAATGTAATAATGGGATGGGCCATAATAATAAATAAGGTGGTTAACCCATATCATGTAAGGGACCACAAGTAGTTAGTAATAATGTAATGGGCCCGTAGTATTAGTTTGATGGTATGAGGGAACTATGGTAATGACCCATGGTATTGTATGTATGAGGCCTATATAGAGGCTAGAGACTCCATGTGAAGGATTAGATTGTCAAGGATTATTGTATGAACAGGCATATGGCTTGTGGAGTGTTCTCCTTCCTTAAGGAGTGAATGTATGGTGTTGCCCTACCTTAAGGGTTCGATATCAATAAAGTGAATCATTTATATCTATTTCTCTCTTATTGTTTCTGGGTATATTTGCATTATCTTATATTTTTATATCAGATCTATAATATTTCCGGGTTAGATCTATAACAAGTGGTATCAGAATGTTATATACCTAGGGGGGATAATATGGGGTACCAAGTGAGGTACCCAAGGTAATAATGCAATAATGGGATGGGCCATAATAATAAATAAGGTGGTTAACCCATATCATGTAAGGGACCACAAGTAGTTAGTAATAATGTAATGGGCCCGTGGTATTAGTTTGATGGTATGAGGGAACTATGGTAATGACCCATGGTATTGTATATATGAGGCCTATATAGAGGCTAGAGACTCCATGTGAAGGATTAGATTGTCAAGGATTATTGCATGAACAGGCATATGGCTTGTGGAGTGTTCTCCTTCCTTAAGGAGTGAATGTATGGTGTTGCCCTACCTTAAAGGTTTGACCAATAAAGAGAATCATTTCTATCTATTTCAATCTTATTATTCTTGGGTTTATTTCTGTTATCATATATTTCTGGGTTAGATCTATAACAAGTGGTATCAGAGCTATAACAAGTGGTATCAGAGCACTTTCTTGGGCCAAAGTGGAGAATTTTTTTTAATTTTTGCAGGATTTCGGAGGCGACAAGTTTGCAGATCAGATCTATATGTTTTGGTGCAAGATCTGCAAAATCTAATTGCATATCTGGATTCTTTGTGCAAAAATAGCCGATTTCAAAAAAAAAAAATCGGTTGAATCAGAGTCCGGATGGAGATATCGCTGATCTAAAAATCAGTGGGGTTGCAGACAATTTTTCAGGGCAGCAAGTTTGCAGCGCAGATCTGGACGTCCTGGTGCAAGATCTGCAAAATATAATTATAGATCTGGATTCTATGTGAAAAAATAGCCGATTTCAAAAAAAATCGGTCGAATCAGAGTCCGGATGAGGGAGATATAGCTGATTTAAAATCAGCTCTTTTTGCAGAAATTTTGGTGACGACGGGAGAGTTGCAGCACAGATCTGAAATTCCAGTGCCTGGATCAAGATTTCTATCACATGGGTAGATGCAGAATGGTTGTTTCATTTCCAAAAACAGGTCATAATAGGGATTCTGAGCAATATTGACAGAATTGTGGCCATTTAAAATTTTCACCAATTTTTTTTGTGATGGCGGGTCAAGATTGGAGTTTGAGGGACTTGTATAAATTTGATGGCTCTCATCCAGCCAAATGGCTAGCACAAATGGAGAAATGTTTTAGTTTGAATTACATCATGGATGATGAGACTCGGCTGAGAATGGGACAAATGTACTTGGACTATGAAAGATGGCAATGGTGGCAAAGGCATCAACATTGCTATCGAAGGCCCTTGACTTGGGACATATTCACAAAAGCTATTATGGACCACTTTGACCGTAAAACTAATCTTGTGGATAAGCTCACACAGACAGACACACAGCCTAGCAAAGATTTTATTTTTACAGAAAAGAAGGAAACCAAAGAACCTAAAGGGTTATTTTCTGCTGGTATCTCCTTATTGCAGGTTCATGGATTGATTCAGAAGGAGAAAATCATTGTGTCTATAAATCCGAGTTGCAAGAAAAATCTCATAAATGTCAACTTGGCAAAAAAATTGCAAATTCTAGCAAAACACATTGAAAACACACAAGTGGATGATGAGGATGTTCAAGTGTACAAGGATTTGAAGATTTCTATGGATAAATATGTGTTGCATGGTGATTTTTATGCTTTAAATATGGATAACATGGATGTTGTTTTGGGATACCCTTGGATGGAATCAGTGGGTACTATCAATATTAATGTACAGAAGAAATTCCTAAAGTTCTAGTATAAAAAGAAGAAAATTACATTACAGAATATTTCCATTAATAAACAAGTAGAGTCCAAGGAGGCTGAAGCAGAAAATGTTCCAGGGTCTGACATATTAGATGATGAGCCAGTGATGATAGACAATCAAACACAAACAGAGGCTGAAGCAGAAAAGGTTACAGGTGCTGATACATCAGAGGAGGGCTCAGTGGTTGAAGTAATATTGAAAGATAAGACACCACAGCAGGCACCACAACATGCACCAGATAACAGTCAGGCTCCTGTAAGGGGTGAATTAAAGAAAAAGCCATCGTGGGTTAAAACTTCAACATATCATCACCCGCATCACCCTGCAAGACAACCATCAAGATGGCAACCAATTAGCCACACGGACAACAACCCCCACAGGACAGATGGAGAGGAGCGAGGATCCACCTACTACATATCAACACAGAAGAGCTACCACGGTCAACTTCCATCTCAAGCGAGCGAGGCACCAACGAGATCGAGGGTTCACCTTTCTCTTAGATGGCTAGATGCACGTGCATGGTACCAGTGGACTACTCTTTTGAGTAGATCTTATTATTTGTGTTCTTCCCATGTTTCGGGGACGAAAAATGCTAAGGGGGGTGGAATGTTATATACCTAGGGGGGATAATATGGGGTATCAAGGGAGGTACCCAAGGTAATAATGTAATAATGGGATGGGCCATAATAATAAATAAGGTGGTTAACCCATATCATGTAAGGGACCACAAGTAGTTAGTAATAATGTAATGGGCCCGTGGTATTAGTTTGATGGTATGAGGGAACTATGGTAATGACCCATGGTATCGTATGTATGAAACCTATATAGAGGTTAGAGACTCCATGTGAAGGATTAGATTGTTAAGGATTATTGTATGAACAGGCATATGGCTTGTGGAGTGTTCTCCTTCCTTAAAGAGTGAATGTATGGTGTTGCCCTACCTTAACGGTTTGACCAATAAAGAGAATCATTTCTATCTATTTCAATCTTATTATTCTTAGGTTTATTTATGTTATCATATATTTCTAGGTTAGATCTATAACAAGTGGTATCAGAGCTATAACACAACCACCAAGATAGAGTCATGTATAGGAGACACGTAGCCAGCGCAAGTAGCTAGAGGTGATGCGGGGTTCAGCACAACACATAGTTATGACAAAATTTTAATTTTCTAGTAACATATTTTCCTTTGGGTTTCTGATTTGGGAGATGGCCACAACCAGTTTAAGGTTTGAGAACAGGCTGGAGGGTGATTCCAACTTCATCCCTTGGAAGGCAACAGTTTCATTAATTCTCATAGAGAATAGCATATGGGAGTTTGCCAACACCAAAATCACCCTACCTACAAATGTTGCAGATCTAGTCATCGAAAATCATAAAGATGTGAAAACCAAAAGGATTATCTTGGATGTGGTGAAAGATCATGTGATTCCTCACCTATTTGAGAAGAATATAGCAAGGGAGATGTGGGAGGATCTGACAAAGCTATACTAGAGTGATAACATCAATCGAAAGATGGTGTTGAGAGAGAAGCTCAGGAACACCAAGATGACTAGATTATATATGGTGAACCCCTATCTCACCAACGTCACACCGATCAATGATAAGTTGGAAACAATTGGGGCTATTGCGACAAATGCAATGGTGAGGATGGCCCTAAACATCTTCGAAAAGTCATGTGATCCTTTCATCAAAGACATTGTTGCACAAGAGAAACTTCCTAATTAGGACAAACTATGGGATGATTTTATTCAAGAAGAAATTAGGGTGTAATCTCTATCAAGACTCAGGAGGCCAAAACGATTATGCTAAGAACCTGGCCCTTGCCAATCAGACACGGAAGGGAAAAGGAAAAGGCTTTGGTGAGAGTTCACAGCAAGGAAGGAAGAAGGATTTGAGCAAAGTAAAATGCTTTACATGCCGGAAGAATGAGCACTATTCATCACAGTGTCCATAGAAGAAGAATGGGAAAGGTAAGTCAAGAAAACAACAACTTCAACAAAGGTTGATGAGTTTGCAGTGAAGTTCAAGGACTTGTCATTTGTCTCTTGTTTATCTACTAACTCCATCAAAAGGAGTGACTAGTACCTAGATAGTGCTGCATCATGCCATATGATGAAGGCATGGGACCTATTTAGCAGTCTAACGAAGAGCGACTCAAATTTACATGTGGAGACTGGTAATGATACCAAGTATGCAGTGAAGGGTCCCAGAACCATCAAGTTCTAGCTCGAGTCCAGAGGTTTCTTGGAAGTAAAGGAGATGTTATATGTACTAGGATTGAAGAAAAACTTGCTCTCAATACCAATGATGGAAGACAAGGGTTACATAGCCTCTTTCTGAGATGGGCAAGTTCTTGTCAGGCTGAAAGAATCTAGCCTAAACACAACAATGGCCATCAGGGTTAGAGAGAGCAACTTGTACAAGTTGAAGCTTGAAGGGAAAGCCTATTTAAGAATTGGCACATGACAGTGACACTCGTGTGAGCTATGGCATAATAGGATGGGACACTTGCACTACAAGGCATTCCCAATCTTAAGGGAGATTATCACTGGTCTCTTATAGTTTAGCATTGAGTCGCAGGACAGATGCTAAGGGTGCGCACTTGCAAAGAATACCAAGGCTATTTTTCCAATTAACGAGCGCAGTTCCAAGGGGATCTCGGATCTCATCCATTCAAACGTATGTGGACCGATGTCAGTGGAATCAATACAAGGAGCATAGTACTATGTCACCTTCATCGATGACTACACCAGGAAAACCTAAATCTTCTTCATGAAGACCAAGGATGAAGTCTTAAGTCGGTTCCAAGAGTTCAAGGCTTCAGTGGAGAACCAGATAAGTAGGAGGATCAAGGTCTTAGGGTTAGACAATGGGGAAGAGTACACCTCCAATAACTTCAAGGATTTTTACAATGAGGCAAGGATTGAGAGGGATTTGATATTCTCTTACTACCCACAGCAGAATGGGTTTGCTGAGAGGAAAAATTGGGCCATAATTAGGTTTGCCAAGGAAATGATTCATGACTAGGATATGCCCATGCTCCTTTGGGTAGAGGCATGTAATACTGTAGTCTATGTGCAAAACAAAAGTCCTCATAGGATATTGGGGGAGAAGACTCTTGAGAAGGAATTCGCGGGAGTAAAGCTAGAGATAGGGAACATTCGCATCTTCAGTTGTCCAGTCTACATCCATGTTCCTATGCAGAAAAGGAAGAAGTTGGAGCCTACAAAAATGAAGGATATATTTGTGGGATATAGTGAGACATCAAAGGCTACAGGATATTCCTACCAGTGTAGAGGAAGACAATTGTGAGTAGGGATGTGAATTTTGAGGAGAGCTTGGCATTCAAAAAGTCTCATGAGATGCCACCAGCAATGAGAAAGGACAAGGAATAGGAGGCTCAAAAAGTAGAGCAACATGCAAAGGCCTCCACTTCAGGGAGCCAATCTTTAGGAAGGGAGGAATCAGTAGCTCCTTCTAGTTTTGTAAGGAGACCCAAGTGTTTTGAGGAAACATTAAGGGATGCTCAAGAGCGTGTGGAGGATCTTAGGAGCACATTAGAAAGCAAGCCTCCGAAGAGATTTCCAGACAACATGGCATTGACAAGCAACATTCTTGAAGAGACAGTAGACCAAGAGGTTTGGAGGACAGCCATGGTAGAGGATGATGCATGGCATATTGTGACATGACAAGAGAGGAAGTCAATTCCAAGTGGCTCTTTATGAAGTACCTCCATCGCTAAGAAGGAGTGTCGATGTTTGTAGCTCAAACTGGTAAATCTGCATACACCTAAGCATACAAGCATGTTGAGAAATCTAGGGCATCGATAATTAGGTGATTTCTCTTCTTTTAGTAACTGCTTGTGAGAGATTTTTACTTCTTTAGATTAGGATCTTCTTTACTTAAGTTATTAATGTTCTTCTTCATCAAACAACTACCAATGCATGAACATAAATAGACAAAAAACACAGAATGTAGGCTATGAGCCAGGGCCAAAACCTCCCACTCTTTGAGTGGAAAACCCACACAAATTCTTCTTATATAGATTCCAATTAACAAATACCAAAACCAAGACCCCTGACCTATTTGCCACTCCAAGACCAAGACACAAGTTCTCTTGACAGTGAACCTTCTTCTTGACTCTTCCACTTCGCCCTTCCTCGCATCGAGACTTTATTCATGTAATAGTATAGAGGCCTTGTCACACACTTGTGACCTTCTTTTAGTGTTAGCACCGAATTATCTTTGTTGTGATAGTATCGAATTCTCTTTGTTGTAAGACAGAGATTACACCGAGATCATTACTATGGTATAGCACCAAGACAATGAGGGAATGTCATTGTTGGTATCACCGAAAAATTTGTCTAACTTCTCTGCTCCAATCTGTATTGTGACCTCTATAGTTACATCGAAACAGAGAGAGACCCTTCTTTTGACAATACCAAACCTTGATCATTGTAATCTCACCACATTTCTCCTTTGTTGTACCGAGACAGAGTTTCACCCTTGACTGTGAGATAGCATCGAGTTTATCTTTTGCAATTTTGTACCCTTATCCGAGCTCCTTCATCGAAACAGACTCTGCACTCTTATCTGAACTTATCACTGTACTTAGTCACCGAAATTTCAGAGGAATCTGAACTCCTTGACTGTGGAAATGTGAATACCCTACACGCTTATATATAGTGGTTGTCCCATAAATAATCCGACCTGTGAAACTGAATAGGTGTGTCTCCATTTAGGTGAGCCAACATGAATTCTTCTCTTTGTCTTGAGGCCAACTTGAAGAGGAGAACTTTGTGCTTGTCTTGGAAGGCTACTAGACCATTCTATTGACTCATATACATTTGTAATATACCCAAGAAGGGTTCTTCATACATGATATTGACTCTTTTGACTTTAATGACAAATCCTAAAGGCTCTCAATGGGAGCCATCTAAAAAAAAATCTCTTGCTCAAGAAACCCATGAAGCAAGAATTACAATAATAATTTTATTTTCTTCCTTTCATCATTTACAAAAATCACAATTACATGTCATTATGAAGACCGAACCTAGTTACACTTTTCAATAGGGCATGCAAAAGTCGCGAATACACCACTAGACATTAGCAACTACATTAGTAATTAAAGTACTTTTCATAAGACAAAAGTGAGTTTAAACTAATGAAATGAAAAGGTTCTCTGCATTAATGAATTTGATGAATCTCAATCGTCGATCTCAAGTGAGGTGAGATCCAATCTCAACCATCAATCACTTTGGATATTAGGCTTAGGGATTTGGCCATAACTCAAGCTTATAAAAGAAGGGCTAGACCAAGTAAGAAGACACGCAACAATGAGTGAGCACAAGACTTGAGAGGAGATCTCAAAGATTGAGTGGAGAAGGACTTCCATTTAAGTGCGTCAGGTTCGCGGATAGTGCAAGGAACAACAAGGGTGATCCAAGTTAGCCAAGCAGGGTTTGATTAGTTGGATCAATTCCATATTATTGTTGTATGTATTTCCCTCAGTGGGTCATTTTCCCAAGAAGGGAACCCAAGTAGGTTCTGATACTATTTTAATGAATATCTGTTGATTGGGCGAAAAAACTTATGTGCGCTCATGTGACTAAGATTGTTTGATTTAATGTGCTTCCACTAAATATTTTTGTTTATGTTAAAAACCCAATTATGCTTTTATTCAGGAGATCTAAGATAGTTTGCTAGGTTAATAAATTGCTAGGTGTTGTGTTCATAAATTAACAATACTAGTCTATGGACAACTAATCAATGTCACCACGCTGACCCTCTTCAAAGTATAGGTTGGCTCTTCTCCAACCAAGGGGGCTTCTCTAAGGTAGGATTGCTAAAGCTTTAAGAAATACATGCTAAACATGAAAGGAAGTGTAACTTCAACATAAGAAGTGTTGTAGTATAGTTTATAAAAGAAATGATGGGAGGGTCAAGACTAGTGTCAAGCCCATTGGGCAAGTGGACTGAAGAATCAACTACTAAGGGTGATTACCATGTGGCTAAGAGTGCATATGGCCCTAAAGAAGAAGAAATAATCAATTATTCCTTGTTGTGTATTAATACAAAAAATAACTTGTGAATCCCAAATCAAAGAGACATCACAAACATGTAAGGTAGTGCATTTCATCATTCATGTTGTCCATAAATGCATAAAATACTTGTAAATTCCCAAATCAAGGATATATCACAAGTATGTAAAGGTGTATTTTCTCACTGGTGGGTCCATAAGGAGCCCTTGTGTTTCCTATTTTTGGTGGGGCCATATATTGCCCTTGTGTGGCTTATCTTTGGCCTTGGACCCACTAAAATTCATTTTTAAGTGATTTAAAAAGGAAAAAAAAAACAGTTATCAGTTTTTAACAATATTTTATGGAGTTTGCTGCTTGCATTATGTACCACTTGTCCAATGTTTTTTATGCTTCTCATTTAAATGTTCTTGGGCCTTGGCACTTGCTCATTTATTCATGAATCTGTATTCCAAATCATAATGTTAAAACTTAAATGCTTTCTTTCAAAGTTTCTGAAATAGTACATCATTTCCTAATTTTTAAAGGGTCACGTTTCCAGTGTGTTGCTCTTTCAGATACCTGTTTCCATTTCCCCATATCATGCAACTTAGAAATGTTTAAAAGAAAATTATCAATTTCTTCAGACACCTTTTTCTTTAAGAAATGCATTAACTTTTTCAACACATCCATAAAGGTCCATAAACATCAACTTAAAGGAACTTACGATTTTTCATCTCCAAATTTCCACCAGTTAGGTTCATACCATTGCTGACCCCTGCAAGAAGCAAAAAAAATATATCAACAAGCAGCAAAGAAAAATTCAACAGTGTACTCATATTCTGTCTGGTGGTTGAATTTATTACAATTGCCGAAAAAAAATAGAAAATAGGTGAAATTCTACTTATAATTACAATGGCCCAAAAAGTTTACATTAAACTACTGCAAGCACATGATACATCCCTTCCACTACAAAAATACTGCCATAAACCACAATAAACAGTGAGCAGATAACATAGTGGATCCACTGCACAGGGATAGTGCATTGAGAAAAATAAAAACATGGAAATTCATGCATATCCCAAGAAAATCTATTATTCAAATTTCACATAAGCAAAATTAATCAGGAGAATAAAATATCAAAGCCTTAAATTCCTTAAGTAAAGATTATATGAGATTTTGGATGCAACAAACCCATAAATCCTAACTCTAATCCTTTATAGAATGTAAAAGTGGATCATATTTTTCAATGGTATCACAACTAGTATGCCCACAATAGATTCCTAAATCTTCACAATCTTTGCAAATAGTAAGCTATTGCGTAGAAGTTATCAAAAATTGAAAAATTGTGACAATGCAGTAGATAAACTGCTAAGGATAAGCACCAAATTGAAAATGAAATCTATAAGTGCAAATTTACGGTCAAGCTTGTGCACTCCTACAAATAAAAAACTAGCAGTATTAGTACTTCTACTCGTAACAGTACTCCACTTGGACGGGTTTATTTCTTTCTCATTCTCTATATAAGGAAGCTATTGAGCTCCTATTTATCATCTTTGGATAATCTCTGGATGATGTAATTTTGTAATGCTTGTGCTGAGCCTTGCTCTGTTGGAATTATCTTTCTCATAATAGAAAGACTTTGAGGTTTCAATTCATGGTGTTCTTCTATCTGTATATATGTGGCATGTGCTAGTATTTTATTTGTTCATACTCTATATTGCACTAAAATTTCATGATTGTTATTTCAGTTGTCGGTGATGAGAATATTCTATTGGTACAGTTATCTTTACCTTAGGTGATCTGATTCACTCCACGATCTAACAATTATTTTTCAAGATAAAATAGAGATCTACAGGTACACTAGCCCTTGGACTACAAGTTCATAGACTGCGGGGAAGGATCGACCTTGTTTGAGCTCTGGATTTCATTTTGACGAATTATTTTACAGGAGGGTTTTGGCCAATAATTTTTCAAAATTGTTCATCCATATTATCTATTCTAAAATCTCCAAAAAAGTCTAATTTTGTGCTATAAAGATTTAATCGTCTAATGAGAGCAAATATTTAAATTTTGTAAATATTGTGAATATTTGTAAAATAATTTTAAATCTAACCCTTGTTTTATTTTTGTAGCACTTGGGGTTTTGGGATTTTTGTGATTTTTGTATATATTGGGGTTTTGTGAATTTTTATTTTCAATTGTGCAAGTGAATTCTCAAGCCATCAAGGGAAATTTGAAGTGGTTGAAGAAGCTAGCCCTAGGGCTATGGTTACAAGGATTTTCTTCTCCAAGAGAAGACATCTAGCCCATTTGTCAATTTCGTTTATAAGGGAAGGGTTGATCCAAGCCCTAGAGGCCTAGATCTAGCCTCCTAAGGCCCTACAAGCTCAATGCATAGCCAAGAAATGAAAGTTGCAGACCCTACAAGGTAATTTTTGTGGTGAATATTGTGTTTTCTAACCCTATTTGTGTTTTTGCAGGGGTCTGAAATTTGTCTTAGGCCTCCAAGACCTAGTCGAGCCCTCTCTTACCCTTGTCGCGGCCCTTTCTCCTCTTTTGGGTGAGTTACAAGACTGTTAAGCCTTTGTCCTAGGTGTTGCAGGCCTGGCTGAGGCCTTTTTTCCCTTAGTGTCAGCCTTAGAGGGCCTTCTCTCCTTCACGACAGCGCTATTCGGGCCTTCTCTCTTGTGCAACAGGCCTATTCAGGCGTCAATCCCTCTCAACAGCCCTCCTCCTTCCTTATTTCAGCGTGTCACAGGCCCTAAGGGCATCTCCTTTCCTTACTGCAAACCTTTTAGGCCTCTTCCCTTGTTGTCGTGGCCTTCTAAGCCTTCATTCCCTAAGCATTAGGGCTTCTAGCCTCATCATTGCCCTTCCTAGCCTTCCTATAGCCCTCATTCAATCATGGCACTGCCATCACTTGGTTTGCATTGGTATTTCGCACTAATATTTTGTTTTGCAGTGGATTTGGAGCAAACATTGTGGTTGCAGGTGGATAGACTCACTAGAAGATCCCTAATATTTGTTTGGCAAAGTGGTCTTCTGCACATTACAATCATGAAGGCATCAAGATGTGTCTCTTTGTCCCTTCTTTGGAAGGTGATGCTATGAATTGTTTTTATGACTTTCCTAACAATTCTTTTGATTCTCTACAAGTCATCATCAATGCTTTCAAAAATAGATATGGCGATCAAAGGGATTCACCTTGTGCCATTTACAATATAGAGAAAGAAGATCTTGTAAGGGACATAACCGACGTAGAAAGGGTTCAAGAGAATGTGCCTCGTCAATCTTTGCCATATTGTAAACCCTGTGAGAATTTTCATGATGAATCCACTTGTGTCGTTGCAAGAAGAATCCTCGATAGCAGAAAAGCAGGGACAAATGATCAAAAGGAAAATGCGTAATGTTCCTAATTAGGAAGAACAGTGATATGCAAAGAAAAATAGTACATGCAACACAAAAATTCAGAAAATTCAGTCAACACCCATAAAAACTCTGGAATGTCATCCAGTTGAGCCATTTTATTAGATAATTGGAGCAAGAGTACTATGGTATGCAAGGAGTGCACCTGGGCTTGCCTCAATGGAAGGCTTGACAAGACACAAGTGATAAAATATAATGCCCAAATGAGAGAACAAGTTGCTCCAATGATGCCATACGCTACCCCAGAAAACTGCACTGTCTACTGGAAAGTTATTGCTGAAGAGCCCAGCTTCAGTGCTCAAAAAATTTTGCAAAATTAGCCCCAAGCTCCTCTAAATAACCCACCAAAACCCAGAAAGGGTTTGGTCTGGTTCTGACCTCTGAAATTTGACCCCAATTACCACGTCCTCCTCCAATGACTGGATAAATACGGTTTGTCTGCAATCTCCCTGAAAATCCCTCCAATCACTCCCAAAATGTTGAGTCTCACTACCCCTGAAAATCCCTCCAATCACTCCCAAAATGTTGAGTCTCACTACCCCAAAGTTATCCTTATTTCTCCAGGTAAGACCCAGCTCCCAAGCACTTTCCTCAAACTCCCACGTGTGCCCTAAAAATGGATTTTGCGCTAGCCTTGGATGTACAAATTCGTATCGCCTCCAACCAGCAACCTTCTGCTCCAAAACTCATCAATTAGCTTGATCTTCCCCTGAAGCTCCTATGCCAAATTTCTCCCGGAAAACACCACCCGGAAGATAGCTGAAATGAGCAAAGCGTGATCCCCTCCTGCGTCCTCCTGGAATATGCATTGGCTGACAAAAAGGTTATGTGAGTAGCTCTTAATCCCTCCAAACTCTCCTCCAACTTGGTACAATTTGACCTCCCTAGGGTGGCACTCGTAGTCCACTGAAAGAAGGGTGAGCTCTCCCTTTGGAAAACTCAGTGCTGAAAAGCAATGTGTCCCGACTAAGTAGCTCAAGCACCAATTGAAAGTATGATTGATGAAAAGACCCCAAAAGTGGTTGAGCTTCTTCTATTAATAATTTTTGAGTTGTCTTTTCCATGTGGATCCCTCCCACAATTTTTTCGACCCCCTTCCCTGGTAATTCGAATTTTCTCCTAGGCAAGTGTGTTTTACCAATGAGTGTGGCCCCCACGCTCCACTAGCAAAAATATTTTGGCCTCCCCTTTTTCCCAAGTCTTTCTCCAAAAAGTTGTGGGTCCCATAGTAAACATAAATGCCAAAATTGTGGAAATAAACTTAAGGAAAATTATTTTAGGAAGGGACATTACAAAATGATAAGCAACTTATCAATGAATTGACTCAAATGATTAAAGGCATGCAATTCAATCAAGCACAATTGACGAAAACCATGGAACTTAATGAAGAGAGATTAATAGCAGATCACACCAAGGAAATGAGATCCATGCACCCCAGGTTATTAACTATAGAAGAAAAACATGTCGAGGAACTAAAAAACATGGAAATTAGTCACTCTAACCAGATGACCACCATGCAAAATCATTTGATTACCATAGAGGAAAATCATGTCAAAGCAATGAAAGAAATGGAAGCTAGTCAAAAATATCTACAAAACAGGTTATTGACCATGGAGGAAAATCATGCCAGGGAAATTAATGCCATGAAGCTTGAACATTCTAATCAAATGAATGCCATGAGAAATGAACAGATCATTCTTCAGAGCAAACTACAAGCGAAGGAAAAATCATGGGTTCAGGAGCACCAGCTCAGACCAGAGGATCCAGGGGGCAAGCACACAAAACTTTCAACAGATCGCAATCCTCCCAGTCCACTGAAGCATTTCCCATCCCATTGCAAGGAGGCCACTTGTCCCATTGAAAAGAGATTAACCAGAAGTGGCATAATTGGAAAAGAGATTGAGAAATATCATGTTTTTGAGGTCAATCACGGTACTTGTGGGATTTATGTGTCACCTCTGACAGAATATATTCAGAATCAAATCGAGCATACCTCAAATACTTCAAATTTTTCATCCGAGCATTTTCAAGATCAAGATAGAAAATCTACATTGGTGCATTATTAGCATCATAGCGTGCATGAAACAAAAGTAAAAAGAAAGAAATTTGATGCATCTGATGGTCAAGAGTAGCATGATATTCGAATAAGTCAAAGTCCTAGCATCTTCAGAATTCAGCGTGGCACATAAGAAAAGCATCCCATGGATATGCCTGAAAGTTAGCAAATACTCAATATACACTTTGTTAAAGACATCTAATGCCATAGGGCATCCTTTGTATTGTATCTCTAACCCTACTCTCTTCGATAGGATTTCATTTTTGTCATTAGTTTTCTATTAATGCATTTACATGTTATGTTTTTATGTTTCATTGTTAGAATAGGTTTTCTATTCTAGCAGACGATCTATATATTTGATGATGTACATTTTATACATGATGATTTTGATTTTGAGCGGATATCTAGTTGATGTTACTTTGTTTTCTTGGATACAAGACTATGGATTCTCACATTCCTTCAAGCGAAGCAACGTGTCCCCAAGTAGATTCAGATGTTGACCACACTTTGTCAACAGTCCAAGGAGCAAAGTACAAAACAACAGATCAAAAAAATTTCAAATCAATGTCATCATTCAGCTTCAGATTATATCATTGTAAAATGTAAACCCAATTTCTGCAAAACTTATTGTAAATGATGCTAGTATGACAATTGAGTCATGTAATTGCACCTAGGTAAGCCTATGATTTTTGTCAAATGATTTCATCCGAGGAAGTTATTTAACCTCCCCGAATTATATGTGTTTGTAAACACGGATAATCGAAAAAGCTTTTCTTCTAGCTATAACCCCAAAGCTAGGATGGAATTCTTTGGCAATCTCTTAAGTGAGTCCTAGTGTTTATCAAGTCTATGTAAAAGTGTGTTTAGAAATAATTATAGCGCATGGCCTCTCATAGTTAGATACCATGGCTAAATTATTTTATTATAAACACACTTGGGTTCCTACTAGATCATATTGTGTCGCAGAATTGCGTAATGTCTTGAGGGTTTGTGTCTAAAGGTGTTTTCCGCTTCTAAGTGTTGATAATGTAATAATTTGATGTAAAAAGTATTTTAGTGCAGGTTACTCATAGTTGGACACCATGGCTAAAATATTTGAGGGTGGAAAAATAATTAATCCCCTATAGAGTCAATTAATTAATTTTTTACCCAAAATTAAATAAAAATCCTAAGCCAGAAAATTAATTAATTTTGACTCAAAAATAATTATAGAGAAATTAAGTTCTTTCCAAGTGGAAAATAATAAAAAATTCGTGGGTCAAAAAGAAATTAATTTTTGGAGGTCCACTACCAAGGGAACAATGGATTTTTTAAGAAAACTTGACCCCTTGGACCTTGGTATGGTATGAATCAAAGTCAATTTTTTGAGGATATTAATCCAAAATATTAATTTTTGGATTAATAAAAAATGGTTTTTAAGAGAAATTCGAATTTCTCCTTCAAAATAAAAAATCAACGGTGGAGATTAAAAGAAGATCAAGTTATTTTTGATGGATGAGATTATTTTGACAAGGATCAAGCGAACTAGCCGTTATTTCCACTTGGAGGAGTTTATTTCTCTCATTCTCTACATAAGGAAGCTATTGAACTCCTATTTATTATCTTGGGATAATCTTTGAATGATGTAATTTTGTAACACTTGTGTCGAGCCTTGCTATGTTGGAATTATTTTTCTCATAATAGAAAGACTTTGGGGTTTCAATTCCTGGTGTTCTTCTATTTGTATATTTGTGGCATGTGCTAGTATTTTATTTGTTCATATGCTATACTCTATATTGCGCTAAAATTTCATGATTGTTATTTCAGTTGACGGTGATGAGAACATTCTATTGGTATGGTTATCTTTACCTTGGGTGATCTGATTCACCCCATGAACTAATGATTATTTTTCAAGATTAAATAGAGATCTAGTACACTAGCCCTTGGACTACAAGTTCACAGACTGCGGGGAAGGATCAACATTGTTTGAGCTCTGGGATTTCATTTTGACAAATTATTCTGAAGGAGGGTTTTGGCCAGTAACTTTTCAGAATTATTCATCCATATTATCTAGTCTAAAATCTCAAAAAAAACTAATTTTGTGCTATAAAGATTAAATCAGCTAATGAGAGCAAATATTTAAATTTTTTAAATATTGTGAATATTTGTAAAATAATTTTTTAAATCTAACCATTGTTTTATTTTTGTAGCACTTTGGGTTTTGGGATATTTGTGCAAGTGAATTCTCAAGCCATCAAGGGAAATTCGAATTGGTTTAAAAAGCTAGCCCTACGGCTAGGGTTTGAAGGATTTTCTCCTCCGAGGCAAGTTGTCCAGCCTATTTGTCAACTTCGTTCACAAGGGAAGGGTTGATACAAGCCCTAAAGGCCTAGATCTAGCCTCTTAAGGCCCTACAAGCTCAACGCATAGCCAAGAAAGGAAAGTCGCAGACCCTACAAGCTAATTTTTGTAGTTTTTTGTGCTAAGTTTTGTGTTTTCTAACCCTATTTGTGTTTTTGCAAGGGTCTAAAATTTTTCCTAGGCCTCCAAGGCCTAGTCGAACCCTTGCTTACCCTTGCCGCAGCCCTTTCTCCTCTTTTTGTTGAGTCGCGGGCTTGTTTACCCTCTGTCCTAGGTGTCACAGGCCTAGTCGAGGCCTTTTTTCCCTTAATGTGAATTTTAGAGGGCCTTCTCTCCCTCATGGAAACCCTATTTGGGCCCTCTCCCTTGTGTCGCAGGCCTATTTAGGCATCAATCCCTCTCAGCAGCCCTCCTCCTTCCTTATTTCAGTGTGCCACAGGCCCTAAGGTCCTCTCCCTTCCTTATTGCAAGCCTTTTAGGCCTCTTGCCTTGTTATCGTGGCTTTCTAGGCCTTCATTCCCTAAGCGTTAATCCTTCTAGCCTCATCGTTGCCCTTCCTAACCTTCCTCTTGTCCTCATTCAATCATAGCACTATCATCACTTGGTTTGCATTGGTATTTTGCACTAACATTTTGTTTTGTAGTGATTTTGGAGCTAAAATTGTGGTTGCAGGTGGATAGATTCACTAGAAGATCCCTAGCAGTCAAGCTAGTCACCAACAAGGCCATAAGGCCTAGGGGTTTTCCTTCCCACCCTCTTTCTCATCACTATTTCATTTGCATCCTCAATTACATCTTTACAGTGGCATAAGACACATAACATGGACAAAGTAGTTTTCTTGTCGTTGTCATCATTGGTCTCTTGCATTCCTTCATTGTTACCAATCTCATCTATTTGACAAGATATATGTGCTTTCATTAAGTCAACACTCTCAAGATAAATGCTCTAAAAGATAATCACTTGGATTGAACTGGCATCTCAATATAAGATAAGTTAGTTTCTCTCATAAGTTTGTTCTTGCTCTTTCAATGTCATAAGCATCAAGTAAAGAATAATATCATTGAGTATAAGTTGCCAAGTGTTTCTAATTCCAAGCATCCTTACATGTCATTGGTTATCAAGTTAGTTTTGTTCATTGACATTTCAAGGCATTAGTATATTGCTAATTGTAACATTGGTTTCAAGGAAATACTATTGTTGGTAATTGCTATTGGATAAGTGGTTACATTACTATTGTCACAATTTGCATTTCTTGTGAGTTTACTTTTGTAATAAGTGCTCTAACATATTGTTTTGCAAGTGAGCTTCATATCTAGGATTCATAATCTTGCAATATTATAACTCACTCTTAAAGCACCTAGATTGATCTCTATATTGTGATAAGATTAATCTTGAGGTCATCTAAGTAATCTCAAGAATTGCTAATTGTTTTTAATATCTAGTTAAGGGATTCGCATTTATCTAATTAGCACATCAGTATTGTTAAGAAAGGCATTGGACTTGATGTTTATTGTTATTTTGATAAGTAACTGACCATTGTGAGGTTTCTAATCTTGAATTTCTTTATACAACATTTTATGTCGCCATCTAATTGGTTCATTGAGCATTGCTTTTGGTGAAGATTGTCTATGAAATTGTTAAGTACTTTCCTTTATTGCTCTAAATCGAACATCATTTGTCTCGAAGTACTTAAATCATTTAACGATCTCACCTAAAGCTAATCACTCACTTTGCATTTGCGTTCTAGGAATAGTAGTGCATTAATTAATTGACCTCCAAGCATAAGCTTGGTTGAAAGACGATAGGACCACCTTTCTCACCCAGCTTGCAAAGTTTATACCCTCACCTGTGGTTAACATGGGGACCTTGCAGTTGTCAAAGCCACAATCTCTGCAACGTGAGAGGCATTCAGGTGATTAGAACTCCAGGGGAGGTATCATTGATATAGTCATTGCTATCTTCCCCTGGGTTTCTCCCCACAACCTACACTTGAGACTAATTTCAAAACAACTGAGAGAAAGGATTCATTTAGAATAGGCATCTAATCTAAAATTAACCAAGAGTTTGCATTTCACTTGGTTTTAGGTGTCGCATCTCATATAGGATAGTGTGCATCCTAAGCAGCAACTGTTCATCCAGTAACTTGGTAATTGACTTATATTGGGCAAGTGATTTGACTCCATAAGGCACTAGTCTCTCAATAATCTAATTAAATTGTGCTAGTAATTCAACTTGCTAATCATCATTAACCCATTTGCTAGACCATTCAATTGTGTCTCCCGAGCTTGTCGGTTCCCAATAAGCCTTTCATCTTCACATTTCATAGGGACTACCCACCATAGCCTGCTATAGGGAGACAGCTAGAACGGAGAGGGCGAAGATCAGAGTGACAACCCCTGCCCTGACTCGTCGCATCCACCTATACAATATAGGCGACAATAGTTAGCTAATGGCTAGATGTGATCTATAAATCTGGTGGTTTAAGGAAGACCACAAACCAAAATGGTAGCAAAAGCTGATGTCTTCTACTAGTGGTGGTTTAACGTTGGCCACCAACTTAGGAACTTGGCTCAAATTAGTTCCTGGAACAATTCTGAATCTAGCTAGAAGTTGATGTCTTCTGCAAAATGGAAGTTCTCCCTGATGATGGTTTAAACTTTAATGATAACCACATACTGTTGACATCGGGGTTTGAAGATGACCATAAAATATTGTATGGAAGAAGCAGTAAGTCTTCTACTAAGTGGTGGTTTAAGGAGGACCACAAATCAAATGTTTCTCATGGAACATGAGTCTGTCTCTGGCTACAACTCTGACCATGGCTTTTGTCTCTGACTATTGGCTCTAGTTCTAGATGCGGATTAGGCTAGCTTGATATGACTTTGAAACTATAAGTTGACTATCAGTTATGCCCTGTCAAATAGAAGGTGAGAAGATGAGAATCTCTCCACTGCAAGATGTGTCAATACTTGACAATACATTCTATGGTATGATCGATATATATTCTTGGTCGTTGACGACCATTTCTAATAAGTGATCCACCCAAGGTGAATCTTTGCTCATGTAGGATTTTTGTGAATGGAACATCTATTTGAAAGATGCTCACAAGGGTGAAAATCAAAACAATGGTCCCTTGTGTGGCCAACAACGTGACAATGTTAGCATTTGAGAATCTAATATGGAATTGCAGAACGTGAAGAAAAGATTTCCTAAAGAAACCCAACACTCTGAAACTGGATTGGTTTAGAGTAGTGTCAAATGTGAAAGGTCACTTGCTTTTCATATCCATGATTGGTTTTGTGCTTATCATTTATGACTTCTCCCCAAGATCTAATGATGAGCTTGGGAAGCGCAACCTAAACTTCTGCATATCCATGTGAATCTAGTCCTGACATGGTGTCATTGATCTAATTAAGTGTTGGTTGTTGATGGGAATCAATCTCGAATAGAGAATTGTTCTAAACAAGAACTAGTTCAGACCGTTGATTCCTTCATTGTAAGTCATCTTGTTGAAGTTGCGAATCAAGCAAGAGAAACTCAATTTTGTCTTATGCATCTTGTAAATAGGTTCGAACATTGGTTAGAGTGTCTTTGTCAATTGTAACCATATTGTCAATAGAACAGAGTATTAGAGTATTGTGTAACTCTAATAATTCATCACTTCCAACCATTTTCTCAAATGTTCAAGCTCAATAAATGAAGTGTGTCGTCAATACTTTGAGTCCTCTGGTGTCCAAATGAAGTAGATGTTGTCCAAAAGTTGGAAACAATATGTCACCTTAGTGAGGAAGGTGTAAGTAGTAGTTGTGGGTACAATATTTAAAATCGTGAAGGAGAATAAGAAGAGAGGTAAAATAGGCTTCTGAAATGCTCAACCTTAACGCAAAAGCAAATGGAGAACATGTCGATGACAACAACTAACAATTATGCAATTTGATGTGACAATATTAAGCAAAGACACATCAAATCCAAATTCCCTTACAATAAAAAGGTACTAGCATAGCACCATTTTTCATAAATTGTGCTTTCAAATATGCAAACATCAAGAAAAAGAATTTTGGTCCTAGAAACTCCCAGAAGTTTCGTTTGTTGGTATGTTATGGAACAAAAGTGTCATCTATATCTTGATGAAAGTGGGAGGTTTGCTTATGATTGCCTATGACAAAGTTAAAAAAGAATGAAGAAGAAGCTTGAGCATGAAGCTCGGCGACGAAACTTCCCGAAAACTAAACTCATTTTACTTTGGAACAAAAGAGGTGAAAGATCAAGTAATCTAGGTAAGCTTGAAAGCTTATGGTTAGGTCCTTATTTGATTAATGAAGTTGCAGATAACAATTCTTTCTATCTTAGCCATCTAGATCGAGAAAGACTTACCTTGCCCATAAATAGGCAAGCTCTAAAGGTATACTTTCAAGGTAATATCTAATCCATAAGTGGCATCCTTGTACTATAGTAAGCTTTTCTTATCTTGCCTTGTGTGATTTCATTTATTGTGTGTTGCAATTTCCTTTGATTTTTAGATTAGAGGTGACTTTCCTTTATGCCTAGTTTATTAGCATAGCCATAGGCAACCTATGTGTAACTATTTGCAATTTGCAATGAAGTCCATGAAGGGTCAATGAGACAAAAAACTCTCTATAGCAGCTTTTCTTCATCATCTTTCTTGTTAATAATGATTAATGATTACATTAAAATTTAAAAGGCATTCAATAAGTTTTGCAGTTTTTTACAATTTTCTAGGAAACAACTATAAAACACATTGGTTTTGTAAAGATATTAGATTCATAATTTAGGTAAAGAAGGTGATTAAGTAAAAATTTATCCAAACATTTCACACCCAATCCAAGTCACCACTATCTAATTGTTTTCACAATGCTTGAGGTTGGGATGGTAGAAGAACTAGCCGTGAATAACAATTGGAAACCCATGTACAATATGCAAAATATAATATGACCCAAAAAATGAGAAAAACAAGAGCAATAATAAGGACCAACCCTTTCCCTCGATGGGGGTGAATCCTGAGAATGTTAACGGCCTGGGGGAGCATGCTTGCCATTCTGATATGACGCATGGAGTTAATAGGGGGGTGGCGTAGCCGCCCTCTTGATTGTTGTTGCATGTGCATGGGAGGTATGAAAACGGCAAGGGACTTTGCAGAGAGGAGAATGTTGAGCAGGAATTTTGGTGTTTTAGGCATCGTTGTGAGGCCCCAGCTTGTCCTTTCGCAGCAGAAGCATAGGTCCACAGCGAAGACAGAAGTGTGTTGAACAAAGATACCTTGGCTTCGGCGTAGACGATGGAGATGGGTGGCAATTTCCTTTAAGTGCAGAAGAGATTGGGTTATCTCGCCTTTTCTCGAGTGTTGTTTCTCTAGTGGAACTAGCTCATTGGGGAGGAAAAGGAGAATACCAAACTAGCAGCACCACCTTCATTGTTGCTCCTCGTTTGCCAGTCTCTGCGAACATTGGTAGGGCATCATTAGACCTATCTGAGCAGTTCCTTTTGGCCAGCAGCTTGAAGGTTACTTCTATGTCCAGTATTCTTGGTTTGATTGTGCTCAGTGTGAGTTAAGTAATTGTAACCTCGGTTTTTCCCTCAGTGTCAGGTTTGGGGCTTTGTTTTGTATTCTAGGAGGTGACCCAAGTTCAATTGCCTATAGCTTTACTCTGTGGAGACTTCCTATTGTCCTTGATCATCCTATTCAAGTTATCGACCCTTATTGCCTTCTGATACCTTGGGGTTTGGGCATCAAGGGGTCAAGTCTTTGTTTGATGTTTCTTGTCTAGATGTGGTAATTATACTAAAATTTTGTGCTCCCTTACCAATGTTGTGGTTCTATCCATTATCTATCATTCAGCCTATTGGAACCTGCACTTCAGCGAGGGGGCAAATTGTGGTTTTATTGAGTCAAGTTAGTATCCATGATGTCATTACTACAAAGGTTATTTCCATCTATCAATCAAGTAGTGACAACGCATGCATAGTAGGCAAGGCGGGGGAGGTCATGGCCCCCAAAGCTACAACCGAAGTCATCAGCAGGCCCAGGATGCCACAGATTCTTACCATGCAGTTGTTCCACCTAAAACTCAAAGGGAAATTCGCTAGTTGTAGACTCTTATGTTTTGAGATAGACAAGCCCTATCAGATTTTGAAATTATGGAAGACATATCACAATGGATTCCTAACCCGAGGACCACCCGGGGAAGAAAGAAGCATTATTTCTTAATCTTGGCTTTATAGAGGCAGACAAAGGCCCCGTTGGCGAAGGTGTTGAAGGCAAAACAAGTAGAAAATTACGGCGTCTTCGCTAGCTTGGAAAATCTCAAGAGAATCCAGCGTAATCGACAAATGTTTTTAGAAAGGATTGATGTGAGGTTAGCGACATTGAACTCCATTTTCTCTGTGAGCCTGCATTGCATGACCCTCCTAGCTCCAATGCTAGAGTCTCTACTCCCATTACCTAGGATTCCAACAAGTGTGTGCATATGTTAAGTTTTCACTTCCCAATACTGTTACAGACACGTTAGTGATGCTAGAATGGTTGATAATCTTGACATTTTAGGTTAATTACTCTATTGGTAGGTGGTCAAAAATATGGTTTCCCAATGGGTAGATTGACACCACCTACCCAATGACATGGATGATGAAGCTTAATGGATGTATGTACTATGTACTGCATGATATTTTGAGGTAATACAATCTTTAACTTACAAAAAAAACACCAAGGATCAACCCTTTGAAATGTTACATTTCTTTGTTTATTGACATGAAGGCTTTGTTTGTCATAATGTTGTCGACAAAAAAAGAATAGTTAAATCACCAAAAACCCATGTTTTGAGATGCAACCTGTACATCAAATTTAACTTCAATGTAAAACAAAAAAAAATGCATGGGAAAAATGATCATCAATGTCTAATGCCAAGACTGAAGATACATGCCTAGAATACCCCTAAAATTTGCCAGAACAACCCTAAAATATGCCTCAAACATCCCCGACAAGTTTCTCCAAAACATTCCTTAAGTTTACCCAGAACGTCTTGGAGATGGCTAGTAAGACTGTGAGTCCCCGATGAAGTCTCTAACATTTTGGGGACATTTCCTAGAGTTCCCAAAGTATGAGAGTTTATATGGGGAGATGGGTTCCCATGATATATAGGTTTTATTTCACGATTTTGAGAATGTTTTTCACTTAGAAAACTTGTGAATCCAAATATGAGGAACCTAAGAGTCTTCCATTTCATATCTGAGGAGTTTATGGAGCATCTACACACTTTGGTGGCCTTTGGAAGCTAATGTTGCATCATGGACACTCATTCTTCCTTTTCTAGAAAGGACATCTTTCACTCTTGTGAATATTTCACTTGGATGAATGTACATGTCGCTTAACCACACTATTGTTTATTGTTGTTTTAGAGTAATTAGTCATAGAAGAATTGTATTTCATGTTTCTTAGGCTATGTTACCCACCACCTGTGGGTAGTGTATATAGGAGAAAAAATTTCTCCTAGATGGTCCTCCGTCAGTAGCCAGCAGCCACCAAATAGCTCAATGTGCCATTATCTCTACCACCTGAGCCAGCCATGTGGTCCCTCACCAATCTGTTATGATTGTGTTTGAAGGTGGGCCTCCCGACCCTGAAGGTATGGCTTTTCATTGGTATAGTTCAGTAACTTTCCTTGCTTTTCATGGACACTTTGGGGCATGTATTGGTGGGGGAATTCGGCGGAAAGAGTAGGCTAGGTCTATACTCTTGTCTCCTCCGCTCAGTTTGGTGGCTACCCTTGTATCCTGGTCCAATGGGATATTCTTTACTAGCCATTAGCTTTAGGGTTGACACTACATGGAAAATCTTGATTTTGGTTGCATGGTCTTGCCTCCCAACACCATATACATCCCTCCCTTCCACTCATTCTAACCCTATTCATCATTTCTCCCATCTGGGTCCACATAGGGTTAGCCTTCCCCTCCCCTTGTCCACACCTTGGGTCAGGCTTGGAAAGATGCCCGGAGGTTGATGTAACTAAAAAGAAAGGAAAAGCATAATTCGGCCACTCTCAACAAGAAATGTACCACAAAATGCAAAAGATGGCCAGGACATACAAATTTAGCTCGTGGGCAAAATCCAAACATGAGATGTACCCCTTATTTATGGCCATCACCCTAGTTCCTATGGTCCTTGGATAAGCCCCCTCCACATTGAAGAACCCATGATTGTCCCAACCCCTTGTGGGCAATGAAATGCCACACCTCAAAAGGGGGTACCTACTGCTTCATCTTACACATCATGCTCTCATCCCCTAGAGCCCCAAGCAATCATGAAGAAAAATCAATCAAAGGCAAAAGGCATATGAAGAAGGGTGGTAAAACAAAGGTCAAGGTAACTCATGACCCACAATTTGCTCCATCCTACACTCATATACCCAAGTGCGGACTTCTCTTATTATAGCTACCCTTGTACCATGGCATGTTGTAAGGCTCTAATTTACTCATACATTTACCTTTAACAAAATATGGAACCTATTTTAAGAAATTAACCAGAATTCATAACATCAAAATTCATTAATTTGTTGTTGAGTACCTACCTAGTTTATTGTGGTTGAAGATGCCTCAAAACTACTCTCGTTCTTGTTCCCGTTACCAAAAGACCAAAACCTCCCAGCCAAACTGGGTACAACCTAGGTACTCAGTCCAGAAGGCTTCTCAATTGATGCCTGTTCCCCCATGCCCAAAAACTTCAAGGATAATTAAGACTCAATCCTTACTGTCTTTTGTTACAAATTTTCCTCCTCTCAATACTGTGTTCCCAAGCAACAAAAGGATCCCCTTTCAGTCCTACTCCCTTCTCTATTATTTCTTAGAACCACTGTTTATTCATCATTCATTGGCTTGGCTATGTGCCCCCTGTCTTATTACGTGGCTCCTTATCGTGAATTAAAGAGATAGTCATGTTTTATATTGACACTCATCACTTACGTAGTGTTTTTGTTATTAATATTTATTTAATATTTTATTATATTATACCTTTTAATGTTTAACCTTTAGTATAAAATTACTTTTTTTATAACAATATAACTCCTTTTTAAACTTTGGTAATTTAAATTTAGATCCTTTGGATAATCTTCTATGGTTTCTTATTATGATAACAACACATAGTAAAATACATACTCCAGTATATATATATATATATATATATATATATATATATATATATATATATTGCAAGTTAGATATTTATTTAATATCTTCAACAATTACATCACTTACCCTATGCTTAGAATGTCTTCATAATTTAATATTACTAGTGCAGTGCACGCGACCCATGCATGTGTAGCTATCATATGCATGCATCATCTGCATGCTAATAATTCGCATTTCATTTATACTGGTAGATGGGTCATTACACATGTGGCATGGAGCTTTCCCCTTATCCCCACTCTGTTCCATCACTATATCATTTGCCACCTACCACTTGATGGATGTGCCATGGAAATGTCACCCCCTTTAAAGGTTGAAACCACCTAATAGGCTCCTTGGTTAACCCCTTATTGAGCTTGGAGACACTTGTACATGCCAAAGCCCACCATGGAAGGGCATGCCACCATGAAGTGCCCCATTGATTCCATGATTTGTAAGCTCTTTTACTTGACTATTCTAATGATTTTTTGTATTGGAGGGCAAGGAGACACATTAGATCTTATCCAAGATTGCAGGTGGGTCTCCATTTGGGGCTTGGTCTCCCTATACAGGGTCTCAGCCCTCCAGAGGGCCACATTGGCACTTGTAGGGTGAGCGTTGAGAGCCATGGGCCTCCACCATAGTAGAGATTGTTTCATGGATCCCCAGCATCGCTCATTGATTGTTCGTGTTCCACCTTTTGGATAAGGATGATGCACCTGATTCACCATACCTAGTCGGATACACACTTGCACCATACAGTTGGCATGTGTTCCAGGGTCCAGATGAGGATGTGTCTCACTGCAGGATGAGAGGTGATTCATTCTCTCATCATCACTTGGATTGGGATTGAGTAGCTACTTGAAAATTTTGCATTCCCTTTTGGAGGACGAGTTTGGATTGCATGGATGAATTTTGATGTTTGGGTCTATTTTTTTTGTCTTAGAGCATCATTATTGGCATAACTTGATGATTGGATATACTCATTTGTACAAGTAAGTGATCCTTTTCATGCTTATTCTTGTATTTGCTTTGTCACATGAAATGTTGCTGGGATTTTCGCTATACAAGTCTAGAATTTACGAATTTTCTATGTGAAATTGTGGAAATTTTTATCTTTTGTAGCGTTGCATCATTGCATGGGCCATGTATGAATGGGAAAATGTTCTTAGAGATTATTGTTGTTTAATAAATCTTGATAAGTCATCAATTATTGCATATCAAAGTATAAAGACCTTAAGTAGTTGCTCTCAGGCCCTAATGCCATGAAAAGTTGCTTGAAGGCCTCCTTGATTGGATAAATCTTTTCCAAACACCGGATTCTCTTTGACTCCATCTCTCCCAAAGGATAAGGCACTAATCCCTCCATTGGTGATCACTTTCAAAGAATATTTCTCTCGCCTCTCCTTCTCCTTCTAGGCCTAGCCTTAATAGGACACCTAGGCCATCATTTTTCTCCCATTGTAGCCATCAAAAAAGTTCGCTCTCTTGTCCATAATTGTGCTAGGGTTTTCTCTAGAGGCCCTCCAAATTTCAATAAATTTTGATGGTGAGATCTTGAGACATAGCAAGCCCTAGCTCAAGGATCATTTCTTGCTCTAGGTTTCCCTGGCTAGTGTCCTCATTTGGACCATTACATTCAATTCTCAAAAGAAGATTTGTTTTTTGGTCCTCTTCTCTTTCATAATTAGGTCAAGCCCCTCTTGGCAAGTCACCTAATTCTGGGTCCACATAGGCCCGTGTGGTCTCGCAACCTTGCAACTCTAATCCCACCAATATCACATAAAAACCAATTCTCCACAAAGATTTTCGGGTCTAAGAAAACTCTTGACAAGATAATACTCCCAAACCCTAGCCTCAAGAATCCTCCTGGCCTTTCCTAAAGAGCTTATCACCTTGCTTTTCAAGCAAAAAAACCATATTATTGAGTCTCTCCTGTGAATGGGCCTTGGGAATCACCCTTCATCCTTTCATTGACTTATTCATTCTCGGGATTCCTCATACCAGGTTTCCTCCCATTGGTGAAAGTATGTGAAGAGTAGGGAGCCTTAGCTAAGGTGACAATGGGTTATCACTCCATTGTTTCCCCTTGACCTTGTAGTTGCTTTATAGAATACCCTCCTAGGACCCTTGCTAGTTTGAGTGGTAATAGGCTAGCTATAAGAATCTCACTTGAGATACCATCATTTTATGTAAAGGAAGATGAGCATGACTTTATAATAGAGATTCCCTTACTCATTATCACTCAAGCTTGGATATTTGGAGATTCCACTTGCTATGTTATCATCCAAACACATAAAAATCAGAAGTAAACACCATGTACAACAATGTGAGTCTAAAGCACAACTCCAATATAGCTAATAATAGGAGAAACTCCTCCAAATAACCAAATACATTCATACATCCAAATCACATGTCCTCCATAATGAATATATATATATATATACACACACACATTGCACATGTGGTCCCTTCATTATTATGATGACCCTATTACATATACATTTAGATATTACATGTAAATTTAGCCCCATATACCCCCTCCCCACCCCCAAGGTCATACGATAAACATGTATCCCAATGTAGCCCCTTTGGGCCATAGAATAATAGTAAATAGTAAATACCCTCCTTCGAAAAGCTTTTTGTTAAGGGAGTTACGTGTTATGGAACCAAATAATAGGATTTCTTTAGATTCCTATATTGTTCTTGGCATTGATGATAATCCATCCATCCAAACTCAATTCTTGCCGGTCTTAACGCTCAATGGTTAGTTCTTGCGAGGTTTTCTTTCCTTTGATTCCATGTCTTGTTGTTGTGACTTGCCCAATTTGTAGTAGTTGTTGGTCTTCGATAACATTTTGTTGAATAGTGATTTAGTGATGCCATGTTCCATGAATATTGATGAGTACTCCATCTTCTTCCTTGATAATGTTGATATGGATCTTCTTTTCTTCCTTGATAATGTTGATATTGATCTTCTTGTATTCCTTGAAATCTTTCATGGTAATGAGAATGTCGATATCGTTTCGCATTTGATGGCTTTCCTTCGCTCTGCATAACAAGTTCTCATTTGTCTTCTTTTCAAAGATAATGGTATCCTTTGTCCTCTTTGCTTGGTCTTTGACGTCTCTAGCCTTGCACATAATACCATCATATTTGGCTTGTACATCTTCTAAATGGAGATCAACTTCTTCAAGTATCTTCTTGTGACCTTCTTGAATCTTCTCTTCTTTCTCGTTTTGAAGTTGCACTGTGATCGCATTTATCGAGTCCTGGCGTCCTTCTCCAATTATAGAATGTATTTCTAATTTCACCTTATCTGTGTCTAAGGCTTAATCTTCTTGCAAATTTCCTCTTCAAATCTTTGGGTAATTTCTTCATTTAAGATCCTTGCTTCTTCTTCACTTTCCCAGTGTTAGTTTTCTTCTTTCAATTTCCTAATGTCATCTAATAGATTCTTATTATGGCTTTGTAATCTACATCTCTCTTTTTCAATTCTTCCTTTGAATCATCATTTTTCCAATTCCCTTTGCTATTATTTCCTTATTTTAATTGTATAATCTCGTTAATGAGTGCTTCATTAAGGTTTTGTATCTTAGATAGCTCATCACCCTTCTTGATCTCTTATTTTGCTTCTTTTAATTCATGTTGAATTTTATTCATTGCTACCATTTGCGAATCCTTGATCCATATTTTTTAGAACAATTCTTTGAATTTTTCCCATCTAATGTGCAATCAAGTATCGTCATCCATGTCATTCCACAACTTGGAAGCTTTATCCCTAAAAGAATAACTAGCAGAGACAGGTTTTGAATGGCGTTCCTTTATTGCCCTCAACCATTCCATAGGATTGAGTCCATCTTTATCGCAATCTTTTGTAAGTCTTGTAACTACCATTGATTCATGATTGAGGTCTACACCACACCCGCAAATTATAACCTCAATATATTATCAATAATAATATCATATGATTATTACCATTTTATCTATATCATATTTTATGTTTTAACTTTTCACATCCCAATAGCTTTGGAATCACCTCAATTGGACATCCCAATCAAAAGATATGATAATTTGAAGTTAACATACCTTTTAAAACCCTGATTTGGAGAATATCTAAATCACCGAACATTTTCTTGATATATCTCTAAGATCTAAGCCCTAATGAATCTAAAAGTTTGGTCTGTAATACTCCAATATTTAATTTCTCCAATTCCACAAGTGTGACCAGAATTTCATGTGCCAAGTAAAAGTTATGCTTACTTTTCCCGTGAGAAAACTTGTATAGTCTGCCACACGTCCAATTCTTCAAATATAACTCTAAAACTTGTGTGTGAGATACTTTTGTATGTCTCCTTATATCCTTGAAGATTTCACAGTTTGAAAAGTCCCAACAAAAAAATTATAGCAAATATACCAGATTGAGTTGTTTAAAATTTATTTCAAGATCATTCACAAACTCTAAATTACACAGGGTATAACTTTGAAAGTATTTCAAACCAAACTTTGAAATTTGAACTAGATGTTCCCCAAAATTTCTTCTTAATATGGTCCAAGTAGAACTGTTTTAAACCTTCCAGAAAAAATTATTGTGAAAATGCCAAATTGACCTATTTGAAACCGATTTCAGGAGCATGTAGGAAACGATTTCAGGAGCATGTAGGAACCTTAACTTCCTTGGAGCATATATCCGAAATTAAAGTAAACCAAGATCTGAAATTCGAACCAAATGTTTACCGAGATTTCTCCTTACTTCCTAGAAAAAAATTACAACAAAAATGTCGAACTGACATATTTGAAACTGATTTCAAGAACATTCAGGAACACCAATTTCCTTAGAGCATATCTCTGAAAATATAGCAAACCAATATCTGAAATTTGAACCATATGTTCACCAAGATTTCTCCTGAATATGATCCAACTTTCATTGTCTGAAACCTCCCAGAAAAAAATTTATAGCAAAATTGCCAAACTGACTTGTTTGAAATTGATTTCAGGAGCATTCAAGAACCCTAACTTCCTTATAGCATATCTCCAAAATTACAGCGAACCAATATCTAAAATTTGAACCAAATGTTACCCACGATTTCTCCTCATATTCTCTGAGTTTCAGCATCTAAAACCTCCCTGAAAAGGAATTTATAGCATAAATGAGACGATTGTTGATTTTTGTGTACCATTAGGAGGTATTCCTGCATGCCAAGAAGCCTCCGAATTTGGCCTAGAAAAATTATGTAAATGAAAATAAAATAAATATTATTTTTGGGTTTCATGTAGACTCAAAAGGGCAAGTCGGCCCCAGCATGAAAGGTTGTGTCCCTTGGGGTAAATGCACCCATTCAACTTGTATATATACACATGATGTGAGACTTCATTTGATCAACACTCATCATCATCATCTCTCTTCTATAAAAGACATTTGTGGGACCAGAAAAAGCATGAACTGACTAAAGTTTGGTCATGATTTTTAGCACAGAGTTCTAGACATTTTATTGTAAACCTTGTTGAAGAACAATTTCTCCTAGATGAAGAGTGTTAGGTTTTATCCCAAGTTTGTTATTCCCAGGGAAAATTTGTTGTCTATATCGTGCATGTTGTTTCTTTAAGGTCTTTATTATTTCTACTATTTTCGTTGCATTATTGTTGAGATTTTCCATGTATAATTACATAATGATATCAGTGGCATAAGAAGAATTAATTGAAGATCATTAGAAGTAATTATCAGATCAAAAAACTAATTTTCTACTATGCATCGTTGTAGAAAATCAACATGGTATTAAAGCCAAGTTGATAAGAGTAGCCATTGAAGAGACAAGCTAGAAGAAGTTTGTCTAGGGTTGGTCTATGTCCTAGTCCTGGCCGAAGCAAGAGAAGTAACAACATAAGGACAGAAGGGGCCTGGTCTAAGGCTAAAACAAAGGCAACTAAGGCCATGAAATGTCCCATTTTTTTGGTGTTCCTCATGGCATGGTTAGGATGGATTTTCAAGGCTGGGGCAGACAGGTCACAGGTGCAAATTTACTTCATCAGTGGGCCCAAGGGCTTTTGGAGGTGCTTCATGGGGTTTTGAGTTTTTATGAGGTTCAATGGCATTTGCTTGGTATATTCCATCATCCGCACAGTTTGTCTTTCATTCCGTTGCATTCCGACAACTTTTAAAAAAATAGCATATTATGGGGCCTAAATTAATTATGCTCAAGGTGACGTTCCGAGAAGATTATTTGACGGAACACCTCAGTATAATAACTCGTTGGAACCAGAATGAGAATATCTACAGGATGGGATGCTGAGAAGTGACTTCGAGTGTCCGAAGAGAGTATGGTGGGCAATTTAGCATTTTCCTTAATTAAAAATGACTTGATTAGTCATTTAATTAAGGAAAAATAATTAATTGGAGGAAAAGGCCTAAAAGTGACTTAAGTGAAATAAAATTAAATTAAAAAGTCACTTAAGATAAAGTCAATGGAGGAGCTTCTAGAATAATAATAAAATAAGATGCTTCTAGAGGCTTGGAGATCTATCCATCAAATCTATAAAAGAGGAAGGGGAGGTCATTTGGAGACATCTTGAATTTGTGTATTGTCTTTGTGGTGACGTTTTGAGAACTTGGTTCTCTACTTCAACAGTAGCCTCGAGATGGAAACCCTCAGGTGATTCAGTGAGAATGGACGAGCAACCATCTCTTCCCTTCGTGGATCCATTCAGGGTTCACAGGGCGCAGTTTATTGATTTTCAATTTGTTTTGGAGGCCAATTGCGGCATTATTGTAGATCTATTTAGGGCTATCATCTCAGCCATATTCCTGCTCTTGGACTAACTTATTTACATATTAATAAAATAAGGTTGATATCTTTTGCATGTTTATATTGTCTATTATTCAATTGCAAATTCTATTTCCCGTTTTTGCCGTAAATTTTCTGGTTTAATTTGTGCAAATTGTTTATGGCATTGACGGCTTAAATTTATGAAGTTATTTTCTACAGATTTCAAGAAAACCCCAAATTGTTCCATTTGGGACATTAAAGGCCATATCTAGCAAACCAAGGTCATTTATTTTACACGCCGAGAAAGGGGGTCGAGTTAGGTTGTAGGCCACAGGCCTATTGCAGTCAAAGGAGGACATTGCATGGGCAATTCCTTGTACAATTTGGGCACTTCAAATAGTTATGGCATATTTTGATCACCAAGAAGTTACCATTCATGAGGGCATATTAAAAAAGCTCTGTGTATCAGAGCTTGTTTTAAGTGTAGATTGATGACCTATAGGGTGAAACTCAATTATGGTTCCTCTCACAAGTAGCAGTTGCTTACATACATTCATCATCAAACAATAAATGAGAAAAAGCAAATATGGCTTGATTCAAGCTCGGTGCACAAGGAGACCACTTTAGCAAGTTGTGAAAGCAAATATGAGTTCAGAACACACTATAATGTAGTAGAATTATGTCTCAATGAGTTATATATATGTATGTGTAGCACTGGAGTATATGATGTTCAGCTAACATGTACATGTAATCTGGGCTGACTTAACAATTAATATTGCAACTTGGTGGTTGATTTTTGTTAAACTTGACAACTAGGGCCAAATTCCACTTTGGACAGCTCATTTGATGGAGATAATTATTGCATTGAATTCCTCTTTTCGAGAAGACCACCATCAAAGCTAATTGAAATCTTGTTCAGTGTTCTAGAGTCCATACACATCCTCCACTATCCGTCATTCTTTGACATCATCAAAGCTAGAACTACACATGGGCTCATAGTCTCCCAAATCAAGCCATTCAACATCATGCATGTGCTTGCTGATTCAACTCTATGCTTTCCAACAAACTCATCTTGTGCACATCTTGATCTACCAATGTTGCAATCATAATCAAGTCCATCTCATGTGCAATCTTCCTCCTTAGCAATAAATGCAATAAATCATTTGACAATTCATCATACAACATGTTGTTATACCATCCAACATCTCTTCTACAAGGATCTCCTTCTTCTCAAAGCACTCACCACCTTCCTTGGAAAACTACATAGGATTCTTGTCCCTCTCACTATGCTCAAGAATTTTTTCACTCACTACCAAAACAATTTTTTTGGTTCCTCCTTAATTTATAACAACTTATATATATCCTCTTGTCATTTGTAAGCGTGTACATATTCTTCCTAACATCATGCATGATGTATCTATCATACTACTATGGTCTTCCCAAAAGCAAACGAAAAGCATCCATCAAAATGACATCACACAAAATCTCATCCTTATATTCTCCCATTGGAATGAAACCTTCCACTAATTCGTCACCATCATTTTATAAATCCAAAACAGTGTATATTGTTGTGGATGATTCTTTTGTGCTAAACTCAAATTCTTGACCATTTCTACCCCAACAATGTTTTATGTGCTACATGAATCAATAATAACCTTGCAACACTGACATCCATATTTCCTTTTCATCCTACCCATGTTCTCCCTCAAGCACCTATCATCTTCCACTGTTGGTTACTGCTTCTTTTGCACAATTATCCCTCTACACATCATCAAGTTTTTTTCATTCTCTACTATTGCTACAACTATTTGATGATCCTCTTGCATTTCTTATGCCAACAAAGTTATTTCTTTCATTTCTGCACACATTCTTCCTATGAGAACACTCGAATGACTTGTGTACTTCTTCTCCACAAGTATAGCAATGCTCAATGTTCTAGAGTCACTTTGTCATGTCCCCAATTTTGATTTTTCACATTAGAGACAATTTTGGAAAGAGGAGACATTTCCAGCACTGGGATTTAGAAGATAAAGGGAAAATTGCAACTCTAGTGGAATGTGGGGACCACAAAAAGAGAAATTTGACCCAAGGAGGGAACTCACACTCTTGGAGGAGAGAGAAAAGAGAAGGAAGTGTGAATTAGGAGAGAGAGAGTGTGTGGGGACAACAAGCAGAGAAGAGGCTAGAAAATTATAAATAGAGCTTGAGGGCCTCACTTTTGGCAACTTTTGGTCATTTTACAATTCAACATTAGTTTTCTTAAGTTGCTTAGCCAAGACAACCCGTGTTGTTCAACACAAGGGATTTCCACACGGAAATTCTAGTTCTACCTTCAGTGAACTTCAAGTGTCACCCTAGGAGAGAAATTGGAAGTTAGTTTAGGGAATTTTAGGAGCCATTTCACGGGTTTTTCTTCATCTGGTGTGTGCTTCTCCTAGGGCGCAGAAGGAAATTCGTGGAAGTGAGAAGGGCTAGCAAACAGTGGAGTCTGGGCAGGAAATTTTGCAAAGTTTCATCCACCAGGAGGACGAGTTTTTCCTTAGTGATTTGCAGGGAAGAGAGTGTTGCATTTTGGAGGGCCGATTTTTTCTAATTCGAGGCCTGCACAGGGGTCACTAGTTATTTACTGCGCAGAAATAGAGAGCAGGAGTTTGTGGGGAATTGGCCCAAGGAGAAATAAGGAGGTTTGGGGCAGCTATTTGCAGTGGACTTGGAGGAGAATTTTCCAGCAATTGTTTTGGGCTTTTTACAACAGTATATGTTGTACAGCGAATTAAGCTAGCCAGTTAGAACCACACGCATTTCTTGGGATCACCAGGTGAAGTTGAAATCAACCCAAAGGATTTATGGGTTTTGGTGGGTTTATTGAGAGGAGGCCCCAGCTAATTTTACATAATTTTTTGAGCAGTATACGAGCTAGAATCCTACATTCTTATAGAAGGGTGTATTATTGGTTAGCTGGGAAATTTGCATCACATTATGGGTTCGATTTTGGCTTGGAGTTAGGCCAAACCTTTTCTGGGTATTTTTGGGTTTGCGCTGCTATTTGAGAGCATTTTGGGCATTATTTTGAGAAAAAAATTCATGTTCCTATTGGCAACCTGTAGCAGGGTTGTGGGGGAGCGCGCCCCCCCTCTCGAACCCGCCCCCAAAGCGCACTCCGGGCGAGAGCGACCTTGGGAGTGCGCTCCCAAAATTCGCTCTCGTGCTTGCTAAAAAAAATCGCTCCCTACCAATTTAGGAGTGATAGAGGGAGCTATTGAAGATTGGAAACAAGAATTTGGCCCTAGTGCTGATATGCAGTTCATGGTAATGTTAATTTATTAAATTAAAAATGACATTCTCCTTTATCTTTCATTTTCATCCTTTTACTTAAATTTTTAACATTACCATGAAATGACTCAGGATGTTTGAGAGTGGTTCCGATCTCATTGGATTTCATATGCAGAAAGTAAAATTTTAGATCTAACTCAAAATCCAGCAGACTTATCATTTTTTTCAGAATTTCAAGATTGGGGTGATTGCAATGTTTCCATTTGATTTTGTCATGTACTAGGGTATGCAACTTGTATTTAAACAGGAGCACCAATCCCACTATGCGAGGGAGACTCCCAGTAATCAAGAGCACCCAGGGTACTAGGGTATGGAACTTGTATTTAATCAAGAGCACCAAGGTCGTTCGACTATGCAAGAGGAGACTCTCAATAAAGCACGAGACAAGAAATTAGAAATTTCTCGTGGCAAGAGGGTCAAGCAATAGATAATAGATTTACTTGTCTTTTCTAGTTTCTAGTACTTTTTATAACTATTGACTCTTTCATATTTATTATGGTATTTTTTGTAAACAATATATGAAAAATTAAGTTTGAAGTTTGAAGTTGGCATTTATAACTCATTGGTAATGAATTATGAATATGACACTTCGTGAAAGTTGAAAGTTGAAACATTTCATTCCATGTTAGATATTCTTTGTTATCATTTATTTACTTGGTAATGGTAATGGTTACAAGCACAAATTACAACTTTCGTGATCAATGATGATAAATGTTATATATCAATTTTTGAGTTCGGAGGCAAGTTTGATAGTCTTCTTCAACGAGAAGTTGAATAAAGCATGACACAAGTATTCTATTTATGATCTTGAGTTATATGTAATTATGCATGTGCTAAAGCATTGGAGACACATATTGTTACCAAAGAAGCTCACTTTGTACATTAATGATCAGTGACTTAAGTTCATTATCACTCAGGGAATTTCTTCATTCTCTGCTACTACTACAACTCTTTGTTGATCCTCTCACCAATGGCCATCAGATTTGGGAGAATTTGATCCCATTGGATTCATCTTTAGCTCCCCCCTCCCTTTTGTGGCATTGCATAGTCCAGCAACAGACATACCTCGCATTTCTAATTTTTGGTCATCTCATATGACTTTATACATTCTCTATTTGTGCTTCTATATCATGTTGGCACTATTTTAGTCATATCTTAGTCTTATTAGCTTTGGAGCCACAATGGAGTCGCATTTGCACTCCCACATGTCTTGCATTTACACCAGATGTATCTTTTAGTCCAATTGACATAATTTTGCGGTCACCCGAGGACATTAATAAATCATTCTTTCTTTCTTTCTTTTCATGCTAGCAAAGTTCCTTTTTCATTTCTCCACACATTCTTTTTATCATAACACTCAAATGACTTGTGTACTTCGTCTCCACAAGTATAGCAATGAATATATCACTAATAACCACCAGAGCCTCTTCCTAAATCATATGCAACCTCTAACTCAACCCTTCTTGCCACATTATTTTCATCTACCTTCTTAGATTTCACACCCTATGAAACTGTATCTTTTTGTGTAGAATTGCAACCTCTTCCACCATGACGACCTTTTCCTCTACTAAAAATTATCCTGTTGTTCTTGGGAGCTAAATTTTGCTCATCCTTAGGACCAATTACTATGTCTCTTCTATTGAAGAAATTTTGAGTAGACTTATCTCATCTTGAAATGATAACTCTAAACCATTCACATACTTCAAAAAAAGTTGGCCTTCATCATCCTTGTGTCGCTCAAATCAAAATCTTGTAAAAATCCTCTATGTACTCTATACAATCAACCCTTTCAACCGCAAAGTCTATGATTGTCTCAACTCTCAATAAAGTTTGATTGTAATCAACATGATATAGTCTTTTATCTAGACATGATGTATTACTTATATCCCAACCAAGGATTCATACCCATGGCATATCTCAAGGATTGAAGAAAAAGTTGCCAACAAAATCCAATTGAATTGAAACTCAACTAATTTGAAAGGCAGAGGAGTATGAATATCTTATTAAAAAATGTAAACCTAAGTCAACTTACACGTCCCCCCCCCCCCCCCCCCCCCCCCGTGTCTCGAATCCTTCATGTCAGATGCATCACAACGATGACACGTGCCCAACACAAGCTTGAATCGTGTCCGAGATGAATGCACATGCAAAAAGTGTGTCCCAATTTTTGGACATGTGCCTGTGGAAAAATGACCCTGCGCACCACTAAATGTTGGACTTGGCCTGATTTTGCTCATTCTTGTTTGTTGTTTTGCAGTTGTAGTAGTGTGTGAGCGACCAATAAAGGAGGAAGATGACTTTTGGAGGAGATTCAAGGTGCAGGTAAGTGGATTTCCCTTCCAATTTTTTTTAGTTTTGCTACAACAGTTTACCAGTCCCTTCTTGTTTACATGCACGGCCTTACAGTGGTCCATTTCTCTTTATATTCACAACAGTCATGGCTCAATCAAGGGCAGCAGGAAAGGGGCAAAAGAAGGGGAGGAATGCCCCCATTGATATTTCCCCCCTCTTTCAATTTCATTAGGGTCTGCTAATATTCCATTTGTTGGAAGTGAGGCTGCAATAGCAACTTCAAATGTTGACAGAAACATCATTTTAGCAAGAAAGCAGGCTCAAGCACCGAAATATCCCTTGTGGAAGTATGCTACAAGACATCAAGAGACATGGAGCAAGTTAAAGGGAGGAAGCAATATTCTTTGGACATGCAACTTTTGCAACCATTAATTCAAGAGCACCTATTTTCATGTGAAAGGGCATTTGTTGGGCACATCTTGTGGAATTGGAGCATGTGTAGGAGTGAGTCCATCTAAGAGGAAAGAACTAGAAAGAGAGGCCAATGTTGGTGTGGCAATGGTGGCTGCAACATCTAAGAAAAACAAGAATGAGGATCCCCTTGCATTCTTGAGGAAAAGTAATTATCCATTTGGGAGTTCCAGTGGGGGTGCAGGTCAAGCAGCAAAAAGGAGGGCACTTGGTCCAATGGACAAGATATTTCAGCAAGAGAGGCAAAAAGAGATTGATATTACCATTGCCTTTTTTTAATCTCAACTTTATACCATTTAATGTAGCATAGTCACCTTTATTTATTGAGATGTGCCAAGCTTTAGCTCAAAGGGCTCCATCGGGGTATGTGCCTCCTGGTTCAGAGAAGCTAGAACCACATTGCTCGCTAAGGCAAAAAAGGAGGTGGATAAAATGCTTGAGCCTATTAAATTAGGATGGCAAACATCTTGGGCTAGTATTATTTTTGATGGATGGACAGATGCAGCACGCCATCCACTCATCAACTTCATGGTGTCTTCCTTGTATTGACCAGTTTCCTTGAAAGGAGTGGATGCTCTTAGAAAATACAAAGATGCACAATATATGGATGAGTTTCTCATTAAATTTATTTAAGATGTAGATGTTGATTCTTGTGTGCAAATCATTACAGACAATGCACCTGTTTGCAAGGTTATTGGCATGATTGTGGAAGCTAAATATTCACAAATATTTTGGACAACTTGCATTGTCCATTCGTTGAATCTAGCATTTAAATCTATTGCTTTTGATGTGCCATGGATTAGAAATCTTATTGAGGATGCACGGCATACCTGAAACTTTGTACAAAATCATACCAATACCCTCACAATCTACAAAGAGTACACAAACCTATCATTGTTGAATATTACAGATACACGGTTTGCCTCTTCATTCGTCATGCTAAAGAGATTGAGGGAGGTCAAGACCACTCTTGGGGCCATGGTTATTTCAGAGTTTTGATCTTTTTGGAGAAAGACAGATCAAGCAACCTCAAATAGAGTCAAGGATACAATGTTAGATGATGCTTGGTGAGAGAGGATAGGTCTTACTATTAAGATCATGGACCCTATCATTGCTTTGTTAGGATTTGCAGATATAGACCAACCCATCCTAGGAGAGGTTTATGAGGAATGGTATTCCATGATTGAGTCTATGAGGACCATTATTTTTCAAAATGAGTACTTTGAGTATGATACATCCGCAAAGGCCTTCTTCACCACTGTTAGAAAATCATGAAGGCAGAAACATTTTCTTATCTTGATAGTTACTTGTGATTTCTTAGTATTCTTATTAACTTCTTTTATGTCTTCTTTTATCTTCTTGAATCTTATCATCAAGCAACTACAAAAACATAAATGCTTGAAGATCAAAACATCAAAGACATAGGATGTAGGCTCTCAGCCAGGGAAAAACCCCTCTCCTAGGGGAAAACCCAAAAATATCTCCTCTTCTTCAAGAACCAAATCAAATGAGACGACCAAGACCCTTGACCCAACAACAAGACCTCCTCCAACCCACCATGTCAGCCTCCAAAGAAAACAAGTCAATCATTCAAAATGAGGTCAAGTCAACTAAGGTCTCGGCCCTCTCTTCTACTTCTGAAATTTTCATCCTGCTATCTCAGTCCTGCACCTTCGGCCCTGCATTACTTCAGTATTCTCGCACGTATGATAGAAAATGATAAAGTTTCATTCATTTTCTTCTTCGCTTGTCTTCTAGTCTTCTTCGCTAGGCTTCCTTCTCTTCTTGCAATGAGATAGGCTTCTTTTCTTGTATTCCGCACTTCCTTTTCTCTTCTAGAATTTGCAAATTGAAATCTTCTGAGTGAGTGAACAAATGAGGTCGAGTTCCTTCTTATTTATAGTGGTTGGATCACCCCTTTTGAGGACGATTGAAGGAAGCGTATGCCAACTTGATGGAGGAGGTTTACATGATCATTTTACATAAAATATTTTTTCTTTCTTTGACATGACAAGCCCAAGAAGGGTCAAGAGCATAATGACAATGACTCATGAGTCATGACTCAACCCTAGAAGCACACAATGGGTGTTTAGACCTGGAAATATAATAAATAGAGCATGAAACCCACGCTTAAAAAAAATCTTTAATCTTTACAATAATTTTTCTTTTCTTCTTTGTACAAATACATATAAATCATGTCATGAGCTAGACAACAATTATGAAGACTAATACAAGTTACATTTCTCAACAACCACCATACAAGAATTGCACACCTTTCCATTGTTTGGATCACTCATACTACAGCATTGAGTGGCTCAACGATAGACCTTCACGCAAATTCCCTCCTCACATGGGTGGTGAGATTTCACAGGGGAGGAAGGATGCATTAAGACAAATATTTTAGGATAGAGCATCCCTGATGATGTGGAGGATGTCTTCGCAGAGTTTTACACTAGCACTAGGAGACTTGTAGGCTATGATGTGATTAGAGACAAGGGGCTAAGAAGCCCTATGCTTGGTGAGCAACTCATGGGCCAACATGCCCTCCTCTACACCAGTTAGCCATGAGGCTCCTCTCTCAGGTTACTTCATCCTCTTGTTGCGAGAGGAATTGAAGCACATATGGGAATCTGTATAGTTTGAAGAAAAGCAGGCTTGAGCAATCCAGGGCGAAGACAATGGTGTATGTGCACACCAACCTCTGTCTTATGTACAGGCATAGGGAGGAGTGGTTGAAGGGAAAGACAAAGATGTCCGATGTGTTTCCTGATGATATGGGTTTGGCCAACGGTGTTGAGTTGGCATTGGCCAACTTGGATCTTAATGACCCAGTGCCAGAGCCTATCACTTTGGATGATGGTGATACCCTTGAGGGGTCATCCTCCACACCAACAGATGCAGAGATGACATTGGACGCAAAGGAGAATGCAAAAGAGAGCAAGGGTGGTACTAATGCTGATTTTGATGTTGATGAGCTATAGCCTATGAGATTATTCCATCCTAATCTACGATTCTAGTTAGTCAGAAGTCCTCAAGAGTCAAGACTCAATATCTATGTAATACATTTTGATTTTGATGACTTAATGAGAAAACTGCAGTTTGTGATTAATTTCTTGTGTTTATCAATTTATCATCATTGATGTAGTAGTAAGTACTAGTTGTAAACTTGTATCATTGATGAATCATGATTGTATGTATAATATATGATTGGATTTGTATCATCATCATGTACATGTTTTAGTTTCTAAATTGAATGAGAATCTGTGTAATTTATATATATATATATATATATTCTGTCCTCTGTGTCATGTTCTGGAAGGTCACCTTGTCATGTGTCAGATACTCATATTTTCGTGTCCTCCATGTCCCGTGTCCGCATGTTAGGTGACTTTGATGTAAACAGATAGTTGGTGAGGCATAGTTTCATGCAATTGGTTCTTTTATTGTTCCATAGGAGCTAATTCAATTTAGTAGGCATAGATTGAAAATAAATTCATCAAAAATATACAAATAGAGTTCAATCGAACAAAGTGGGAATTGGATGAAATTAAAAGAAACAACCATCAGCTAGCAAGTCAGCAAGTAAATTGAAATGCAATGGGAAGATCAGAAAATACAAGGATTAGTACTTCAATTTAGGGCTCATACTCCATTCTTGAAAATAAAAGTAGTGTCTCTATTACAATATTTATATTAGTACAAAAAATTCAATATGAAGAAAATGCTATAATTTGGATGTGACAACGATGTAATTTCATTTAAGGTTAGAAGCTGTTAAATCACATTTTTACATGGAAAGGAAGAAACACGCATGGACATACTGAAAACAACCTTTCAACCTTTGTGAACACAATAAAGAAAAACAACTAAAGCTATTACCAATTATTTTATCAGCAATCTATTCACATTTTGATATACATATCGTGAAGAATATAACAATGTAGAATAAATAATGCAACTTCATTGGAATTTTTCAAAATCCAATGTCTTAATTTTCACTTATCAGTTCACTTGACTACATGTGTCCCATCACAATGTATTAAACTTATGGTTCCTATGGAAAATAGCGTTCAGAGAAAATGCCATAAGTTGCATCTGACAACCATGCAATTTCATGTAAGGAAAATCCAAAAAAGATCTTGGAATCTTCAGTAAATATAGTGCAGCATGACAACCAAATCCATCAATATTTATTATATCAATATCCTCTTCTTGATTACTTAGGTACATCACATATTACAAATATTCCAATGTGTACAAGGAATCACATAAGTTCACTGAGAATATCTAAAAGTAAGTGCCTTACTCTTCGCTTATCACCTCCCCTGATTTCATACATCCCATATACACCCGCCGTTTGTCTCGAAGACTTTCAAGAACTTTTGTAAACTTATCTGCAAAATGAACAATGAACATAGATTGTTAAAAGAAAGTAGGGTATTCAACAAACCGTAAATGGTCCTGCAAATGGGAAAGTATTTGATCCTTTTTCTATTTTTCCATTTTTATCCATGTAATTTTTCATGCTTGTAAAGAAATACATTTTTAAGTTACCTAGGTTTAGATGAATATTATCATCAATCTTGACATAAAAAGCAGCATCCCAATACTCTGTTACGGAACTAAAAAAGTGCTTGGCCTTTTGAGGCAATTCCTCTGTGGCTTCTTCGTGACTTTCCTACAAGAGTTGAAGCTAGAATATCAATGTCTTTTCAATCAGTCAACAATGAAATAAACTATAAATACATGCATACAAAGAACAATCGATCCATGGGAAGAAGTTACTATTAGATCTCCAAGACAGTTCCAAGATCCTCAAAGGCTTTGTTGAGCAATAATGACAGACCATTAGAGGTCCGAGAGCTGGACTACCCGTTCTACTCTGGTTAGATTGTGTTGCTAATGGAAATGGTCTACTTGGTGCCACCACCTGGATAAGAGTCAGTGCACGAGACGGAGTGACAGAAGCAGGGCTTGGTTAGTTTTGGATATTTTACCTCTTCAACCCTTGTGACTGTCATTGCCGCTTATGTTATGAAGGGTGTCCTCATCAATTTGGGTTTCTTGTGAGACCAAATTGACTGTACCCCTTGAGTGTCAAGAGTCCTCTCGCTTCCATGTGCTCATAATAATTAGTAAATGGTATGTGGTTTTGGGTTTAACACCGCAATTACCTCTATGTCCAGTTAAGAAAACGATGCTTCCACTTAGGGTTGGTGGTCCTTGGTAATAGTGTAAATAAAGTTTTTGAACCATTTCTACAGAATTTTCCCCTTTTGTGCCATCCTTAAGTCTCGGATGTTGACCCCAACTGTGTACTCGTTATTATTATGCCAAATCCTAGCCATATGTAAGCAATAAAGATTTTATCTCCTATGCAGATGTTATATCACGAGCCCGCAGCATTTGAAAGAAAGCCAGCCCATCCAAGACCTAGCAACACCCCAATAAGATACAAATGACAAATGTCCTTGGTCCTAAACCAAAGAAGATGTAAACCCTTGTAATGCTACCAAACATTGAAAAATGGGCTAGACAAGAAAGTTCACATTGAGCACATATCCATAACATTGTTACTTTTGATAGGAAAAAATGTATTATTTCAGCATAAACCATGATAGGGTCCTCGAATAATCACTTAGCACCTACCTATGTCATTATCAATGATTGTTGAACTTGATACCAAGATTCTCTATATGGCAATCCAATATTGTTGCAAGAGGGAAAATGGGAATGCATTACATTCGAAGTAATAAAGCATAATATCACTTCAACTAATAAGCCCACTTGAGGTTTGAGGAAAGAAGATTAACATAAAAGAAAATTCCTTGAGAGGAAATGCACAACAAGCATACATGCAACACTCAAATAAATATAGAATTATATTCTTTTTACTACAATAGTGTAAAAATATGTTGGGGAATGTAGAGGATATCCACAAAGGAACAAGGAGGGATCTCATAGTGCATCGATGAGGATAAAAGAACCTCCCCAAGACACTTATGAGACAGGCATCCTCAGTCCCAAATGAAGGACAAGGGATGTGAACCTAGTAATGTTTCCAACCATTAAAAAATGGACAACCCAAGGAATTTCACAATAAGCATATCTCCTTGGCTTTATTTAATTTGATTGAAAGAAAAGTATATTGCTACACACACCATGATAAAGCCCTCAAATAATCAGCCACTACCTGATTGTCGACACCTAGATTTTAGATTTGACAATCTAATACTGCTCCCGGAGAAAATTGGGAATTCAGTAGGTTGGAAATAATAAAGGACAATGTCACGTCAATGCCTGAGGTTCGAGGTAAGAAGAATAACATAAAAGCAGCAGCCTCAAAAAGAAATGCATAACAAGGATAGATGCAATACTCAAATATATAACTTCTATGCTTTCAAATACAATGTCAAAATAGTGTGTATTATGATATTACTTACTTTATGGACAAGCAACTATCTCAAAGATAAAATGTTACTCGAATAATTAGACACAAAGTTCAAAATATAGGTTCCACTATTATTAGAGCCAAGACATGACAAGAATGTATGACCAATATTATCTGAAGCTACTATTAGCATCAGCACTTAGTGAAAACACATTTCATTCTAAGATGCTTTTAGTAATGCTAAGTACCTTGTTAAGGGGAGTGTTGGCTTTGAAAATTGTGGCATCAACAACCAACTTGAGATAGCCAAACCTTAAAACAATAAGCATCATCTTTCCCATCATATAGATAGGTTCATTTAGATTGATTCCAAGAAGAGTGTAACACAAGCCTCTACTAAATAAGTCCTCGTGAGCAATAATGATGAAACCTGTAGTCAATACTTTCCATTGTAAATGTGTAGTACTTACAAGAACTAGGAAATCATTTGTTTCCTGAATTTCTTCATTGATTTGTCTGTCCAAGCTATCTCCCCTATTCGCACTGTGAGATGCAAACATGAATATTGCAAATCATGATCAATAGCAAAAGCATATAAAGCCAAATTATATTACATTTCAGTGACAACACCCTGGAAGCTACTCTAAGATGCAACATTGATTTTAAAAACATATAAGTGGACAAGATTCTTACATTATAAATACAAAAGCTACAAACATAACGAAAAAGACAATGTCTCAATTTAACTAAATGTTGTATCAAGTAAGCAAACCTTCGTCCAACCACAAACCGAATAACTATCCCCTTTGCTTCTAATTTCCTCAAGGCTGAACCTGCATAGCAAAAGATAAACAAATAGCAAATATACATATTTAAAGTATGTTTGTCACGCATCAGATTCTTTTAATAATTTCAATTTTATTATTTAGAAGCCAATACGATAATTGTAGTAGAAACAAAAGATAAAAAAGTCAAAATCAAAGGCAGGATAGTATCAAAGTTCAGAAAAGAGCAAAATATATATGGATACTATCATTAAACTTTCTAAAAGGCTACTGAATCAGTTCTAAGCTTCAAAGACTTGAAAATCAACAGCACTAGATGTCTACCCACATCTTCAAAGATTTTAAAGCAGACCATGCCTCCAAATATTCACCAATAATTCAGAACCCTAATTCTCTTAAAATCTTCAAAAGAAGTGACTAGTGCCTTGACACAGACAGGGCACGGGACGGTATAGGGTGGTATAGCGGTAGCCAGGGATATATTGTGGTGTACAGGGACAGGATGCAGCGTACAGTGGCATGTCGAGGAGTGTGGTGGTACTTGGTGCTATGCAGTGGCATAATGTGTGGCACTTGGAGCGTTTCCTCCAATGAGACTTGTGGACAGGGACATTAGGTGTACTGTTAGGTGCAGCTCACCCGGGATCGACGAGGACACGGTTGAGCCCCTGAGGACACCATGTTCAACAGAGACAGGTCTTCGACTGGTTTATCAACAAATCTGAGGCATAGAGAGGAGCATCCATAGGGTTATTCTTCAATACCCCTACAAACTCTTGATCCTACGCTTGGGGACCTATCCACCCATGACTCTCCAGTTGAGACATTTGGTGGAGGCATAGACTGACGGATACAAGCTTAGGGACGGCGTGGTTTATCGCTGCGTGGCTTATTGTCGCATGGTAGCATAGGTTCCACTCTTGGCTCACACATGGGGAGTCATTTGCGAGGGCACTGCATGATGCACTTCTGGCGAGACAGTCTGAGATGTCACAAGAGCCTGAGGGACGATGGATGGTAGACTTCATCTACAAGAGGGCACCCAAACTCTAAGCAGTGTCTAGGTGTATCGTCAGGAGTTGGGATAGCGAATTTCACTGCGTGGTCTGGCAAGAACAGGGCAGGTTGGCTTGCGTGGGACAGACTCCCGATAATTGGGGTCCACCAATGGGATACATACAAGGGTCAGAGATGAGGGCCAGATGAGTTCTAGCAGGTAGCAATGCTACGCAACGACATCCCGTAACGAATGGGAGTTATGAGCTCCCAGTATGATTGTGGGATCCAGGGATCCGGTTGGCGAGTGGATCACTCCACTTTGTGATGAGTAGGGTCATGGCAGAGGGTGATCCAATTCACCTTGGGTTTGACACATGGGGGATCACTGAGACCTCCACTGCATGGCGAGGCAGACTTATCCTGTTGTTGCTCAGGGTCGAGATTGGCAGTGGAGGGGTAGATATTGGCATCATGGAGATGCCCGGGCAGGATGAGCTTGGCTCTCACAAATTTTTCACCACTAGGCCTTAGGAGAGGAGGATACAGTCCGCACATGAAGTGGAGAATGTCATAGTCAGAGTAGCACAGTGTCAGCATGGTGGCACCACTCTGAAATTAGCAGGGGACCTGAGCATCACATCTCTTAACAACTCAATAACCTTTATGTATGAGTTGGCTACTACAGGGGAGATCATGCAGATCTTCCATTGGGCTTTAGCAAGTCACTGGTGGAGTGGGGGACTTCATTAGCATGGCAGGTGGGGCAGCAGGATGATATCAAGAGAAGCTCACGTGGGTGAGACGCTATATCTGCAGGGATTGGGTGGTATCTTCGAGAGTATACTCTTGGAGTGCATGGGATGGCCTACGTGGCAAGACAGCTTCACGAGGAGTTGGGCATAATGCCACATTATCATGATCCCCTACTTATTGACGGTATGCAGGTGACTTCTGGTACTTATCCCGGGCAGGATACTGAGTGGAGCAAGGGGAGCTTCATGTTGGACAAGATAGCTAGGGATCCTGGTATTAAGGGATTCTTTCATGTCAGGGCAGTGCAAAGGTCAGGGACAATTCAGTGGTGCACCTAGGACCCTGGCACATTTTGTAGTGACAGTGGGAAGCAACAGCTAGAGAGGATGCTTGTTCAGGCATTGCTTGAGGACAAGCAATTTTTGGCAGGGAGGACTGTAATATCCCCTCCAATAAAAATCTGCTAAGTGCCTTGCTCAATTTTTGTAAATTATGGATGGGGGAAATTTTGGATACAAACCTAGGAAAAGTGGGTGGACATTAACTAATTTAATGTTGTGTGGTAGTGGAGGCCCCAAACATTAGACAAAGGAAAGATTAAGCACATAGTGGGATGTGGGGACCACCCCATGATGAAATACGCACCCCCTTGATGGAGAAATTCGAATGGCTAAGGAGGGAGCTCGAATTGCTTGGTGAAGGGGCCCACGTGAAGGAAGAGAGCAGCAATTATAAATAAGAGGAAGGCAGCATCATTCAGCACTTTTGATCATTTGACATTTTACACTTTGTTGCTCAAGTTGTTCAGCTGAGTCACAGGTGTTGTTTAGCACCAGAGGTTTCCAAGGGGAAATCTCACCCTCTTCTTCGGTGGACCACGAGTGCCACCCTAGGGAGGCAAATTCTACTCATTTTTGGAGTTGGAAGGAAGACCACGCAGGCAGCACGAATTCTGAGTTAGCTGGGACGCAGTTCAGGGAGCCACGCAGTGATTGGAGGAGAGAAGACCCGAAGTGAGGGGTTGTATTGTTGTTGGGGCACTCTTTGATCAATTTTCTGGCACAGGAGGGAGATTTGCAGGGACAGAAAGCATCACCCAACAACCATTTGAATTCCTGGAGGAGGGCCTGCATCATTCTCTCCATGGACTGTGCAGTCCTTTGTTGAGGCAACTTGTGGGGTGGCTTGCGAAGGGGTTTGAGGAGCTGGGGCTATTTGGAGTTGGATTGGAGGGGATTGTGGGGGATTTTCCAGCATTTTGGTGGAGCAGCAAACACAACATCTGCTACAGGTTACATTTTTTGCTTGTGGAGGAGGGCCAAGCATTTGGGGTCAATTTTGGAGCGTCAAAACTAGAGCAAACCCTTTCTGGGTTTTTGACAAGGATCTCATAAATAATTTGGCAGAATTTTCTGGGCAGATTTGAGGGGTTATTCGTGGAGAGCCCATGGTTAATTTGCCGGAATTTTCTGAGCATTGGAGGAGGCCCTAGAAGCCATTTCTTGCAGCCAGCAGTGCAAGTTTTAGAGGGATAGCATATAGCTTGGTTGGGGACAGCCACACTTGTGTTCAAGTAGTTGATTTCATCACCTGGGCATTGTTAGCTTGCCCTGAACAAGCCCAGGTGCATGCATTAAGATCTTATCTTGTACACAACATTTATCTTTATAAAATGGCTCAGCTGAACGCAGATTTTGACATTTTCTGGGTGTTTAATGTGGTGTAATTTTATGTGTGTTTTTGCTATGATTGCTTTTTTTATCATTGTAAATTTCCATTAGGAATATTACATGCTTGCAAGATTAGGGCAAACTTTCTCCCATACAACCATGTTGATTTGGCTAAGGTCATGTTGATTTGACTAGGGGAGGTTGATACATTCACCGATGGAGCGACACTGATTTGGCTAGGGGTGAATGGCCCAAGGCAACTATAACAGAGGGTAGACATTCTTCCATTGGAGCCATGTTGATTTGGCATCCATAGGGTCATGTTGATTTGACTAAGGGAATAATGATACATTCACCTAAGAAGTCATGCTAATTGGGTTGGGCCATGCTAATTTGGCCATGGGAGAATGGCCCAAGGGTAGACTTTCTCCTAAGAAGCCATGCTAATTTGGCTTGTTGATTAGGCTAGTAATAAACAGCACAGGATACTCACATTGCCTACTCAAGGATGGAGTGATCTATATAAATAGACGTGCATATGAGGAGACACTACATCAACATAGAAATCTCATGAACTTTTCTAGTGGAGGAGAAGTTTCAACTAAAGAGAAATTTATTTTCAGCTAAGGATAATACCTCCCTCGCTAAGAGGGAGTGTTGATTTTTGTTGTAGCATTGGGACGTATTCCCGCATGTCGAAAGGGTCTCCAATTCGGCCCGAGATATATTATACAATTTTTTATTTTTCTAACACAAGTCGGTCAATCTGTGAAGGGGCATGTCCCTTGGGTTATGACCCCCCATTCAACATGTATAAATAAGAGAATGTGATGTCTCATTTCTCCACCAAGCAAGAGCAACTCTTATCTCTCTCTTCATCATTCTTATCTCTCTTGGACAAGCCGCACGTATGGAGAAGAAGGTCAAATTGATATGGCCACTTTGATTGAAGATGATTGAATCTTTGACCAAGCCAAGTTTGATCTTTGTTTGACCAAGTTGACTAGAGTTGACCGAGTTGTTTTGACCAAGGGTTGACCATAGGAGGGTTGCACGTGCAGACTATTGACCACAGGAAATTGACCACAGACCACAGGATTAACCACAGGGCCAAAGTTTGACCGCAGGCCTGTTTGACCAAGTTGGGTTGACTAGTGTTGAATTTCTAATATTTTGGCTAGTTGGACCATCATTGACCAGCATATGTTTTGACTAGGTTTGATGGGTATTTGTCTTGGATTACTAGCACAAATTTCTAGGTAAAATGTTGATTTGTAAACCTTGTTGAAGTATAATTTCAACCAAGAAAAGTTGTTAGGTTTTCTCCCAAGGTTGGGTTTCCCGGGGTAAAAATATTGTCTCGTTTGCTCATGGTTGTCTTTATGTGATCTTTAATATTTTTGTTGCAATTACTACTGAGATTTTCTAATGTGTAATTATCCAATGCAGTGGCACAAAATATTGGTTGAAAATCATTAATAAGTAATTACCTAGCAAAAAATTATATTCTATTGCACATCTTGTAGAATTTCAACACTTTAGAGGGGCATTGGACCTTGTGATGACATGATAGCTTGTTGAGATGTCCTAGCCTTGGATGATGGGCATTACACTTTAGATGAAGACGACTTGATATTTTAAGCATTACACTTCACTAATGAGACATGAATGGGGGTCCTAAGACCTAACCAATTTTGCATCATGGATTATTTTATGCATTGTTGCCTTATCTCTATAGTCTGTAAGAGATAAAGGCATTATTTTATGTTTTACGGATTTTAGTAGATAACGAAGTGTTAGATCTCTCCTATAAATAAGAGAAGAACTCCTCACTTATGAATCAATGCAACTTGTCGATATATCTCACTACTTGTCTACTCTTATTCTTAGCTATGGATGCATGACTAAATGTGCCTTATTGAGAAGATGATTTGTGGATGATTTTCCAATCTCTATTTTCATGGTTAGGGTTTATGGATGACCAATGATTTCTTGAGTAAATGTTCTCTCTAAGTCGTGGATTTATTTGTTGAATGAATGTATAAGTGCAAGTGTGCTTGTCTAGTGGTAAGGGAGCATTCTCTTATTATTCTTGAATAGATCCTATCTTTTAAACTTTACAAAGATTTCTAGAGGAGAATCTTTCATTGCTTTTATCTTGAAAACTTGTAAAAGTGCTAGGTGGATCTTCTAGAGTTAGTAGTGGACAATCCTACTTATTACCCTAGATCTACTAACATTTCTTGTTGATTTTTGTAGCTCAAGTAGGGACTTCTGCACAGGCCTATGTGTCTAGGCATGCAAAAGTCGCACACAGTCTCTTTAGATACTTGCTCTAGTGTGAGCAAGTTGCTAATGTAACTTAGCCTAAGTTTAACTTAGAAAAAAATAAGTTTAACTTAGAAAAAAACACATATTATTACGTTGGCTTTTTGAGCCAAAAGAAACTTAGGAAAAGTATATAATTTACTTTAGTGATTATGTTTTAATCTTAACCATTGATCTCAAGTGAGGCAAGATCTAATCTTGGTCATCAATCGCTTTGGAGATTAGAGTAAGGGTTAGGGATTTATCTCAATGTAAAGTTATAAAAGCAAACCTAAGGAGAGGAGAAACACACTACAATAGCACAAAATTAAGAGGCATCTCAGTAAGCAACGTGCTGGGTCCGAGGGAGAGCAGGGAAGCTGGAGATCCAGATTTTCAGAGAAGATCAAGCACCGATCTAGGGTAGATCTGCTAGACTGGATCCAAGTTTATTTTGTATTATGTATTTTTCTCAGTTAAGCCATTATCCTGGGCCGGGACCCCAAGGAAGTTTGGATCATTAATGAAAATCTTTGTTGGGAAGAATCCGTGTGTCATTTTTATGAGATTGGTTATTTGTTTTTGCTTCCACTAATTGAGTTGAGAACCTAGTTGAATAAGTTAATCAGTAGATCTTGCTTCTGCTAGGTTAATAACTTACTGGTGCTAGGTTTAACAGATACTAACATTTCTTCAAGGAATGCTGTAGTTGACCTCATATGACCAAAAAAATTAGTAGGCACTAATCTTTCTCCCAATAGTCAACCATTAAACTAAAAATTGTACCTTTCATTTTATGTTTTAGGGTTAAATTAGGGCTTGTCACAGCTATATATTTATTTTCAGCCACAGAATAGCTAGACATTTTGGACAAAAGTGCATTGACTTTGCCTGCTACTGATATTATCTTCATATTTAACATTGCTAATTCATTTTTGAGCCCTTCTAGAGCTAGATGTCTCATTTCTTAGGGCTATTATGTGCTTTGTAGTTTTTAGATTTAGCTAGTTTATTAAACTCTAGTTTAATTCATATTCTCAGCCCTCCATTCTCCAAGAGCTGTTTAATTTGCTGCTGTAATAACTTCTTTGGTTGCTGTAATAGATATATTTTGGGCAATTTTTGCAACAGCCATTGTTTTTCCCTCTTTTGTAGTGTTTGGGGTTCCCTCTTTGACCAATATTGACTTGCTAAACTTAAATTGTTTTAAAAACTTCACACTCAAATCTGGAAATCGCCTTAAAATAAACCACCTTATTACCATCTTGAATGTTATATCTTAGCGATGGTATTCTAAGTATTAAATATAGGAGTCCTTAGATTTGGTTTCCGCTTGCCCTAAGTACCCTTGGTTTCCTTAGATTTGGTTTCCTATTGCCTTGAGTGATTGCCTAGGTGACAATGGTAACACTTCCACGTTACACTTCGCTTAGCGCCTTGTGAAAGGCTTTGCACCAAGGTGGTAGATTTTGTGATAACAAGAATCCGGGATAATTAAATCCATTGATGCTTGAAATGAGAATCCAAACTCATTTAGAGAAAGCCACACATCAAATCATTTAAAGAAAGCCCTTCCACAAGGTAGACTACAGTTTATTTTTTAAGGTGTGGCAAATTAAACAATAGGGATTTAATCTAATAGGAAGATAGCCCATGCTGCAAAATTAAGAATATGACCACCGTTGAAATACTACAACATTTAACGGAGTACTTACAGGAGGCAAGTTCGCACAAAATGCCATTTATTTAAGAAGAAACTTTTGAACTATAGTTTTGTTTGAAGCCAGAAGCTTTGGAATCTACTAGACCATGCTGCAAAATTATGAATATAACCACCACTGAAATACTACAATATTCAAGGAAGTATATACAGAAAGTAAGTTTGCGTGAAATGTCATGAACTTAAGGGGAAACTTTTGAACTATAGTTTTGTTTCAAGGCAAAAGCTTCGCTACTTCTGGAATCTACCATATATTTCATGCTAAATATTGATAATTAGGATGGAACGCATTTCGACTTGAAGAAGCAGCAAGGCCAATATAACATAGTCATCAATAAAAGCAGCAACCACACTCTTGCAAATATATTGATCTTTTAAAAGAATGGTTGCCGTAAGAGATTGTTTTGTGATGCAAGAGCACCCAAGCTTTACCTGTTGGCATCCAAGTGTTTCTTATTCTATTCCTATTTGAGTGGCTACCAAAGCCAGTGTAGATGCCTATTACAGCAAGAAGCCTCTGACTACTGACAGTAGCATTCCAATTAAGGTGTTTATGAAGGTAACCTTGACTTCTAGCCAAAGTCAGTTCCATCTCCAAATCAGCAATTCTTTTTCCTGAATCCCTGACAAACATCAAATAATAATTAAGGTGGAAAGTGGAAAAAATAAGTCAGTTAATAATACAATAGCATGTCCAAGCAAATAAATTTTATATTTCATTGTGCATCAAAATTTGTAAGCAATGTGATAAGACAAAAAGAATCGCTTCCATGTTGAACATAAAAGGGTATTTCTTTGCGGATCACAGCATCCTAAACTACCAGTAAGGTGGCCTTGGCAATTGACTTGACAACATGGTTCAATCGACTCATTTATAATGAAAGAACAAGCAAGCAGATTTAAGTTTTAATTATCAAATTTAGAAGTCAATAGCAATGAGACTAAACAAAATAGTCCATTCATTCAATTAAAGTATATGAAGCAAGCAAATCCTCGATGTATTGTCCACCCTCAAATTCACAACGTTGCAACTAATCTGAAGAAAAAAATCTACATGGCACAGTGTCCAGGGTGGTATTTACTATTTTCGCAGTGCCCCTGTTGTACGTGTTGTAATTATCTTTCTTCCATGATGTACTTATTTGTTTTATGAAGCAATATATGCAGTATTTCTCTAAATAATACATATATATATATATATATATATATATATATATATATCCTAAATGCAAAAGACAAGTTAGCACAATGCCACAATAGAAATAAAAACTTTAAATAGGCCATCATACCATAACCAAGCGGGTGATTTTGGAAGATATTTCATGCTGAATCATTCCTGAACCTGTCGTGTTCTTAGAGTTTCTTAGGCCTGTGTTTGCGTCAACACCTTCTCAGAAAAGCTTTTCTTACTATGTACTGTCTGAAAAAATAAAAAGCAGTGCTTGCTTCGCATGTTTTCAGAAACTCAGTGTTGTTTCTTTGATTGTCAAAATAGTCTAGCTCACTTTTTAAATTCAAAGAATCAAATTTCTGGTTTCGAAAATTCAGTTTTCAGATCTTCAGTCCAAATTTTCAGATATTTGAAATTTCTTTTCAGTTGTAAGTTTCTCAGTTTTGCAATTCATATTTTTGGATTCCATATATTAAGTTTTTTCTATTGACAAGATGTATGAAGGTCAGAAACATAACAGTTCATATGACAGCAGATTTTCATTTTCGGCTACAGTTTTCTATGAACAGCATATTCATTTCCAGTTGCCTTATCCACTCATCAAGTTAGGATCGTAATGGTGCCATTAGAGGCACTTTTTTGGCATCATGAATTGATACCAGCAATCACTTCACTCTTAAGCACTGACGAGAATGAAAATTGGAAATCTGAAATTGCATTACTAGTGAAGGAAGCAATAAGGGTCCCCAGGGGGGAATAAGGTAAACAATGGATGAGGTGGCACAAATTTTAGAGACATTGATTAGAGAAGCAAAGAAAAGGAAAGAGAACATAAGAATAGTGCGGGAAGGAAAGTTGTTGGAGAGGCTGAGATTAGAGAGACTTGTTTTCATGACCATGACTGGAACCTTTTTGCAACCAAAAAAACCAAGAAGATGCACAAATCAACTAAAGGTTACTTCAGAGGATTCCTAAATCTAAGTCCAATGGTGTTGGTCAAGACTTCAAACCGACAGCTTGGATAAGGAATTATACAAGAACACAAACATAACAGTTCATATGACAGCAGATTTTCATTTTCAGCTACAGTTTTCTATGAAAAGCATATTTATTTCCAGTTGCCGTATCCACTCATCAAGTTAGGATCGTAATGGTGCTCTTAGAGCCACTTTTTTGGCATCATGAATTGATACCAGCAATCACTTCACTCTTAAGCACTGACGAGAATGAAAATTGGAAATCTGAAATTGCATTACTAGTGAAGGAAGCAACAAGGGTCCCCTGGGTGGAATAAGATAAACAATGGATGAGGTGGGACAAATTTTAGAGACATTGATTAGAGAAGCAAAGAAAAGGAAAGAGAACATAAGAATAGTGCGGGAAGGAAAGTTGTTGGAGAGGCTGAGATTAGAGAGAAACTTGTTTTCATGACCATGACTGGAACCTTTTTGCAACCAAAAAAACCAAGAAGATGCACAAATCAACTAAAGGTTACTTCAGAGGATTCCTAAATCTAAGTCCAATGGTGTTGGTCAAGACTTCAAACCGACAGCTTGGATAAGGAATTATACAAGAACACAAACATAACAGTTCATATGACAGCAGATTTTCATTTTCAGCTACAGTTTTCTATGAAAAGGATATTTATTTCCAGTTGCCGTATCCACTCATCAAGTTAGGATCATAATGGTGCTATTAGAGGCACTTTTTTGGCATCATGAATTGATACCAGCAATCACTTCACTCTTAAGCACTGACGAGAATGAAATTGGAAATCTGAAATTGCATTACTAGTGAAGGAAGCAATAAGGGTCCCCTCGGCAGAATAAGATAAACAATGGATGAGGTGGGACAAATTTTAGAGACATTGATTAGAGAAGCAAAGAAAAGGAAAGAGAACATAAGAATAGTGCGGGAATAGTGCAGGAAGGAAAGTTGTTGGAGAGGCTGAGATTAGAGAGAAACTTGTTTTCATGACCATGACTGGAACCTTTTTGCAACCAAAAAAACCAAGAATCAAGATGCACAAATCAACTAAAGGTTACTTCAGAGGATTCCTAAATCTAAGTCCAATGGTGTTGGTCAAGACTTCAAACCGACAGCTTGGATAAGGAATTATACAAGAACACAAACAGATGGCTGAAAGCCAAAATACAATAAGATAAGACAAGATAATTGAATTAGCGTCCGAGAAATAGCCACTAAAGTAGGTCAATGGGATTGTAAGGTACAATGATGTCCATACAAAGAAAAGCACTAAAGCAGCTCCTATATAAGAGAAAGATGCAGAAAGTAAAATAAGAGTCTAGCCTAGATCTTGGAAAGCCAACTTATGTAAAGACATCCGAGAAAAGGTAAAAGGCGAGTAGATCTAGAATCTATGGCTAATGTCCCCGATTATCTTGAGCACGGAGTTATCATTCCCGCTTGCCTAACTATCTCCTTTAGGCTAGAAAGAGGGGGAAATTGTCAAGGAGACTAAGGGAGTTTGGTCTAACTCACCCTGAGTTTATTATTATGAATAAAAAAGGGGCAAAATTGTTATTAATAAAAAGGGCCAAAAAGTCACGTGGAGGAAATAAGTGACTTCATCAATAAAATATTAAAAAGAAAAGTTCTAGAAGATTGGAGAAGATTCGGCAAGTCTTTTAAAAAGGGAAAGAAGACCATTCCTAATTGATTATAATTTTGGTAATTACCTCTTGTGATTGGATGTGGACTCAAGCGAGTCTAGCTTGAGGGTTTCAAGAAAAATCTCAAACTAGTTTCGGTGCACATCAATTGCCACCCTGGCTAGTACTCAATCGATTTTGGTGGACATCCATTGCCACCCTGGTTGGTATTGCGGGGAAATTATTCAGATTTCTCATTGTGCTTCAATTGCAGGTTATTGGAGGACATTTCTTTAGTGGGACAAATTGACTATTATTGCTTCTGGAGGGTTCGAGATTACTGTTTGGAGGTTGAGTTTCCTTCTATTCTTGGAGGTCAAGATCTATTCCTCTGAGCAGGCCGAGTCATATCATTATTTCTAAAGGACGAATTGGCTCATTCAGTGCTAGAGTGAGATCTCAAGTTCCAAATTGGTTTTTGCCTTGTAAAGTCTTTCAGATCCAGCTAATAAAATTCATGATTTGCCCCATATATCTTCTTGCTTAAAGTGTTCTTTACTTTGAATACAAAGTGTTTGACAAAATATTTGTTCACTAAATGTTTGACGAAATTCACCAAAGAAAAATTTTAAATATTTGTGGAATTATCTTAGCACATTATAGTTTGGCACATTACATTATGATACCAATGGTACAAGCCCATCCTAGTCCATAGGAACCATCTGTCCTAACATCTAAGGCCAGATGTAGAAAGTACAAAATAAATGTCTATCTGGAAGAAGAACTGGAAGAGGGGCTAGATTGAGTATTGACCTATTGCCTAGAAGCGAATGCTCATTGTTGTGGCTAGGAATATATCATCTGGCTACTAACTTGGCTATTAATATGAGGTCTATATTGGCAATGCTACTAGGGTTTCATTGAAGTTGGGATGGTGCTCCTAGTCCACGCTGATCTAGGGTCTAGGAAATGACCGTTATCTATTTATCGCAAGGTGCCCCTAGTAGATGGGAGCATTATAAAAATTGAAGTGATTCACTATGTGGGAGTAGGTATAAGATATGGTTGTGCTTGGAGGATGAGAGAGCAAAAATGAAGGACCTCCTGCATTTATAGGGCCAAGCATCTATTATCAATGTACCTGAAGAAACTACCAAGCGTTTGGAGCTCTCTAAAAATATAGTGGAACTGTCCTCAAAACCTGTAGTAAACAAACAAGAAAAGAAAAGAAAACTAAGGGGTACAAGAGAAGTGATGGAACCCTACATTTCTTTATACTCATTGCTTGACATTGAATAGGTTTAAAAGACCAAGAAAAAAAAACTTTTACAAAATTGTTGTCGCCAAATACTATGGGTATTAAGCCACTTACAATTAAAAATAAAATATTATATTTACAATATAATCTTATGGTGACGTTACTGTAAAATCTAGCAACCCGGTGCTAAGAAGCACTAGATCCCTGGCAACAATGGGATCCAACACAAATGTCACCTTAGTAGTGAATTCCCTTGTTTTTTGGGCAAGATGTTATCCCCACAAGGGATAACATATCTTTTGAATATTATATGGAAATGTCAGCTCCCTCTTGATCTTAGCCTTCTTGCATCCATCTCGCAAATTTATCAACCTCATCCTCATTATCAACATGATGTCGTTCCTTCCATAAGCAAGGGTTTCTTCTTTCAAGGGAAACATTAATCTTCAATACTTAAGGTTTATCTCTAGGGTTTTGTGTACAAACCCTAGAGATTTCTTAATCATATTCTTTGAGACTTACCTAGGGTTTACAAACCCTAGGACAAATAACATCATTAGATTTTGATATGTGCACCACACATACTTCTTTTTCATCTTGCTTGATAGCTCTTTATTAATGTTGTAATACTTTCCCTTTCACAAAACATTTATCACAATCAACATCAGTCTCTTATACAATCCGAGCATTACAAAGGAAATTATGGTTGCACATATCCACAAGAGGAAGAGGTATTGAAGTTTCATCACATTTATTTTTAGACATCAACATCACGATGCAATCGAAATGTCCTAGTTGAGATTATTGACATGACTCAGAAGTTACACACACTCTTCAGTAGGCCTTGTAACATTGAGAGTTTATTCTAGACTTCTGGTAACAGTAGCAACAAGTGTAGCTTTTGACATCAGTAGCAAATTATCTTTCCATATCCAAGATGTCCAAAACCATAAAATCTCCATGCCTCCTCAATTCCTCCAAATCAAGTAACTCGACCTCCTCAAAACCATTAACCCTTGTATTAATTTTAGTTAACAATGGTATGTTCTATGCTTAGCACAATTACTTCAATGTTCCTTTAGCAGCCCAATAACAATTTCCAATTTATTTTTCAATAGCAGACACATTAATCGCATTGACAGTAAAAGTAGATGGAAAATGAAACAAAATGTAGAAGACAAGTCAAGACAAAAGGACACCATATTTGGCAGATGCAAAGGAAAAACCCCAATGTGGGGAAAACCCTTGGATCAATTCTTATTATTATATCCAATGTTCAACAAAGAGAGAGAGTACAAAAGTGAAATTTTGACTTGCCAAATCAGAGTCAATACAGCATTGTCAAATCTACAGTCAAATCCAGGCTTCAGCCCTAACCAAAAAGTCAAAGATGGTAAACGCAACAACAAATCTTCCTTTTTGGAGCATGGTCATACCCAATCAAACTCGGCCTGATAAGGTGGTTGAAGTCAGCCCAAAACAGTCCTAAAAAGTGCAATCAAACTTGGTCAACTCTGCGATCAACTCTGTAGTTAGGTCTGCAGTCAACCTTGTGGTCAAAGTGCCCAGAAATTCTCAGTTCCTGTGCCAAACTATACAGCTTGCTAAAAACGAAATTTTCCCACAAAAATCGTAGTCAAAGGATGAGTCAAAGTGCTCGGTCAACACTGGTCAAACTCCTACAACAATCCTAAAATTCGGCCCTACAATTTGTCCTTCTGCACGTGTGAGAGAGAGAAGATTTGCCCAATAGCTGTATGAACCAATGCTCCACCGAGTTTCCGGGACGAGAAAACGCAGCAACGGGGATGGGGGATGTATATAAGCAACCCCAACATTTAGGGAATTTTCTGGGAAATAAGGGGACATCATAGTCATATAAATTATAAAATTATAAATTATTAAAAACATAATATATAAAAATAAAAAATAAAAAATAAAATCCCAAAAATATGTCAACAACTAAATAGAAAATCTTAATAATTATGACATGTACATCTAAAGACTAAATATGATCATCATTACATATTAGACTATTATCATTTATGAATTATCATTTGACATTATGAAATGTTCCTTCTAAATTCATCATTTGGTATGATACAAGGTACATCTAAATTAAATTAATAAATTCATCATTTGACAATTGAAATTATGCAATGCACATCAAATTTTCAAAAACGATAAAAATTAAATACGTCATATGACAATGACATTGACATTACGTTGAAATCTAAAATAGTCATAAAATACTAAACTAAAAGTAAACATAGAAAGCACCGAGCAATGAAATGCTAGTAAATTTCTCAAAAAGTACTAAATAATATTAATAAATACTAAGTTTTAAGTTTTAATATACTTTAAGTTACTAATTTTTGTTATTCTTTTTATTTTTGTTATTCTTTTTATTTTATTTTTAAGTTTTAAATTTTAATATAATTTAATTTATTAAAAATGAAGTTTTAATATAGTTTCATATTTTTTTAAATTATTAGACAAAAACATAGAGGGATGCATATGCGTCCCCTAGTCCCCCTTGCAAAGGAGTTGCACTTCGTCACCAGGAAAACATCCCCCGGGAGTTTCCTCGAGTTTCCCCAAAAAGGGGGCGTGGGGAAAACGTTTCGCCGTCCGCGGATCGTGGGGGAGCGCCAAGGCACGTCCCCGTGGAACACTGGTATGAACCAATGAGAGAACGAGAGAGTAGACATGTGTGTGATGATGATGCCAAATGAGGTGAGAGGGCACTTGTATTTATACAATTAGTTGAGGGTGAAGAGTCACATCCATTGGGCTTCATGAGCCTACATGATTATGTGGCTGATCTGAACAATTTACACATGTGGGCATAAATTCAAAAACACACTTCTGCTTGTCCAAATTGGATGATCTTTCATATCAATTTTGGTCCTCTCGAAAAGAGGAATTTAATGCAATCATCATCTCCATCAAATGAGTTGTCCCAAGGTGGAATTTGGCCCTAGTTGGCCATCTTGTCGTCATGTACCATCTCTGTATCTCATCCCATATTTGCTCTATTGAACACTGATATGAATAATGAAGAAGAATTGATAGAGAGTGAATCACAAGACCTTACCACTCTCCACTGACAAAAGTCAGTCTAGAGGTAGAACCTCAATCAAACTTGATCCCAAATCAAGTTGCTGAACACCATGCATCCCAGACATAAGGAGTACGGCAGTACACGATGCGTCCATCGGTAGTGCTATGGTCCCTATCCACTTTTCCCAACTCATTGGCTAGATGAGAGGTACTTCCCATGAGTCCCAGACTACATGGGTAGGACGTATATTGGGGCATTAGCAGGTGAAGGTGAACCACTCATCCTATTCATATGCCATAGGAAAAGGTGAACCACTCATCCTATGCATATGTCAATCGGAGGGGAAGGTGAACCACTCGCCCTACACACATGTCAATCATCATGGGGTATCACAGGGGAAGGTGAACCACTCACCCTATACACAACGCACCAATAGGGGAAGGTGAACCACTCACCCTATACACAACGCACCAATAGGGGAAGGTGAACCACTCACCCTATACACAACGCACCAATAGGGGAAGGTGAACCTGTTAAATTATGGTATGTTCTATGCTTAGTGCAATTTACTTCAATTTCTTCTTATTAACCCAATGTCAATTTCATTGTTTAGCAATCACATTAACATGAAGTAAAATGCCGATAGAACATAAATAAATCGACAGAAGACAAGCCAAGACAAGAGACACTAGATGTGGTGGCTAGCCAGGGACAAACCCCAATGTGGGGAAACCCTTTGATCAATTCTTCTATAATCTTCAATAATTCAACAGAGAGAGATAATACAAATATACAATTCTATAATTTTATGACAGCAGCAACAAAACCCTAACTAGCAAAGTCAAAGTTGGTCGACCAAGTTAGATTTGACCTCCAATCAGCTTGGTCAATATCCCAGTCAACTCGGCCTCCAACAGCAAGAAGAGTCAACCTAAAACAGGCCGAAATTATAGTCAAACTTCAGTCAACGTTGCACAGATCTACGGTCAACCTTTTAACAGTCAACGTTGGTCAAACCTGAGGTCATATCACCTCAGTTTGTGTGCCAAAATCTGCGGCTTGCCAAGGAGAAGCAGCCACACCTAATCTGCAGTCAAAGAGGAGTCTACGCTGGTCAACACTGGTCAAAGTACCTTCCTACAATCCTAGTCAAACTCGATCAACACAGCCTTAATCAGAAATCACTTCGTCCTTCCACACGTGTGAGAGATGCTGCTCCTTTATGCGTACCCAATCAAGTAAGGAGAGAGAAGATGAGTGTTGAGATGATGTGAAATAATGCCTCAAGGTCTCCTCTATTTATATGCGACATTGGGATTTAGCAGGGGGCGTGCAACACAATTTTACTTGTTGGCCGACCTTGACAAATTGTCAAGAAATACAAATAAATTCATATCTCCATTAATACATGTCGGAATCAGATATATCGTTAGATCGCTCTCCACGAGAGGAATCCAAGAAAAATATCAGCTGCCATAAATGAGATGACCCACATGGTGTTTGGCCCTAGTTGCCAATTTTAACACTCCCTCTCAACTAGGGAGAACTCCATCTACTAATCCATCTATCCGTCAGTACTATCTCTGCCATCAAATGCATTGCTCGGCTCTGCTCTGCACTGTTGAACTATGAAGAAGAAGAAGAAATGATCGAGGATGTATCATACCATCCTCTACTAACCCGAAGTGAGTCCCAGATAAAAGAGAGTGCTGAATAGCGCTCTTACTAACCCAAAGTTAGTTCCAAAGAGTGTGTCATACCACTCTTACTGATCCCAGATCAATTCCAAGAGAGAGTGAGCTATATCACTCTTACTGACCTGAAGTCAGTTCCAATTGATCCCAGGTCAATGTCGGTCATCCTAGCATAGGGAGTACGGTAGATACACAATGCGTCCATCAGTACTACTATGGTCCCCAACCCCATTTCCCTACTCAATGGCCAAATGAGAGGTACTTCCCATGAGTCCCAGACTGCATGGGTAGGATGCCTCGACAGGAGAACCACTCAACTTGTCCATAAGTCGCCACAGGGTATCACAGGGGAAGGCTGAACCATTCACCCTGTACACAACGCACCATTAGGGGAGGGTGAGTCGCCCTATGGTCACTTGTCGCTCCAAGAAGTACCCCAAGCCCCCCAGAGCTCCCAAAGCTCAATGCATGCATCATACGGGACCCTCATACGAGGGTCTCTCAACGACTCCAAGTCATTCTCGGAAAGTCAAGAATTTGACTTTTCCCAGGGGCTTTGTCAGAATGTCGACTAACTGCTCATCTACACTGATATGATGGAGCCTTATTGCTCCTCGTTGTACCATATCCCGGATAAAGTGGTACCTGATATCGATATGCTTGGAGCGATCATGAAATACGGGATTCTCAAATAATCGAATCCCACTCTGGTTGTCACAAAGGATCACGGTAGTATCCAATGTATATCCAAACAGCTCACTGAAGAGCTTCCACAACTAGACAGCCTCACAAGAGGCCATACTCGCAGCAATGTACTCTGCCTCAGTGGTGCTCAAAGCCACCAACTTCTGCTTCCTGCTCATCCAGGATATCGAGGCAGAACCCAAAGAGAAATAGCACCCGGAAGTGCTCTTTCGGTCCACCACACTGCCTGCCCAATCAGCATCGGTATATCCATGTAGCCTCACATCTCTGGCAGTGTATCTCAACCCATGAGTGATTGTGCCCCGAAGATATCTTAGAAGGTTCTTGGCACCAATCCAATGTGAGTGGTGAGGCTCAACCATATGTTGGCTCAACGTGTTGACTGCAAAACATATATCCGAACGGGAGTTCACCAAGAACATCAATGCTCCTATGAGTTGACGATACTCGATAGCATTTCCCAAAGCAGGTCCGGTAGCACTACCGCTTAACTTCTTGAAGTCAAGCTCCATCGAGGTAGTCACAGGCTTGCAGTCCACCATACCGAATCTTTCCAGTATCTTCACCACATATTTTCCTTGAGATAGGAAAATCTCCCCTGGTTTTTGCCAGACTTCCAACCCTAGGAAATAGTGCATCAGTCCTAGGTCCTTCATCTCAAACTCGGAAGCCAACTCCCTCTTACATTGTCAATGAGAGGGTCTGCACCTGTCAGAAACAGGTCATCAACATACAGCACCAGTATGAGAGGCTTATCATCTTCAACCTTAAAGTAAAGGTTCGGATCGGCTTCACTCCTAGTGAATCCCATCTTCATCAAGTAGCTATCGATCCTCTCATACCAAGCTCGGGGTGCTTGCTTCAACCCACAGAGGGCTTTCTTCAACCTACACACGTGAGATTCTTGATTATGAATCTCAAACCCCTCGGGTTGTTCCACATAGACTTCCTCTTTGATCAAACCATGCAAGAACATGGTCTTGACATCCATCTGATGTAGGTTTCATCCTTGCAAAGCAACAAGGGCTATGATCGAGCGAATGGTGGTGTATCGGGCAACAAGTGCAAATATCTCGTCATAATCAATATCTTCCTTTTGAGAGAAGCCACGAGCAACAAAACAAGCTTTTTATACTTTTCAGCACTTCCATCAGCTCCATGCTTTATTTTGTAAAGCCACTTCAAGGTGACAATTGTTTTGTCCAGGGGTCCAGGGACCACATCCCAGACATCGTTCTTCATGATGGACTTGTATTCCTCATTCATAGCATCCTTCCATACTTGATGCTTCACAACTTCTTCAAACGATGAAGGTTCATTTTGAATGATTGTGCTCATAATGGTCAAGTATCCCTGATCCCTGGTCGGCTTCTTACTTTCACGAAAAGTCCCTCTAGGTGCAATGTGTCCTTTGGCATCATGAAGTGTCCCCCTAAGACATGAGGGCCTCTTCCTAGAAGAGGAAGGCTCTTGTGGAGGGGGGTCAATAGGGTCAATAGGATCCATAGGTTCTTCCACTTCGGGCATCATTTCATCTTCCTTCTCCTCTGGCTTCTTGGTGTTAGCTACTTTAGTTTTCCTTAATATAGGAAAATTGTCAACCTTGCTAAGAGCCATGTCTTCATCAAAGGTGACATCATGACTAATCTCGACTTCCCTTTGACCAACCACATAGATTCTATAGCCCTTAGAATTTCCGCTATAGCCCACGAAGATTCCTTTCTTTCTAGATGCACCCAATTTATTCCTTTTCTCTTTCGACACATGAAAATATACGGCACTTCCAAAAATTCTAAAATGAGAGACATCGGGTTTCTTACCAGTGAACATCTCTTCGGGAGTCTTGGAATCCAATGCCTGATGAGGGCATCATTTTTGAACATATACGGCAGTATTTGCAGCTTTGGCCCATAGAAACTTCGGAAGCCTTTGATCATGGAGCATGGAACGAACAGCGTCCAAAATTGTACGATTCTTCCTTTCCGCCACACCATTTTGCTCAAGAGTGTACGGTATTGTGGTCTCCCTCTTAATGTCAGTGTCTTTGCAAAAGTCATGGAACTCATTGGATTCATACTCGGTCCCATTATCAATCCTTAAGATCTTGATCTTCTTTTCGGTTTGGTTCTCGATCAAGGCTTTGAAGTGATGGAACCAGGAGAACACTTCATCCTTCTTTTTCAAGAAGTATATCCACATCTTGCGAGAATAGTCATCTGTAAAAGTGAGATAATATAAATATCCTCCTAAAGATTTCACAGGCATCATCCCAGATATGTCAGAGTGAACCAATTGCAAAATGTCAAAGGTCTTGCTATGGCTTTTGAGGGGAATGGTCCCCTTTTGAGTTTTCCTTCGGCACACCCTGGACATACACCTTCTTGCTCCACTTTAAATTCAGGCATCCCGGTCACCATTTGTCTCACATCAGGCAGAGCCTTATAGTGAAGGTGGGCAAACCTCCGGTGCCATAGTTCAGACCAATGTTTTTAAAACCGGAATCGGTGACCGGACCGGTCCACCTAATGAACCGGTTTACCGATCGGAACCGGTCTAACCGGGACTAGTTTGGTCTAAACGAACCGGTTTTAGAAAAATACATTAAATAATTAATTTTTAATGAAAAAAACTATTTTTAAGATTTAAAACCATGATTCCAAGCCAATAGAGACAAAATATGCAAAGATTGCTCATTTATATACCATGTAAAGGTGAATATATCAAAATGGTACCGAGTGCAATACATATCATCGACAAAATACATAAGCAATGAGGCTCTAAATGGCCTCTAGAGTGCAAAAACAAAGCCTACAAACTACGGGGCTAGTGGCCTACTACAAGACTCAAGTCTACATATATGATAACACTATAGTAGCGATCAACATTATCACTTGAAACTTCTCATGAGTCATCATGATCAGACTCGGTTGAGTCTTAGCTCCCAAACTTTGCAGTCACAAACTTCTCTATTGGTTCAGCGACTTGGGTCTCAAACTTTTGAAGGTATTCTGCCGTAATATGCCCTATTATTTCATTTGGTGCTCCACATGGCTTTACATGGCCTCCTATCCCAGCCAAGTGTTGCTTGAACCTGTTAATACCCGCTCCTTGAATGGATTTTTGGCAATATTTGCAGATCATTTTGCCATCAATCATATCACAATGAGCCCATGCAATATCTCTGGCTTTTGGAGGCATGATGACTACTACTTAGCTTAAACTCTATTGTTCCACTACTCCAGCAAAAACTCAACACTCTCCAAGCTCCCAAGCAAACTCACAAACACTCCAAATGAGATGTGTGAGACAAATGAGAGGGAGAGGGGCCTCTTAAAGGCTTGGAGAGGGTGTTTTTGGAGGGAAAGCACCCTTAGTTTCCCTCCAAAACCCCTAAAACACAGTCAAAAAGTCGCTTTTTCAGTTGACGGTGGGCGTGCCTCCTAACCGGCCGGTTTAGGACGGAACCGGCCAGTTTGTATCAAACCGGTCGGTTAGGACCCGTTTTTTGCAAAAAATTGAGAAATGCCCTCCCTGACCGGGTTTTTTGGCCAGTTTCGACCGATGGGCCTGCTAACCAGTCGGTTAGACCGGTAACCGGTTAGCAAGGCCGGTTTTGAAAACTATGGTTCAAACTGAAGAGTTGTGTTGCAAGACATGACTCCCAACGGACTTCCTCCAATCTGATATAGAGAGTCAACTTGAAACCCAAGAGTGAAAGCATCTTTAAATTTCTTTTTCCATACACGTACCTTGTCATCAATGAAGGCCACCTTGTAGCCTTTGTCTTCCATCACCAAAATGGACACCAGATTCTTCTTAAGATTAGGTACATATAGGACTTCTTGCAAATGAATTGTGTTACCCTGATTTAATTTAAGAGTAACATTCCCTATGCCCTTTACAGGATAGGTGGAGTTATCTCCAAGAATAATCTCCAGGTTGGTCTCCTTCTCTATCAGATTAGAGAGAGCTTCTGTGTAACCAGTGAAGTGCCTTGAGGCACCACTATCAATAAGCCAATTTCCCAACGAGCCCAGAGGAGAAGTAGAAGAGAGCGTTGATATCAAATAATATTCATCTTGCTTATTGTTAACAACATTAGATTCATACTTGGAGTTCCTTGCCTTCTTGGAGGGTTGACCACTTCCTTGATTTTCGGCATTCCTCTTTCCTTTGCCATTGAACCTGCCATTCCTTTGATTGTGGTTGGAATTTCCCCGGGAGTGATTTTGATCATCGTCATGAGATGTGTCTTTTCTATTTGGACACTCCCCCGCATAGTGACCGAATTTATTGCAAACGAAACATTTTCTTTCCTTCCACCTTTCAATCTGGCCTTTCCTTTGGATTTAGACCCGGAATTATTTCTCCTTTTAGCATGAGAGGAGAAAGCAGTGGGGTTGCCTTTAAATGCAGGCATTTCCTACTCTTCCATCCTAGTCTCTTCTTGAATGCATCTTGCCATCAATTCCTCAAATCCCAGAATTACATTAATGTTGAGAAGAGTGGTTCTAAATACATACCATTCGAATGGGAGCCCTCGAAGAGTTGTGATAGTCAATTCCCTGTCAGAAATGACTTCCCCAATCGATATGAGATCATTCTTGATCTTGGTGATCCTTAAGAAGTAGGATTGCATATTCTCATCTTTGCCCTTATTAATTTCCTTCAACTTATTTTTGAGGAACAAAACTTGATTTGCATCACTAACGTTAAACAAGCTTACCAGTCTATCGCAGATCTCCTTGGAAGTGTTCAGCTGGGAAACATAGGCCACCAGGCACTTGTCAATGGAGTCCCGGATGATCTTCTTTGCTTTGACTTCACCCTTAGTCCACTTGTTCCTTGTAACAACAGGTGCATTTGATGGAGGCTCTGTAATTCTGCCTCTCACGTAGTCCAACACTTCCTACTCTTCCAATGTCAGATCGAAAGACATCTTCCATCCGTGATAGTCAGACTTCTCACGGAGCTTGTCTTCGGCAGGGAAGTGTGATGAGGAACCCATGAAGTCTCAAGACATTTTTCCAACAATATTTGGTGATTGCTCTTGCTCTTGCTCTTGCTTGGGCTTTGTCTTCACCTCAACTCCGATACCATGTTAAGTTATGGTATGTTCTATGCTTAGTGCAATTTACTTCATTTTCTTCTTATTAGCACAATGTCAATTTCACTATTTAGCAATCACATTAACATAAAGTAAAATGCTAATAGAACATAAATAAATCGACAGAAGACAAGCCAAGACAAGAGACACCAGATGTGGCGGCTAGCCAGGGACAAACCCCAATGTGGGGGAACCCTTTGATCAATTCTTCTATAATCTTCAATAATTCAGCAGAGAGAGAGATATAGTACAAATATACAATTTTGTAATTTTATGACTCCAGTAGCAAAACCCTAACCAGCAAAGTCAAAGCTAGTCAAACAGGTTAGATTTGACCTTCAATCAGCTTGGTCAATATCCCAGTCAACTTAGCCTCTAACAGCAAGAAGAGTCAACCTAAAACAGGGCGAAATTATAGTCAAACTTTAGTCAACGCTGGACAGATCTGCGGTCAACCTTTTGACAGTCAACACTGCTCAAACCTAAGGTCAGATCACCTCAGTTTGAGTGCCAAAATCTACGGCATGCCGAGGAGAAGCAGCCACACCTAATCCGCAGTCAAAGAGGAGTCCACATTGGTCAATGCTAGTCAAAGTACCTTCCTGCAAACCTGGTTAAACTTGGTCAACGCAGCCGTAATCAGAAATCACTTCGTCCTTCCACACGTGTGAGAGATGCTGCTCCTTTATGCGTACCCAATCAAGTAAGGAGAGAGAAGATGAGTGTTGAGATGATGTGAAATAATGCCTCAAGGTCTCTTCTATTTATATGCCACATTGGGGTTTAGCTGGGGGCGTGCAACACAATTTTACTTGCTGACCGACCTTGACAAACTATCAAGAAATACAAATAAATTCATATCTCCATAAATACATGTCGGAATCGGATGATCGTTAGATCAATCCTACACCTCTGGACGAGAGGAATCCAAGAAAAATATCAGCTGCCATAAATGAGATGACCCACATGGAGTTTGGCACTAGTTGCCAATTTTAACAGAACCACTCACCCTATGGTCACTCATAGCTCCAAGAAGTACCCCAAGCCCCAGGAGCTCCAAGAGCTCAATGTCCAACTCAAGCAGGACCCTCATGGGAGGGTCTTTCCACGACTCCAAGTCTCTCTCGGAAGGCTAAGAATTTGACCTACCCTACGGGCTTCGTGAGGATGGCTGCAACCTGCTCATCGGTCCTGATGTGATGGAGCCTTATTGCTCCCCATTGTACCATATCCCAGATAAAGTGGTACTAGATATCAATGTGCTTGGAGTAGTCGTGGAACACGGGATTCTCTGAAAGGTGAATCCCACTCTGGTTGTCACAGTAGATCATGGTGGTATCGAGCACATGCTCAAATAGCTCACTAAAGAGCTTCCTTAACCAAACAGCTTCACAACAGGCCATACTAGCAGCAATGTATTCGGCCTTAGCGGTGACTAGAGCAATCGATTTCTGCTTCCTACTCATCCAAGAAATTGACGCAGACCCCAATGAGAAGCAACATCCAGACGTGCTCTTACGATCCACCACACTACCAACCCAGTCAGCATCAGTATATTTATGTAGCCTCAAATTCCCGGCAGTGTATCTCAGTCCATAGTTGATTGTGGCACGGAGATATCTCAAGAGATTCTTAGCAGTGATCCAATGTACATGATGAGGCTCGACCATAAATTGACTCAACGTATTCATAGCGAAGCATATATCCAGTCGAGAGTTTACCAAGAACATCAGGGCCCGCACAAGTTGTCGATACTCGGAAGGGTTTGCCAATTCAGGCCCAGCAACACTTCCACATAGTTTCTTGAAGTTGAGTTCCATTGGAGTAGACACAGACTTGCAATCCACCATCCCACATCTCTCGAGCAGCTTCACAATGTATTTTCCTTGAGAAAGGAAAATCTCACCTGGCTTTTGCCAATCTCCAAGCTTAGGAAGTAATGCATCAGACCTAGGTCCTTCATTTCGAATTCGGAAGCCAACTCCCTCTTGCATTGATAAATGAGAGGGTTTGCACCTGTCAGAAAGAGATCATCTACATAAAGGACCAAAATGAGAGGCATGTCCTTTTCAACCTTGAAGTATAGGTTAGGATCAACATCGCTCCTTGTAAATCCCAGCTTCATAAGATAGCTATCAATCCTCTCATACCAAGCCCTAAGGGCTTGCTTCAACCCATAGAGGGCTTTCTTCAACCTGCATACGTGTGTCCTTCAATCTTGTACTTCAAACCCCTAAGGTTGTTCCAAGTAGACTTCCTCCTTAAGCGAGCCATGCAAGAAAGCAATCTTAACGTCCATTTGATGTAGGCTCCATCCTTGAGAGGCAGTGAGAGCAATAATTGATCGGATAGTGGTATATCGGGCAATCGGTGCAAATATCTCGTCATAGTCCACTCCTTCCTTTTGAGAGAAGCCTCGAGCAACGAACCTAGCCTTATATTTTTCAGCACTCCCATCAACTCCATGTTTAATTTTGTATAGCCATTTTGAGGTGACTACGAACTTGTCCTTCGGTCTAGGCACCACATCCCAGACATCATTTTTCATGATAGATTCATATTCCTCATTCATCGCATCCTTCCAGACTTGGTGCTTTACGACTTCTTCGAACGTACATGGCTCAGATTGAACAATAGTACTCATAGCAACTAAGTACCCTTGATTCGTGTTCGACTTCTTGCTTTCACAAAATGTCCCTCTTGGAAAAATATTTCTTTCAACATCTTCGAGAGTATCTTTGAGCCGCAAAGGTATTTTTCTTGATGTAGAGGGATCACCAGGAGGTGGATCAATGGGATCCAATGGGCCTTCAACATCGATCATAAGTTCATCTGTCGGAGGGTCATCATGCTTTTCTACAACATCATCATTATCCTTCCTAGGAATGGGGAGATCTTTGGCCTTCCCAAGTGCAGTGTCTTCATCGAAGGTGACATCATGGCTAACTTCAACATCTTTTTGTCCAGGCACATAGATTTTATATGCCTTTGAATTTTCTCTATAGCCCACAAATATACCTTTCTTCCCAGATGCTTCTAGCTTGTTTCTTTTCTCTTTAGGCACATAAAAATACACGGGACAACCAAATATTCTAAAATGAGAAACAACAGGTTTCTTACCAGTGAAAACTTCTTCGAGCGTCTTGAAATACAGTGCTTGATGCGGGCTCCCATTTTGAGCATATACCGCAGTGTTTGCAGCGTTTCCCCATAAAAACTTCGGTAAACCTTGATCATGGAGCATGGCACGGGTGACTTCCATGATTGTTCGATTCTTTCTTTCAGCAACTCCATTTTGCTCAGGAGCGTATGGAACGATTGTCTCCCTCTTATTGCTAGCCTCTCAGCAAAAGTCATTGAATTCATTTGATTCATATTCAATTCCATTGTCAGTCCTCAATATTTTGATCTTCTTCCTTGTTTGATTTTCCACCAAGGCTTTGAAAGAATGGAATCATTTGAACACTTCTTCCTTCTTTTTCAAGAAATAAATCCATGTTTTGCGAAAGAAGTCATCCACAAAAATTGCGTAGTACAAGTATTGTATCCTCCCAATGATGTTATGGGCAACATTCCAAATAGGTCAAAACGGACCAATTGAAGAATATCAGTAGTTTGGCTTTCACTTGAAGGGAATGGTCCCCTTGTAAGTTTCCCAGTTGCACAACCCTAACAAACTCCTTCATGATTCATGTTGAACTCGGGCATACTTGTGACCATCTTCCTTACCCCAGGTAAGGCTTTGTATTGAAGGTGAGCAAATCTTCGGTCCCATAATTACTCCCAAAGGACTTCCTCCAACTTGATAGAGACCTTCAACCCTAAATCCAAGTGTAAATGCATCTTTAGGGTTTCTTTGCCAAATACGTACCTTTCCATCAATGAATGCTACCTTGAAGCCTTTATCTTCCATCGCAAAAATAGACACCAGGTTCTTCTTCAAATCAGGTACATACAATACTTCTTGTAGATGAATGGTTTGACCTTGATTTAAGTGAAGAGTGACAGTACCTATTCCTTTCACGGGATAGGTGGCATTATCTCCAAGTATGATCTCCAAATTAGTCTTCTTTTCAACCAAATTTGAGAGGGCCTCCTTGTACCCAGTGAATACCTTGAGGCTCAACTATCAATCAACCAATGATGAAAAGTATCCTGAGGAGAGGCAGTAGATAGAACGGAAATAAGATAAAATTCCTTTTGTTTTTCTACAACCTTACTTTCCTCATACCTGGAATTTCTCATCCTTTTGGGAGGTCGACCATTTCCATATTGAGCAGCGGGAGCATTCCTCTTTCCTTTATTATTGAACTTGTTGTTCCTTTGATTGCCATTGCCTTTGAAATTGTTGTGGTTGTTGTTGTCATCATCCCTTGGAGAATTCTTCTTGTGAGGGCATTCTCTAGCATAGTGGCCAAACCTGTTACGATTGTAGCACTTTCCTTTCCTTCCTTCTTTGAATCCCCACTTGAACCCTTAACCCTGTCTTCTTGGACCAACATTATTCTTCCTCATAGCATGAGCGGAGAACGTCGTCGCTTCATTTTCATTTGTGGGCTTGTCTCTCTCCATCATCCTCGTCTCTTCTTGAGTGCATCTAGCCAATAATTCATCGAAACTAGGAATCCTGTCATTGTTGAGAATGGTTGTGTTAAACACATCCCATGCTCTTTAAAGACCTCCAAGTGCAATGAGAGTGAGCTCCCTATCAGCAATAACTTCTCCAATGGATATAAGGTCATTCTTGATTTGCTAAGTAACCGGATTCGTCCTATAGGCCCCACGAATCCGAATTCGTCGTGTCCAACACGATTCTCTCAAAATTCGTGTCCAAAAAACATGACACGTCGTGTCCTTTTTTGCCACGTCAAATCCGACTGCGTGTCACGATTTTGGAAACGTGTCATGATTTTGGGAATCGTGTCCTATTTTCCAGGACTCGCTAGGTGGAAAAAGTGACCTGCACGGGTATGAAAAGGGCGTATTTGCTCATTACAACCACACATATTTTCATTTGGCAAGCGTTTTGAGAGCTGTTGGCAAGTGGAGAAGGGTTTGCAGCAAGGAGTTAAGGGAGTAAAGCATTCAGCAAGGAGATTCAAGCACCAGGTAAGTGCATTTCACCTCCATTTTTTTGCATTTTTTACAGCAGTTTGTATATGATTTTTTGTTTACAAATTTGTGCATGCTTTGTTCATTTCTTTTATAGTATTCATGGCTCAATCAAAGGTAGCAGTTAGGGGGCAAAGGAAGGGCAAGAATGTCATGGGTGGAGATGCCCCTCCTCCCCAATATCATCAGAGTCGGCTGCAAGTAATGTTGAGGGAAGAGGAGGACCTAAAGACAATGATAAATATCCATTGTGGAAATATGTCACAAGAGAGGATGGGCCAAACACCAAGGGAAAGGGACGAGGCAATGTGCAATGGAAATGCAACTTTTGTCACATTTCTTTCAAAAGCACATATTACCATGTGAAATCACATTTGTTGGCTTTACCGGGTTGTGGGATTAGAGCTTGTAAAGCTGTTTCTTTACAAAAGAGAAAAGAATTGGAAAAGGAGACCAATGTTGGTATGGAACATGTGGCTTCAAAATCAAGAAAACCCAAGAATGAAGACCCCCTTCCATTTTTGAGGAAAGACACCACCAAATTTCCATTTGAGAGTTCTACTTCTACTGGGGGACAAGCATCAAAAAGAAGAGCACTTAGTCCAATGGACAAGATTTTCCAAAAAGAGAGACGGGAAGAGCTTGATCTCACCATTGCCTTCTTCTATCAAAACTTCATATCATTTAATGTTGCACGTTCACCTCTATTTATTGAGATGTGCCGAGCTCTAACTTAAGGGGCTCCAGCAGGGTATGTGCCTCCTGGGTCAGAGAAGCTGAGAACCACATTGTTGACAAAGGCAAAAAAAGAGGTGCAAAAAATGCTTGAGCCTATTGTAGCATCATGGCCAACATCTGGGGTTAGCATTGTTTCTGATGGATGGACAGATCCAACACGACACCCAATCATCAACTTCATGGTGTCTTCCTTGAGTGGTCCAATTTTCATGAAAGCAGTGGATACACTTGGCGAATACAAGGATACACAATTTATTGGTGAGTTATTTATTAAAGTTATTGAAGATGTAGGTGTTGATTCTTGTGTGCAAATCATTACAAATAATGCACCTGTTTGCAAGGCTGCTAGCATGATTGTGGAAGCTAAATATCCACAAGTGTTTTGGACGCCTTGCATTGTCCATTCATTGAACTTAGCACTGAAATCCATTGCTTCTGATGTGCTTTGGATTGGAAGCATTATTGAGGATGCAAGACATATCCGTAACTTTGTGCAAAATCATACAAACACCCTCACTATCTACAAGGAGTACACCAATCTATCATTGTTGAAGATTGTTTATACACAGTTTGCATCTTCATTCATGATGTTGAAGAGGTTCAAGACCGCTCTTGGGTCCATGGTTATTTCTAAGTTTTGGTCTTTTTGGAGAAAGACAGATCAAGTAGCCTCTAAAGAGTGAAGGACACAGTGCTAAATGATGCTTGGTGGGAGAGGGTAGATCTAATTATTCGGATCATGGACCCTTTATTTCTTTGCTTCGATTTGTAGATACAAACAAACCCATCCTAGGAGAGGTTTATGAGGGATGGGATTCCATGATTGAGTTTGTGAGGAGCATTATTCTACAGAGTGAGTGCCCCAAGTATGAGACATCACCAGAGGCCTTCTGTGATACCATACATGAAATTCTTGTTAGCAGATGAGACAAGAATTGTACACCTTTACATTGTTTGGCTCACTCATTGAACCCCAAATACTACAGCCATGAGTGGCTGAATGGTGGACCTTCCCGCAGATTCCCTCCTCACATGGATGGTGAAATCTCACAAGGGAGGAAAGAGGCATTCAAGCGGATTTATCAGGATAGTGCATTGCTTGCTAAGGTGGAGGATGCCTTTGTAGAGTTTTCCACTGGCAGTGGTTGATTTGGAGGTTATGATGTGATTAGAGACTGGGTGGCTAAGAAGCCCTATTCTTGGTGGGCAAATCATGGGGCAACAAGCCCTTCTCTTCAGCATTTAGCCATGAGGCTCCTCTCTCAGGTGACTTCATCCTCTTGTTGCGAGAGGAATTGGAACACATATGGGAATTTGTATAGTGTGAAGAAGAGCAGGCTTGAGCAGTCTAGGGCAGAGACAATGGTGTATGTGCACACCAACCTTCGTCTTGTTTACAGGCAGAGGGAAGAGTGGTTGAGGGGAAAGACAAAAATGTGGGATGTCTTTCCTGATGATATGGGTCTGGACACCAGTGTTGAGTTGGCATTGGCCAACATGGATCTCAATGATCCAGTGCTAGAGCCTGTTAGATTTGATCACTTAGAGGGGTCAACCTCCACACCAGCAGATGCAGAGGCGACTATGGATATAGGGGAGGAGGAGGATGCAGAAGAAAACGGTGGGGACCATGATGATGAGGACATTGATGCTGATTCTGATGTTGATTGATGCCTTGAGACTTGTATACCTGTAATTGTTTTTTATTTTCTATTTCTATTTGCCATTGGCATTGCACCAGCACTACCTATGTAACACATTTTGATTTGATGACTTAATGAGAAAACTACAGTTGTCAGTGTGTTTATCTTACTATCTTATAGTTGTAAGTTGTCTTTCAGTTATGAATTATGAATCATGATTTAATAGATTTATCATTTATGTGACCAGTACCACTGACATGTATTTGAATTTTGTATGTACTATGCATGCTAATAGCTATAGATGAAGATCTATGTTTGAAATCAATAAATTTGTATCATTATTTAAAATTTGTGTAAGAAATATCTATTTTTTTAAATATATATATATATAACGAATCCTACGTGTCCTATTCCGGGGGGTCAACGTGTCCGAATCCGACACCACGAATCCCGAATCCCCGTGTCAGGTGACTTAGTTGATTTGTGTTATCCTCATGAAGTAGGATTGGATAGACTCCCCTTTATCCATCTTTATGTCCTTCAACTTGTTCTTGAGAAAGAGGATTTGATTTGCATTGTTTACTTTGAACATCCCAATCAACTTATCATACATCTCCTTAGATGTTCCCAAAGCGCAGTTGGGACCATGATGATGAGGACATTGATGTTGATTCTGATGCTGATTGATGCCTTGAGGCTTGTATACCTGTAGTTGTTTTATATTTTCTATTTCTATTTGCCATTGGCATTGCACTAGCACTACCTATGTAACACATTTTGATTTGATGACTTAATAAGAAAACTACAGTTGTCAGTGTGTTTATCTTACTATCTTATAGTTGTAAGTTGTCTTTCAGTTATGAATTATGAATCATGATTTAATAGATTTATCATTTATGTGACCAGTACCACTGACATGTGTCTGAATTTTGTATGTACTATGCATGCTAATAGCTATAGATAAAGATCTATGTTTGAAATCAATAAATTTGTATCATTAATTAAAATTTGTGTAAGAAATATCTAATTTTTAATATATATATATATATATATATATATATATATATAACGAATCCTACGTGTCCTGTTCTGGGGGGGTCAACGTGTCCGAATCCGACACCACGAATCCCGAATCCTACAAATCCCGAATCCCTGTGTCAGGTGACTTAGTTGATTTGTGTTATCCTCATGAAGTAGGATTGGATAGACTCCCCTTTATGCATCTTTATGTTCTTCAACTTGTTCTTGAGAAAGAGGATTTGATTTGCATTGTTTACTTTGAACATCCCAATCAGCTTATCATACATCTCCTTAGATGTTCCCAAAGAGCAGTGGGGACCATGATGATGAGGACATTGATGCTGATTCTGATGCTGATTGATGCCTTGAGGCTTGTATACCTGTAGTTGTTTTATATTTTCTATTTCTATTTGCCATTGGCATTGCACTAGCTCTACCTATGTAACACATTTTGATTTGATGACTTAATGAGAAAACTACAGTTGTTAGTGTGTTTATCTTACTATCTTATAGTTGTAAGTTGTCTTTCAGTTATGAATTATGAATCATGATTTAATAGATTTATCATTTATGTGACCAGTACCACTGACATGTATTTGAATTTTGTATGTACTATGCATGCTAATAGCTATAGATGAAGATCTATGTTTGAAATCAATAAATTTGTATCATTAATTAAAATTTGTGTAAGAAATATCTAATTTTTAATATATATATATATATATAACGAATCCTACGTGTCCTGTTCCGGGGGGTCAACGTGTTTGAATCCGACACCACGAATCCCGAATCCTGAATCCTACGAATCCCGAATCCCTGTGTCAAGTGACTTAGTTGATTTGTGTTATCCTCATGAAGTAGGATTGGATAGACTCCCCTTTATGCATCTTTATGTCCTTCAACTTGTTCTTGAGAAAGAGGATTTGATTTGCATTGTTTACTTTGAACATCCCAATCAGCTTATCATACACCTCCTTAGATGTTCCCAAAGAGCAGTGGGACCATAATGATGAGGACGTTGATGCTGATTCTAATGCTGATTGATGCCTTGAGGCTTGTATACCTATAGTTGTTTTATATTTTCTATTTCTATTTGCCATTGGCATTGCACTAGCACTACCTATGTAACACATTTTGATTTGATGACTTAATGAGAAAACTACAGTTGTCAGTGTGTTTATCTTACTATCTTATAGTTGTAAGTTGTCTTTCAGTTATGAATTATGAATCATGATTTAATAGATTTATCATTTATGTGACCAGTACCACTGACATGTATTTGAATTTTGTATGTACTATGCATGCTAATAGCTATAGATGAAGATCTATGTTTGAAATCAATAAATTTGTATCATTAATTAAAATTTGTGTAAGAAATATCTAATTTTTAATATATATATATATATATATAACGAATCCTACATGTCCTGTTCCGGGGGGTCAACGTGTCCGAATCCGACACCACGAATCCCGAATCCTACGAATCCCAAATCCCCGTGTCAGGTGACTTAGTTGATTTGTGTTATCCTCATGAAGTAGGATTGGATAGACTCCCCTTTATCCATCTTCAACTTGTTCTTGAGAAAGAGGATTTGATTTGCATTATTTACTTTGAACATCCCAATCAGCTTATCATACATCTCCTTAGATGTTCCCAAATCAGAAATATAGGCAACCAAATGCTTTTGAATGGAGTCTATGATAATTATTTTAGCTTTGACCTCACCTTTCTTGTACTTCGTCTTTGCAGCAATAGGTGCATTTGAAGGAGGCTCTACCACTCTTCCCTGCACATAGTCCATGGCATCATGCTCTTCTAAAGTCAAATCCAAAGTCATCTTCCATGCATGATAGTCAAATTTGGCTTTGAGCTTCTCCTCAGATTTGAAGTAAGATGTAGTAGCCATTGAAGTTAGTCCAAAAATCTTTTCTAACAGCTCTCCCTTTGTGATTGCTTTTCTCTCTTGCTTGGGCTTTGTCTTCACCTGAGCTCTGAAACCATATTAATTTTAGTTAACAATGGTATGTTCTATGCTTAGCACAATTACTTCAATGTTCCTTTAGCAGCCCAATGACAATTTCCAATTTAGTTTTCAATAGCAAACACATTAATCACATTGACAGTAAAAGTAGATAGAACATGAAACAAAATGCAAAAGACAAGTCAAGACAAGAGGGCAACAAATTTGGCAAATGCCAAGGAAAACCCCCAATGTGGGGAAAACCCTTTCAAAACAGCGTTGTAAATCTGCAATCAAATTCAGCCCTAACCAGAAGTCAAAGATGGTCAACACAACAACAAATCTTCCTTTTTGGAGCTTGGTCATACCCAGTCAAACTCACCCTGATAACATGGTCAAAGTCAGCCCAAAACAATCCTAAAAGTTGTTGTCAAACTTGATCAACTCTGCATTCAGCTCTGCAGTCAACCTTGCAGTGAGCCTTGCAGTCAAAGTGCCCAGAAATTCTCGATTCTTGTGCCAAACTGTATAGCCTGCCAAAAACGAAATTTTCCCACAAAAATCGCAGTCAAATGATGAGTCAAAGTGCTTGATCAACAATGGTCAAACTCCTGCAACAGTGCCAGCTGTGTGAGAGAGAGAAGCTTTGCCCAATAGCTGTGTAAACCAATGAGAGGAGAGAGAAGAAATGTGTGTGATGATGATGCCAAATAAAATGAGAGGGCACTTGTATTTATACAAGTTGTTGAGGGTGAAGAGTCACATCCATTGGACTTCATGAGCCTATATGATGATGTGACTGACCTGAAAAATTTGCACATGCGTGGGCATAAATTCAAAAACACACTTGCTTGTCCAACCTGGATGATCTTTACATCAATTTTGGTCCTCTCGAAAAGAGGAATTTAATGCAATCATCATCTCCATCAAATGAGTTGTCCTAAGGTGGTATTTAGCCCTATTTGCCAATTTTAACACCTTGAGCATGATTTAAATTCAAATCATTAAAAAGTCTTATCAGTTCACAAACTTTAAATAGATGTCTTCAATATCCATTAACTTCAAGCAAAGAATTTGATCCAGGTGGATATTGGTGGCCACCTGCCAAGTCCACCTGGACCCCCACCATTGTTTCTCTCAGCATTTTCAGTTTCCTTAATTGTAGCACAACTTACTATTTTTAGCAATTTTTCGGGTCCTGAACTTCCAGAGCCGTTTTGAGGCCCAAAGTGGCAGTGCTCGGATAGATCTTTCTAACGAGCTATTGTGCGCGTCAAACGGAGATCGTATGCCAAAGTTACGACCCTGGGAAGTTGGTGTACCAATTTACCCAAACAGGGCCCACAGTTTGGCGTTTCATCTTCTAGGGTTAGGTTTTGGAATGTTAAGGGTTTTCCATTGTTTCTCAACAATAAATAGGCCTTCGAGCCTCATTGTAACACAATTCAGAGGCATGTAGCCACCACATCTCTTCTCAGAGATAAGCTACCATCGCCCTAGCTGGTTTATTTCCATTTCTGGTTGTAAGCATTTTTTTAGTATTTTCCATTAATGAAATGAAGTATTATTTCCGCTGCATCTTTGTGTATATGGTTATCTCTGTAATTTGTTGCGTTCCTGTTTAAATCTGGATCAGTGGTATCAGAGCGGTCTGCTTTTTTCTCTGTTTTTCTTTGCATGTCCCCAACAAGGTCGGGATATAAGGAGTTAGGGCTTGAACTGGTCGAACCTTTGCAAAACCAGCCTCGCAAATCCTGACGGCCTCCCATGGCGGATGAGAAGAAAGACGAGGGGGCAGGAGATCCCATCAAAATCTTGCTCGAAGAAGCCCTCGAGCGACAACGGAACGCGATGATGGATAGCTTTGCCCAGATCCTTCAGCGACTACCCAGAAGCGACACATCGGCTTCCAGCAGCTACTCTGGAAACGCCACGCCCTTTAAGGTACAAGTTAATTTTGAAATCCCCATATTCGAGGGTCAGATAGACGCAGATGCCGTAGATAAATGGTTAAATCTGCTAGAGGGTTATTTTTTTGTACATGAATTTTCGAGTCGGGAAAAGATTGTTTTCGCTCTTCTCAAAGCAGCCCCCCACGTCAAGGACTGGTGGGAAACCTACTGCGAGCAGAAGGATGAAAGTACTGGCTCACTATTTTCAGCCGCACCCACCTGGAATTCATTCCGGGATGCCATCAAGGAGCAGTACTACCCTGTCGGAAGCTATGAGGATGAATACATAAAGTGGACCACGCTGCGGCAGGGAAGGGACCAAGACGTGCCGGAGTTCACCAATCTTTTCCATACCCTTCGCACAAAGTTGGGTATCAAGGATTCGGAGCAACATTTGATACTCAAATACCGTGGCTGCCTGCACAAGTACATCCAGGAAGAAATACAATTCCTGAACATCTCCTCGCTCGGCGCAACATACCGATATGCCGTCAAGGTCGAGCAGAAGTTTAAACAAAAGAAGAGAGACTTTGGATCTGCGAATCCAAAGCAAGGGAAAGGTGCCCCTAAACCACAGAACAAAGCACAAAGCCAAGGCGGGACAGCCCAAGACAACCCGCCGAAGCTGCAAGCAAAGAACAGCGTCGCGAAGCCGAAAAAGGACACGGGAAAATGGTGTGAGTTCCATAAGAGCTCCACCCACAACACAAGTGAGTGTCGGGCCAAGCAGTCACTGGTGGCTGAGCTAAAGGTTTCAGAATCAGATGCATGTTCCAACTCTGAGTCAGAACCCGATAAGGGGAATGACAAAGGGAAGCAGATCATTGATGCGGATCCCAACGCCACTGTTGCTACCGCCAAGATCCAGAAAAATGAACCCGAAGATCCAGAGGAGGAGGAGCGTCTCTTCCACTCCCAGATGTGGGTAAAGGGCTCCCCGATACAGTTCATTGTTGATAGCGGGAGTCAAAAGAACCTCATTTCGGCAGAGGTCGTGAAGCGGTTGGGCTTACCGACCACAGCACATCCACAACCATACACCATTGGGTGGCTTCACCAAGGACGAGATCTTCGCGTGAGCCAGCAGTGTCGCCTTCCATACAACATCAAGCCCTTCACGGATGAGGTATTGTGTGACATTGCTCCCCTTGAAGTTTGTGATGTATTATTAGGACAGCCATACTTGTGGAAGCGACATGCTGTGTATGAATCAAGGCCCCGTGCTGTTATTATTACATTGGGAAATAAGTTGTACAGGATACCAGAGGTAGCACCACCTACTGCCATCTCTTTGATTACTGCAAAACAATGCAGTAAGATCATTTCCAAAACCAGGAAATTTGTTTTCCTGATGATACGCCCTCAAGGAAAGAAGAAGATGGTGGCCGCGGCCTCCAGACGGGGTCCCTCTGCACGACAACTACAGATGGACAAGGTTGTGGAGGAGTACGAGGACATCTTCACCTCCCCTGCAGGGGTTCCTCTGCACTGTCAGGTCAAGCACTCCATCGATCTGACCCCAGGTGCGCCGCTACCCAATGGACCAATTTATCGGCGCTCCGTTCTGGAGAACAATGAAATCAAGAGGCAGATTCAGGAGCTCCTGCAGAAAGGTCACATCCGTCCGAGTTCATCGCCTTGTGGGAGCCCGATCGTGTTGGTACAGAAGAAGGATGGAACGTGGAGACTCTGTATTGACTATCGGGCGCTGAACAAGATCACTGTTCGTAATAGGTACCCGATCCCGCGGATTGATGACCTCCTCGACCAACTAAAGGGGGCGAAATATTTCAGCAAGATCGATCTGAAGTCAGGATATCACCAGGTACCAATCGAACCCTCTGATGTGTGGAAGACTGCCTTCAAATCCAAGGAGGGCCTTTTCGAATGGTTGGTTATGCCTTTCGGGTTGACGAATGCTCCTGCAACCTTCATGAGGCTAATGGATGACATCTTGCGGCCATTCACCAACTCCTTTGTAGTAGTATACTTGGATGACATTCTGATCTTCAGCCAGAGTTGGGAAGAGCACCTCCACCACATCCGACAGGTTCTCCAAACACTGCGGCAACACAAGCTATGTGCCAATTTGGAGAAATGCACTTTTGGCATGACCCAGGTTCAGTATCTGGGATACATCATTGATGAACAGGGGGTACATGTCGATCCAGCCAAGATCCAAGTCATTCGGGATTGGCCATCTCCAACCACTCTAACAGAGCTCCGCAGCTTTCTAGGTCTTGCCAACTTCTACCGCAGGTTCGTGTTGGGGTTTTCTCATATTACTTGGCCCTTGAGTCAGGTCACCAAGGGAGGGGCGAAAGCCAAATTCTTTTGGTCTGAATCTCAACAGAAGGCATTCATGGAGTTGAAGGATCGCCTCTGCACGGCACCAGTGCTCACATTACCAGATTTACAACAACCATTTGAGGTCGAGACAGATGCCTCTGACTATGCTATTGGGGCAGTCCTTACTCAACATGGACATCCAGTGGCATATCACAGTGAAACACTTTCAGACACAGTCCGGAAGTACCCCACTTATGATAAAGAGATGTATTCCATTGTACAGGCCTGCAGACAACGGAAGCATTACATTTTGGGGAAGGAAACGGTCATCCACACAGACCACCGACCCCTGCAGTTCATACAGACCCAAGGGAAATTGCAGAATGATCGCCATCAGAAGTGGTCTACATACCTGCAACAGTTCCACTTGAATATCAAGTATAAGAAGGGCAGCACCAATAATGTTGCAGATTGCCTCAGTCGACCACCGATCATGGCGTTAACCACTGTGCTCAACTCTTGTCGGCACGAGACTTCTGAGTGGCCACTTCTCTACAAAAGCGACCCAGAATTCGGCCACACATACCAGACACTCTTGGAGGGTCGGCATGTTCCAGATTTTCACCTCCAAGATGCCCTGTTATGCCACCTAGGCCACCTTTGTGTTCCTTCAAGCGAGCGTGCCAAGATGATTTGGGAAGCACACTACAGTCGGGCTGTTGGGCATTTCGGGGTCGAGAAAACAGTGGCAATACTGCAAAATTATTTCTATTGGCCGAATCTTCGACAGGATGTTGGGAAGTACATCAGATCATGTACTGCCTGTGCCATTGCCAAACCGACCATCAAGAAGCACGGCCTCTATACCTCGTTGCCTACCCCTAGTCGACCTTGGGAATCCATCTCCATGGATTACATGTCAGGCCTTCCTTCCACTAAGCATGGAAATGACTGTGTTTTGGTGGTTGTCGACAGGTTCTCGAAGATGGCCATTATGGCGGCCTGCAAGAAGAATATCACAGCAGAAGCCACTGCTAAACTCTTCTTTGAACGAGTGTGGGTGCACTTTGGGATCCCACAGTCTATCATCTCAGATCGGGACAGTCGGTTTCTCAGCACATTTTGGTCCAGTCTCTGGTCAATGCTGGACACCAAACTCACAAAGTCCACAGCCTTCCATCCTCAAACTGATGGCCAGACAGAGGTTGTCAATAGGATGATTGTGCACATTCTGCGCATGTATAACTCAAAGCATCCACGCACATGGGACGAGAGCCTCCCCTATGTTCAGCACAGCTACAACCGAGCACTTCACAGCTCCACTGGCCATAGCCCTTTTCAGGTGGGTTTGGGATTCCAGCCACTATGCCCCATTGATGTGACCATGCCACTTGCAGCTACTCACAAATTCAGCTCATGTCCAGTCCGAAACAGATAAGGCCACCAGCTTCATTGAGCGCATCCAACATATTCGCCAGCAGGTCCATGACATTCTGGAGAAATCAAATGCCAAGTACAAGCAGCGACATGATCAACATCGGGTGCCACACAAGTTTCAGATGGGCGACAAAGTCTGGTTGCATTTGCAAAAGGAACGCCTTACTGGGGCCTATCGGAAACTGAGACCACTCCGATATGGTCCTTACACCATTACTAAGGCTATGGGAGACAATGCATTTGAGCTCAGCATTCCCCCATTCCTTGGCCTGCACCCAGTGTTCAATATGGACCGCCTTCAGCCATACTTTCCACCATTGCTAGACACATCCGACATTGCAGAACAGCTCACACCCACAGAATTAAATCCAAATTGCATGGAACAAGCTGCAACTGATCGGATCATGGACACACAGATCAAGAACACTCGCCAACAGAATATCCAACTGTATCGAGTTGTCAAAGCAGGCCAACTCCTTCAGCAGGGCAAGTGGCTCACCAGGGAACAAGTTCAGCAAAAGTTTCCTCATCTCATGGAGGAACTCAACGCAATGGGGACCATTGCTTCCTAAGGGGGGAGGAATGATCCAGGTGGATATTGGTGGCCACCTGCCAAGTCCACCTGGACCCCCACCATTGTTTCTCTCAGCATTTTCAGTTACCTTAATTGTAGCACAACTTACTATTTTTAGCAGTTTTTTGGGTCCTGAACTTCCGGAGCCGTTTTGAGGCCCTAAACGACGTTTTTTGGGAAATCTGGGGCATCATGGGTCCTCCCATAGTGGCAGTGCTCGGATAGATCTTTCTAACGAGCTATTGTGCGCGTCAAACGGAGATCGTATGCCAAAGTTACGACCCTGGGAAGTTGGTGTACCAATTTACCCAAACAGGGCCCACAGTTTGGCGTTTCATCTTCTAGGGTTAGGTTTTGGAATGTTAAGGGTTTTCCATTGTTTCTCAACAATAAATAGGCCTTCGAGCCTCATTGTAACACAGTTCAGAGGCATGTAGCCACCACATCTCTTCTCAGAGATAAGCTACCATCACCCTAGCTGGTTTATTTCCATTTCTGGTTGTAAGCATTTTTTTAGTATTTTCCATTAATGAAATGAAGTATTATTTCCGCTGCATCTTTGTGTATATGGTTATCTCTGTAATTTGTTGCGTTCCTGCTTAAATCCGGATCAGAATTGCAATCATGCATTCTTAATTGAATATTGTTCAATTCTAAACTATGTCAACAATAGCAATAATTCTATATTTTACAAATACAACTTCAGTATTCTTAAGAGGATTTGGTCTCAAAACTTGATGAGAGACTTATGAATGTCCTTTCTAATGTTATGCCAAAGGGGCTTCATGAAATGCCATAAGATGTCTTTATGGCATTCTACTGATTCTGAGTAACCTTTCGGATTCCAAAATCAAAGCATTTTTTGTATACTTGACAAGCGGCTTAGATCTCTTGCAACAACACATTAGCTTTTGAATTCATATCAATGGAATTATTCTTCTTGAGATACCAAGACATAGATCAACACATGCATCGTCCATATTTATTGTCATGACCCCAAGTAAGTGTTCATTCATGCTTACTATATCTTTGACTGCGTATACCATTTCTTATGCATGTACCATATGTTGCCTGCGTGCTTGTAACGACTCTTGACTTTCTTGCTCGTGTTGGTTCTAATCTTCCACTAATAGGTGAAGTGAATCATTCGACTTCCAATATTTATGGGGCTTCTCCTTTACTCATAATGTATATCTTCAGCAACAACTAATTCAATAATCCACAATAATGTCATTGTCCATTGCAATAGTCCATTCTACTGTATTGAAATTCAACCAATCAATAACGAGTTTCAGAATATTATTCAATGATCATCTGACACATCAGTCAGGTGCTTTTTGGATGTACATTGCCTTCCACAGTCTAAGGCTTACAAGCAAGTTTCATTAGACCCTGTTGTCGCTCAAATTGTACACGAGAAATCAACAACGCTCAAGGCAAGGATTGTCACCCTGATCATTGCCCTCTCCATTTAAGTTGTCTCCTAATCACAGACTACGAGAGGTAGTCCTTATGAATGAAGAGAAGAACTACTTGTTGGAAACCAACAAGTGAAGGAGACACAACTGAATGGCCTAGAAACTTGGTTTAGATTAAAGGCAAGTATAATTATTTAATCACCACTTAATTAGATTTATTGAAATTATCAATTAGAGACTAGTGCCTTAGGAGTCAATTTACTTGCACAATATGAATTAAAATTCCAAGTTACCAGATGAATAGTTGTTGGAATATGAAAATCTATCCTAAATGAAGTGCAAGACCTAGATCTAAGTGAAATGCAAGATCTTGGTAGATTTTAGTTAAATACCCTATCTAGGTGAATCCTTACTCTCAATTGTTTTGAAGTTAGTCTCAAATGTAGGTTGTAGAGAGAAGTCCAAAGGAAGGAGGCTAAGGCCTCATTAACAAAACCTCCCGTGGAGTTCTAACCACCCAAGTGCCTTTGTTCCTACAAGGGATTGTCCGCAAGAGAACTGCAAGGTTACCTGTGTTAACCACAAATGAGGGACTAAACTTCGCAAGTTGGGTGAGAAAGGTTATCCTATATTCTTACAACCAAGCCTTAGCTTGGAGGTTTATTTTATTAATGCACATCTAAACTTAGAATGAAATGCAAAATGTGAGTGAACGCTTCAATTAGATTACTAATTTGATCAAGTACTTCAAATTATTTTGATTCACACGCTTAAATATGAGAGTAATTAGGTGAAGCACTTAAGTATTTATCACAAATGAAGCAAGATGGAATACAAGAGAGATCACAATTGACAAAAGATTGATAGGTCTTGTTATCACTTATGATCACAATAGCACTTAAAGAGCCAAGATTAGCTAACAATTCCAAGAGCTTATATTTGTGATTAGCAATATTAGGAAATCAAGATTTACCACAAGAAACACTTATACAATTAGCAATAGGAACTTGAAATCACAATGCTTCAAGATATGATGCCCAATTTGAATTACTCCACTAACTCAATGCTCATCAACGATTTTCAATTAATAACAAGATCTCTTCAAACTTGACGTGTCAATTAGAAACAAAAGAGACAATAATAACATCCACCACAATGATTATTCAAGATTACTATTTATGCCAATTAAGATTCACTTCTTGCCACCATGAAATCAATGCTTATTGTGAGAGCACGATTATCTTGAAAAGAGATTACTAACAGTGATTTCCCAATGTGTGATTAGATGCAAGGAGAACAAGATCAAAGCATTCAAGGGATCTTTTTACCACTTCAAAGATAAACAAGATTTCTCAATAGCAATTACTTAACACTTCACCATTAGCTTAGAAAGACTTAGAGATGAGTTTTTATGAGTGTCAAGCCTTAGCAAAGTGATTTCTTGCTGCTGCTACCTTGTATATCAGACCTTTATATGCTTATATCAGAACTTAGAAAATTTATATCAGACTTCCAAATTCACTTAGCACATCAATAATTGAGAGCATATAAATTTGATTAGCCTTTTATATTAAGTGTGCTATGTTCTTAGGCTTATGTGAAAGTCTTTTAGAGCACTTTAAAAATGATTATACGGGATGAAAACAGTGAGGCGAATACCCTAGGATTGAAAGCCTTGCTTGATGAAGGGATGGCCTTCTTGAATGCACTAGAACTCCTTCAAACACCTGCAACACAAGTATTAGCTTTGACAAATGATAGATCAGCCCTCTTATGACAGTGATTAGGGCTGCTAGGGCTAATTGATGGACTAGTGAAACTTCAAACCCTTTCAAATCCCTGCAAAACCAAGTGTTAGCTTGAAATACAATGTATTAATGGCTAAATTGATATGTAAACCACTTTAAACTCTTGCCAAACTTACCATAAGCCTATAAACACAAAAATTAGTGCCAAAATCAAATGCAAAAGTGAAAAATGAGCCCAATGGGACTAGCAGCTAAGGGATAGAGGCCTAAGGAGGCTTGTGTTAGGGATAAACTGGCCAATAAGGCCTGTGGCCTAGGGCTTTAATCTCTCTAAGGTCTGTGGCCTTGGGCTTTAATCTCTCTAAAACCTGCCACAAGGGAAAAAGTCCCAAAAAAGGGTTGCGGTCAAGGAAATAAGGCCCTACAAGGCCTGCAGCTAGCCCTCAAGGGCTACGGAACCCTTGCAACAAGAGAAATAACCCAAAAAAATGATCAAACCCCCCTCCAAGAGTTGTGGCCTCCTCCTTTAGGCTAGACAGCCTCTCCAAAATCAAAATCTCTTCAAATCCTTGAGCCAATGCACTTGCAAAATCAGAAATAGAAAGCCAAGAACCCAATATATACAAAAAACCTCAGAAACCCCAAAACCCCAACAGTTATACAAAAATAAAAGGTTAGTATTTAAAAATACAAGGGTTAGTGGAAAAATAATTTTACAAATATTTACAAAATAAACTTTGCTCTCATTAGCATATTAAAACTTTATGGCACAAGTAAATAAATTTGAAGATAATGAGAAAATAATTTTTTAAATTTTTGCAAAGCCCTCCTGCATAAAATTTTTGTTAGATCAAGACTTGGAGCCAAACAAGGGTGTGATCCCCTCACAGTCTGTGAACTTGGAGGCCAAGGGCTAGAGCAACCTATAACTCAATGCACTTCGAATGATAGATTATTAAGTCAAGAGGGATTCGATCCACACAAAGGATCTATGAACCTGGAGATACCTACCAAATACCCTAGGTCCAAAGTGCTTACTCTAGCCCAACGCCTAAAGCAAGATACTTGTGCAGCATGCTAATACATGTTCCTACTACTAGCAATTGAAATAATAATCAACGTTATAATAGTTCAAAGCATATCAATAAATCATCCAACACATACCACAGATCAGCAAGCAAGAGACACCTTGAAATTGAACACCAAAGACGTTTTATTAAGTGCAAAGAAATTCCAGCAGAGCCTTGCTCAGTACATCAAATAATCATTACATCATCCAAAGATGAAATGAGGAGCTTGATTGCTTCCTTATATAGAAAATGAGTGAAAAAACCCCTCCAGGTGGAAAATAATGGCTAGTTGGGTTGATCCTCATCAATCGATTTTCATTTGAAATAACTTGATCTCCTCCGTCGATTGAATTTTATTCCTTTTAATTTGAGGGAAAAAAATTCTTAAAATAACTTTTTTCCTAGTCCAAAAAATAATATTTTGGACTTTTATCCTCAAAAATTTCAATTTGACTTGACTACCAAGGTCCAAAGGGTTAATTTCTCTTAAAAAATCGATTTTTTCCTTGGTGGGGACCCTCAAAATTTGATTCCTTCTAGACCCACGAATTTTTTATGATTTTCTGCTTGGAGGGAATTTAATTTCTCTCAAATTATTTTTTTGACTCAAAATTTATTAATTTTCTAGCTAATTATTTTCTTTTTATTTTTGCCAGAAAAATTAATTAAAAGACTCAAGAGGGGAATAAATATTTTTTCCACCCTCTAAGTGTGTCTATAATAAAATAATTTAGCCATCATGTCTAAATATGAGTAACCGTGCACTAAATTATTCCTAGATACACTTTTACATCAAAATATTATAATATCAACCCTTAGAAGGGGAAATACACATTTGACAATAGATCCTCAAGACTCAACCAAATTTTGTGACAAGACACATTATCTATTATGAAAAATACATAGACTCAATAAACACTAGGACTCACCTAAGACCTTGTAATAGAATTCCACCCTCGCTTTGGGGTATATCTGGGAGAAAAACTCTGCGAATTATCCCTTTTTACAAACACATAATTTGGGAAGGTTGAAAAACTCCCTAGAATGAAACCCGCTGAGAAGAATCATAAGCTTACCTAGGTTGTATTACATGGCTTAATAGTCATACTAGAATCATTTAAAATAAATTTGCAGAATTTTGGATTACAATGATAAAATTTGAAGCTGAATGATGACAATGATCTCGAAAAAAAATTGTCCACTACTTTGTACTCTGCTTCTCGAGTTATTGACATGTACATGGTCAACAAACCCCATGCACAAGAAGCAATTTTATGTTCGCCTTTCTATTGATTGAGGTATTTCGGACCTGTTTTTCCAGGCCTCTCAGTTGATCACCACCCCACAAGTTTCTCGGCCTCCCCTTGGTTGCGGTATTGATCTAAGGCTTTTCAGCTCGCAAAAGGTAGGTTGAGGCCAGCCCTGAGGTCTCTTGGACCCCTGTAACCAAATCTGAGACCTTCTCGATCCACCTGCGGTTAGACTAAGGCACTTTTTATCTAATATTGACAGAACTTCAATTCTTTATAATTATTTTCACAAAAGAGGACTAGGGCTAAGTGATTGCTCTTTGACCTTACTCCTTCAAGGTTGTTGTTCAACCAGCTCTGAAAACATGTTGATTTTTGAAGGGTCTTCTAAATTGATAATTACTTCTTATGATTTTTTAGGTTAATCTTTTCTTGCATTCACATTCATCATAAATTACACAAAATATCTCAACGGTAGAAACAAAATGCCAATAGGATCATAAATAGACAGTCAAACAAGAGACATAAGAATTTACCCTTGTTGAGTATGTTGTCATTGATGTCAAAGCAAGTGCAGGATGTCAAGAGAGTGCAAGATATCATCATTTACGTCCTCGGTAAGTTGGTATGCGTGGACGAGATGATGCATTGATGAAACCCTAGCTCTAGGGTTTAGATTCCTTAGACCATGAACACACCCCGCACTTGTTGGAGATTTTGATGATGCAGATCATTGAATTTGACTTGGAGACCCTCACCATTAGATTCTATTCATCATGTTGATTATGTTGATTATGTTGATATGTGGAGCATTTCATGGGCCTTCCCGATTTGAGAGATATGCTAAGTCAAAGATCGTGCACCTAGCTAGTGGTCCAAAGCCCCAAAATTGGTAATGTAGCAAATTATCTTTGGTCCCAAAGCATGAATGATGTGGCAATCAAGTTATGTTATGGAAAAAGGTTGTTGTAAGGAAACCCTAATTAGACGATGATGTGGTAAGTATATTTGACTAAGTTTATGATTCATATCATGAGGAGCATTATTAAAAGGGTTAAATGATATATGAACTTTTTTTAATTAAATTAATTTTTGGCTTAAATGAAAATTTCAATTTCAATTTTCCCTCCTTGATAATCAAGTCGGCTCACTTCATCCCTCTTCCATCACTATAAAGTTACTTATGGGCTCCATCTCAAAAATGGCCTACGGCGAGGTTAGTCGTGAAGGAGAACGAAGCTCTGATTTTTGTGCTCAATGCCTGTCTCTCGTGCCTTGGATATTTTGTTGGTTTTCTAGGTCCGTTGGAGCTTAATCTCTTGATTGCAGATAGTTGAAGACTGGAAAGAAATTTTGGAAGCATTTTTCTCAAATACGTTTGCAGCTAGGGTTTCTTGTCTTGGTTGTTCGCTGGATTGAGCAGACCTAAGGAGATCAAATATCTTGAAGGGTCTTCTGGGCTACATTTTTTATTTGGTTTTATGGGTTTCGCTAGGTTTTCTTTGCAGGCGAATACACACTAGTGAAGGGTCATTTTCAGCCAATCGAAGAAGAAACTTTTGTATGAACTCAAAGGTGTAATAACTGAGCTATTCTGGCATTTGTTTCTCACTAATTGGGCCTCATTTGGGTTGTTACTTGGCATACTACTATGTGGCAGATTCTTCAAGACCTAAAATTGTTTTCGTGCAATTCTGGAAGCAATAAATGGATAATTTTGGCCCTGAGGTACAACATTTTATCTTAAACTCTGAAACAGTGTGATCACCCTTTGGCAATGACCAAGTTATTGTTATTTCTACAGTCTTATATTCTCCTTGGTCTCGCTAAAGCTACTACGACATTTTAGGTACGTGTATACTATGATTTGGACCAGATGTCTGGGTATCAAGCTAAGCAATCGGATCTAACCTTGAGACAAAGACAACGTATGATTATGATGCGACCCTCTTACTTCAGAATGGTCAGATTGTGGGCATAAAACTTTTGTGATATGTCTCCTATTATTTTGGATTGTTAACTTGTCAAAAACTCGCAGGGAATTTGGGTATTCAAAGTGCGTTCAACTTCTGCACTTAGTAGCCACTAATACAAACCAAGAAAGAAGTCCACATTCTGCTCACTGTTCTGAACTTTCTAAGTGTGCATTTCCTGCAAACAAAACAGAGGACAGAACCCTCTGTCTCTATGATTCGTTGAAATTCATACTATGGGTCATATATAAAAGGGATTGTCTTGCAACACCTGTCACATGTATTGAATGTTGAAGAATGTAACTAGTGTCGGCCTTCATAATTGTATTTGAACCATGATGTAATGTATTTATCAAAAGAAAGAAGGAATTTTTATTATAAAAGAAATTGACTTATTAAAGCATGGGTTTTATGCTTGGATCAAAGGTCTATAGGTCAAAGCCTCCATTGTATGCTTCTAGGATTATGTCTTAAGTCACTATCATTATTATTATATTCTAGACCCTTCTTGGGCTTCTTCAAGTCAAGAAAGAAAATTATTTTATGTGTCCTATCTGTCCTCCACCAAGTCGGCTTCCTCACTTAACAAGTCGACCTCAAACACTCTATCAAGTCGGCCTTATATATAGCCATGCTACTCGACCTGTTTTGGAGAAGATTTGATTCATGAAGTCTATCTGCAATAGCAAGTACGAAGGTGTCCAAGAAGAAGTTGTTTATCAGGAAGGAGTAGTTTATCATCACAAGGAGATCTTTGGGAGTCGATATTTTGCCACACATGTGAAATAAGTTGAGACTTATTACAAGGCCGAAGGTACAAACCTAGCTTCAAAAGTGTCGAGCAGGCCAAAATTCTTGAAAGAGCACACTCACGTTGACTTGAAGGAATGAAGCTAGTACATGGAAGTTGACTTGGTGGATGGAAGGAATTTCAGTTTTGATCAAAAGGCTCTTGGTTGTCTCAATCTGATTTGAATCTACTAGTGGAAGAGTTTGACTGGGTTTCCCCTTCATAGGGGTTTTTGCCCTAGCTGAGTGCTTACAACTTGTGTCCTTTTTCTTGTGTTTGTGACCTTCATTTGTTTTGGCATTTGTCTTGATGATGGAAAGAACACTAATATAATGAAGAAGAATTAAAAGGCATCACAAGAACTTGTCAAGTTAAGAGAAATCATTTGAAAAACCTTAATCTAAATGCTACCCTAGATTTCTCAACATGGTATCAGAGCTTGGTTCATTTGCATAAGGGCAGGAAGGAGATCACAAGGGCTTCAAGTCAAGCAAAGAAGTCTGGTCAATCTAGGACCGAGCTCCTATAAGAAAACGAAAAATCCAAATTTTGGGTACCCTAATAAGCCCTAATTACAGTGACTAAGCTGCAAAATTATGCATGGAGAGCGAAAAAGTATTGGGAGAATAGGAGCAATGTTTTTAAGGGTTGAAAGGCTAAGAAGATAGCTTAGTCAAGGCCAAGATCTTTGGAAGGATAAGTGAAGGTCTACACATAAAATATAGGGTCTGAATTGACCTTAGAAAACTAAATTACAAGTCATCTCAGAGATCTGTAATTATGATGTTCTATCTATAGTCAAGGAACCTAAATTCATTTTTGAGCAATCTACCTTCAAGACCGATCCATTCAAAAGGTGAACCGAACTGTTATGTCACATTTTTTGGCACGTGCTTATGACTATACCTCTAGATAGTAAGCCACAGACCTGTACTATACCTCTGGATATTTAGGATTTTAGTAAAATCTTAAAGAAGGGTCGAGCCCTAGATCCTTGTTTAAAAAGGGAATCATAAGTCTACATAGTGAGCTAGAAATAGCCCTTCCACCCTTCTTCATATTCCTTTTGCCTTTAATTGATTTTTCTTCATAATTGCTTGGGGCTCTAGGGAATGAGGGCATGATGTGTAGGATATAGCAGCAGATAGCCCCTTTTAAGGTGGGGCATTTCATTGCCCACTAGGGGTTGGGACAATCATGGGTTCCTTAATGTGGATGTGTTCATCTAGGGTCCATAGGAACTAGGGTTATGGCCATAAATGAGGGATAGAGCTCATGTTTGGCTTTTGCCCACGTGCTAAATTTGTATGTCCCAACCATCTTTTGCATTTTGTGGTACATTTCCTCTTGAGAGTGGCCAAATTATGCTTTTTCTTTTCCTTTTAGCTACATCAACCTCTGGGGCATCATTCGAGGCCCGAGCCAAAGTGTGGACAAGGGGAGGGGGAGGCTAACCCTATGTGGACCCAGTGGACACATGTGGACCCAAATGGGAAAAGTGATGAATGGGGTTAAACTGAGCGGAGGGGAGGGATGTATACTGTGTCGAGAAATGGGATCACGTTACCATAATCAAGATTTTCCATGTAGTGTCAGCCCTAAAGCTAGTGGCCAGTAAAGGAGATCCCACGGGACTAGGATACACGGCTAACCACCAAATCGGGTAGGGGAGACAAGAGTACAATCCTAGCCCACTCTTTCTGTCGAATCCCCCCACCAATGCATGCCCAAAAGTGTCCATGATAAGTAAGCAAAATCATTCAACTACACCAATGAAAAGCCATACCTTCGAGGTCGGGGGGGGGCCACCTTCAAACATAAGATCATAACAGATGGACAAGGGACCACATGGCTGGCTCAAGTGGTGGAGACAATGCACACCGAGCTATCTGGTGACTGAGGACCATCTAGGAGAAAATTTTCTCCTATGCATACTACCCACAGGTAGTGGGTAACAGTACTTAGAGTGGCTAAAGCTTGGAACACACCTTAGTCCCACCCAGTTAGATACCTTAGTCAAGTATCTAATCTATAGCACTATGTGTGTTGTGACTCCTCATAAAACATATCATTTTGAGATCTTCCATGTACCTATGTATATATGTAATTATGAATACCTCCCTAGTTAGGAGGGAGTGTTGAAGAAATGTAACTAGTGTCAGTCTTCATAATTGTATTTGAACCATGATGTAATGTATTTATCAAAAGAAAGAAAAAGGAATTTTTATTATTAAAGAAATTGACTTATTAAAGCATGGGTTTCATGCTTGGGTCAAAGGTCTATAGGTCAAAGCCTCCATTGTAGGATTCTAGGTTTATGTCTTAAGTCACTATCATTATTATTATATTCTAGACCCTTCTTGGGCTCCTTAAAGTCAAGAAAGAAAATTATTTTTATGTTTCCTATTTGTTCTCCACTGAGTTGGCTTCCTCACTTAACAAATCGGCCTCAAACACTCTGTCAAGTCGGCCTTATAATGAAGACACAACCACTATATATATAGCCATGCTATTTGACCTGTTTTGGACAAGATTCGATTCATGAAGTCTATCTACAATAGCAAGTGTGAAGGTGTCCAAGAAGAAGTTGTTTATCATCACCAGGAAGGAGTTGTTTATCATCACAAGGAGATCTACGGGAGTCGAGATTCTGCCACACATGTGAAATAAGTTGAGACTTGTTACAGGGCCAAAGGTACAGACCTAGCTTCAGAAGTACAGAGGAGGCCAAAATTCTTGAAAGAGCATACTCACGTTGACTTGAAGGAAAGAAGCTAATACATGGAAGTTGACTTGGTGGACGGAAGGAATTTATGTTTTGGTCAAAAGGGTCTTGGTTGTCTCAATCTGATTTGAATCTACTAGTGGAAGAGTTTGACTGGGTTTTCCCCTTTAGAGGAGTTTTAGCCCTGGTTGAGTGCCCACATCTTGTGTCATTTTTCTTGTGTTTGTGATCTTCATTTGTTTTGGAATTTGTATTGATGATGAAAAGAACACTAATATAATGAAGAAGAATTAAAAGACATCACAAGAACTTGTCAAGTTAAGAGAAATTGTTTGAAGAACCTTAATCTAAATGCTGCCCTAGATTTCATAACATTGAAATCCCTGCCCTATCCTATCAAAGACATATCTTACCCTAATAGAAACTGAATCCAGATTGATGTTTGTTCTGGAAAGTATTTTGTTATGACTCAGTATCAAGCTTGAGTATCACCATCTTCAGTAACATAAGGTGGCACTGCTGTAATAATTAAAGGTCTCTACAATCTTGAATATTTGGTGGTTCATGACATTTTCTTTCTATTCTGAAGCTACTCAAAATTTGAAGGATATCCTACTCAGCATCCTCCTGGCACATAGCAGGGACTCTATATTGTTGTTTGTGGTTCATTCTCAGTAATGACTCACTAGCTTGTGGCTCATTATTTGTTGTGTAACCCATAATACATAGTAACCCTTGATGATAGTGATATGGAAGTAGTGGCAGTAAATGATATACTTATGACAGTGAAGAACCTTATGATGATAAAACAGAGCTGTAGTGTTGCTTCCACCTTGGTCACTGTATAAGTTTGTATTTGGTTAAGAAAGTGTAGCAGTATTGTTTGGGGTGATGTTTGATATGATTGTAACCTTGACATAACACCACGAATTTGATGTGGCAGTGTCTTTGATGTATGTGACTGTAACCTTGATGAAAGACAGTGACCATGTTAAACAAGTAGTGAAACAATGATCTTGTTGACAGTGAAACAGTTAGTTTGTTGACAGTAATCTATATGACAGTGAGACCGAGAGAAAGTGATCTACTGTTGACAGTAATCTATATGACAGTGAGACCGAGAGAAAGTGATCTACAAGACAGTGAGACTGTGACCTATGTAACAATGTCTTAGAGGCATGATTATGATCTATATCTCAGTGAACTTATTGCATGATGGTGACACTCCACAGAATTCTTGATGACAGTGAACTTCGCAGTAACCTCATATGGCAGTTACCCTTGACAGTGACTTTGGCATGACAAAGATATATATATATATGTTGGTGACTCTAAGGCATGATAGTGACTTCTATGTTGCAATGACAGTGAGACAGTGATATGATAGTGACAAATATGGCAGTATGACAGTAACCTAAGACAGATGAATCTATTTGACAGTTACTTGGTATATGGTGTTGCCTTTGACATGGCAGTAAACTGTGGCATAACAGTGATCAAGTATGACAATGACAATTGATCTACATAACAGTGATATGGGTGCATGGCAGCGTTATATGGCTTATGGCAATATTACCTATGCTTTCCTATTAATTTTAGGTATGTTCTATGTTTAGAGCAATTTATTTCAATTTTCACAGTTAGCTCAATATCTTTTCCAGATTAGCAATCACATCAGCATTAAAGTAAACTGCAGATAGAACATAAACATAAATCGCAGAAGACAAGCCAAGACAAGAGGACACAAGATGTGGCACTAGCCAGGGACAAACCCCAATGTGGGGAAACCCTTGATCAATTCTTCTTTTATGTTCTTCAATAGTTCAGCAGAGAGAGGGAGATAGTATGTTTACAACAGAAGTCAACACTTTGACTTATCTAGATAAGAGCATAGATCATCTCTAAGAAGATGATACATGAGATCAGTTGAAGACATGCTGCTTCAACTGATTCTTCAAGGTGACTCCTTCACCTATCGTTGTGCTGCATTTCGCCATCATGCTGCACCTCACCGCAGCATGTCTTCAACTGATTCTCCAAGGTAACTCCTTCACCTATCGTTGTGCTGCATTTCGCCATCATGCTACACCTCACCGCGCTGCACTGTGTTGCACCCATCATCACTATGTTGCATCTCATCACACTTCATTAATCATGACTATACCCATCACTGTATTGCATTATCTGCCATTGCTGCACCATGTTTCCATACTGACCTATGTGTTGGCTACACCTTGCTTGCTTGTTGTCCCTTGCTTGCTTGTTGTCCTTAGCATGCTTGTTGTTGCATGCTAGCTGTAACATTGCATGCCTGGTGTATTTGCTGCTAAGTACCATACCACTGTCCCAATGTTAGTTAGTTGTACCTTGCATGCTGCTCTCCTTCGGAGACAGATGCTCCGACTGTTCCGACTATTCCCGGCAGTTCCGGCTTCTGCCCTCTGCATCAGCTTTCCCGGCTGTTCCGGTAGTTCCCGGCAATTCCAACTTCTGCCCTCTGCGTCAACTTTCCCGGCTGTTCCGGCAATTCCGGCTTCTACCCTCTACGTCAGCTTTCCCGGTTGTTTCGACAGTTTCGGCTATTCCGGCTTCTGCCCTTTGCGTCAGCTTTCCCTGCTGTTCTGGCAGTTCCCAGCAGTTCTGGTTGTTCCCAGCAGTTTCAGCGTCTGCCCTCTGCGTCAACTTTCCCAGCTGTTCCGGCAGTTCCCAGCGATTCCCGCTTCTGCCCTCTGCGTCAGCTTTCCCGACTGTTCCGGCAATTCCTGACAATTCCAACTTCTGCCCTCTGCGTCAGCTTTCCCGGCAGTTCTGGTTGTTCCAGCTTCTACCCTCTCGATTAGGGCAACGTTATCCCATAGAATCTCTCCTCCTACTAAAACCCAAAGACAAGTAGAGAGGAAGAGATCCCAAGTGTGTTGAAATGACTTGAAGGCCACCTCTATTTATAGTAAAACGTCGAGCACAAGTGGGGTTTATTTGGTTGCTAGCCGACCTTGACGAATTGTCCCATAACACAAATAAATTCATATCTCCACGAATACTTATCAGAATCGGATGATCTTTAGATCAATCCTACACCTCTCGATGAGAGAGATCCAAGAAAAATATCAGCTTCTATTAATAAGATGACCCACATGGAGTTTGGCCCTAGTTGCCAATTTTAACACTCCCTCTCAACTAGGGAGAACTCCACCATATATCCAACTGTACTATCTCTAGCATCAGTGCCCTGCATTGCTCTGCTTTGCTCTACTCTGCTGAACCATGAAGAAGAAGAATTGATCGAGAATGTCTCATACCATTCTCTACTGACCCGAAGTCAGTTTCATCTGAAGAGAGTGTGTCACATCACTCTTAATGACCCGAAGCCAGTTTTATTGATCCCAGATCAATATCACAAGAGAGTGTCTCAAACCACTCATATTGATCCCAGATCAATGGAGGTCATCCTAGCATAGGGAGTACGATAGATACAACGATGTGTCCATCGATAGTACTACTATGGTCCCTAACTCCATTTCCCTGCTCATTGATCAGATGAGAGGTACTTCCCATGAGTCCCAGACTGCATGGGTAGGATGCCTCAACAGGAGAACTAATCATCCTGTCCACAAGAGAACGAATCATCCTGTCCCACAGTTGCCACGGGAGAACTAATCATCCCGCCCCACAGGAAAACTAATCATCTTGTTCCACAGTTGCCACGGGAGAACTAATCATCCCGGCCCACAGGAGAACTAATCATCATGTTCCACAGTTGCCACGGAAGAACTAATCATCCCAGCCCATAGGAGAAGTAATCATCCTGTTCCACAGTCGCCACGGGGTATCACGAGGGAAGGTTGAAACTGTCATCCTGTACATAGTGCACCACCAGGGGAGGGTGAGTCACCCTGTGGTCGTATGTTGCTCCAATAAGTACCCCAAGCCCCCAGAGCTCCCAGAGCTCAATGCATGCAACATGCAAGACCCTTATAAGAAGGTCTCTCAACGACTCCAAGTCATTCGAGAAAGTCACTGATTTGACCTTTCCCCGGGGCTTTGACAAAATGTCTGCGACCTGTACATCAGTCTCAATGCGATGGAGCCTCCTCACTCATCGACTTACCATATCCCAGATAAGGAAGTATTTGATGTCTATATGCTGAAGCAATCATCAAATACGAAGCAATCATCGAATACGGGATTCCTCAATAATCGAATCCCCCCTCTGGTTGTCACAGAGAATCACAGTGGTATTCATCATGTGTACAAACAGCTCACTTAAGAGCTTCCGCAACCAGGCAGCTTCACACGAAATCATACCCATAGCTATGTATTCAGTCTCGGCAGTGCTTATAGCAACCAACTTCTACGTCCTGCTCATCCATGATATTAATGCAGAATCCAAAGAGAACCAGCACTGAGAAGTGCTCTAGTGATCCTCCACATTGACTGCCCAGTCAGCATTCGAATAATCATGCAGTTTCATATTTCCAACAGTGTATCTCAATCCATGAGAGATTGTGCCCCGAAGATATCTCAAAAGATTCTTGGCACCAGTCCAGTGAGGCTCAACCAAATATGAGCTCACCATGCTAACTGCAAAACATATATCCAGACGGAAGTTCACCAAGAACATCAATGCAAATGAGTTTATGAAACTCATAGGCATTTCCCAATTCTGCTCCGTCATCACCACCATATAACTTCTGAAAGTTAAGATCCTTGAGGTCGTCACTGGCTTGCAGTTTACCATTCCACATCTGGAATCCAACTCCCTCTTACTTCTGCAAGTGAGAGGGTCTGCACCTGTTTGAAATAGGTCATCCTCAGAAGGTGTTGGTATGAGAGGTCTATCATCCACAACCTTCAAACAATGGTTTGGATCGGCTTCACTCTTAGTGAATCTTAGCTTCATCTGACAGCTATCAATCCTCTCATACTACACCAAGGGAGTTTTGCTTCAAACCATAGAGGGATTTCTTCCACCTGCATATGTGAGATTCCTGATCATGAATCTCAAACCCCTCAGGTTGTTCCAAACCTATGGACCTGCTACATGAGGGGAATGGTCCCCTTCTAAGATTTTCCTTCGGTGCATCTCAGACATGTACTTTCATGCTCTTTTTGAATTCAGGCATCCCTGTCACCATCTGACTCACAGACCTCCGATGCTATGTGTCAATGGACATGGTCCTCGGTGGACTTCCTGCAACTTGATACAACCCTGAACTCAAAAACATCTTTGAAAATTCTATTTTCAAACAAGTACCTTTCCATCGATGAGTGCCACCCTGTAACCTTTGACTTCCATTTTCGAAATGAACACCAAGTTCTTCTTGCGATCAGGTACATAAAAGAGATTCTGTAAATGAATCGAGTTACCCTCATTTAATTGAGGGGTAACATTCCCTACACCCTTTCTGGGATAGGTGGCATCGGCTCCAAGTATAATCCCATGATTGTTTCCATCTCTACCAAATTCAAGAGAGCATCCTTCTATCCAATGAGGTGCCTTGAAGCACTACAATCAATAAGCCAGATTCCCAAAGAATCTGAAAGAGAGGGCCAATACAACATAACGTTCCTTTATCTTATCAAAAATAACTTTTGATTCTTCATACCTGGGATTCCTTGCTTTCTTTGAAGAGTCGGCCATTTCCTTAATGACCTACATTACCTGTCATTCCTTTGATCATTGAAGATGTCCCTGGAATGATTGTTATCCTCATCAAGAGATGTGTCTCTGACATTCGAACACTCCTTCGCATAATGGCCAAACTTATTGCAACCAAGGCATCTGCCTTTCCTTCCACCCTTAGATCCAGACTTCCTAATGAAGTGATCTTTAAGTAGGCCATCAGAAACTTCTGCTGCCCCATTCTGATAATATTCTCTACTTCAACTTCACCCTCGGTGAATTTGAAGAGGGATGAGGAATCCACTGATCCTTTTGTCCTTTCCCAACTGTCTTCGGTGATTGCTCTTTCACTCTTGCTTGGGCATTGTCTTCACCTCAGCTCTGATACCATGTTAATTTTAGGTATGTTCTATGCTTAGAGCAATTTATTTCAATTTTCACAGTTCGCTCAATATCTTTTCCAAATTAGCAATCACATCAGCATTAAAGTAAACTACAGATAGAACATAAACATAAATCGCAAAAGACAAGCCAAGACAAGAGGACACAAGATGTGGCACTAGCCAGGGACAAACCCCAATGTGGGGAAACCCTTGATCAATTCTTCTTATGTGTTCTTCAATAGTTAAACAGAGAGAGAGAGAGATAGTATGTTTACAACAGAAGTCAACACTTTGACTTATCTAGATAAGAGCATAGATCATCTCTAAGAAGATGATACATGAGATCAATTGAAGACATGCTGCTTCAACTGATTCTCCAAGGTGACTCCTTCACCTATCGTTGTGTTGCATTTCGTCATCATGATGCACCTCACCACGCTGCACCATGCTACACCCATCATCACTATGCTGCATCTCATCACACTTCATTAATCATGATTGTACCCATCACTGTACTGCATTATGTGCCATTGTTGCACCATGTTTCCATACTGACCTATCTGTTGGCTGCACCTTGCTTGATTGTTGTCCCTTGCTTGCTTGTTGTCCCTAGCATGCTTGTTGTCCTTAGCATGCTTGTTATTGCATGCTAGTTGTCCCTTGCATGCTAGCTGTAACATTGCATGCTTGGTGTATTTGCTGCTAAGTACCATACAATTGTCCCAATGTTAGTTAGTTGTCCCTTGCATGCTGCTCTCCTTCGAAGACAGATGCTCTGACAATTCCCAACAGTTCCGGCTGTTCCCGGCAGTTCCGGCTGTTCCCGCAGTTCCGATTGTTCCCGGCAGTTCCGGCTCTGCGTCAGCTTTCGCGGCAGTTCCGACAGTTCCTGGCAATTCCGGATTCTGCCCTCTGTGTCAGCTTTCCCGGCAGTTCTAGCAGTCCCCTGCAATTCTGACTTCTGCCCTCTACATCAGCTTTCCCGGTTGTTCCGGCAATTCCTGCTTCTGCCCTTTGCGTCAGCTTTCCCCGCTATTCCGGCAGTTCCCAACATTTCTGGCTATTCCCGGCAATTCCAGCTTCTGCCCTCTGTGTCAGCTTTCTCGGCTATTCCGGCAGTTCCCGGCAATTTTTGCTTCTGCCCTTTGCGTCAACTTTCCCGACTGTTCCGGCAATTCCCAGCAATTCCAGCTTTTGCCCTTTGCGTCAGCTTTCCGGGTTGTTCCAGCAGTTCTGGCTGTTTCAGCTTCTACCCTCTGGATTATGGCAGCGTTATCCCTTAGGATCTCTCCTACTAAAACCCAAAGACAAGTAGAGAGGAAGAGATCCCAAGTGTGTTGAAATGACTTGAAGGCCACCTCTATTTATACTAAAACGTTGAGCACAAGTGGGGTTTATTTGGTTGTTGGCCGACCTTGACAAATTGTCCCATAACACAAACAAATTCATATCTCCATGAATACTTATCGAAATCGGATGATCTTTAGATCAATCCTACACCTCTCGATGAGAGGGATCCAAGAAAAATATTAGCTTCCATTAATAAGATGACCCACATGGAGTTTGGCCCTAGTTGCCAATTTAACATTTCCTCAAGCAGAGCATTGCGAGGCCAAGTCACTGAGTCAGTGTGTAGCAGTAGCAGCAGCAAGCAGTGGTGCAGAAGAGGCAACAATAGACAGTAACAAGCAGTGGATAGTAGTGCAGCAGTGACAGCAGTGGGAAGTAGTCCAACAATGGCAGCAGTAGACAATAGTAGCAATGGACAGCAACAAAAGTGGTAGCAATGGACAGTGTTAGTATAGCAACTAGTTGTAGTTGGGCCATTGTCAGTGTCACTGGTACGGGAGCCCAAATTCATTCATGAAGCATTTGCTTCCTTCTAGCCTTGCCGTTAAAACTCTTGGCGAGTCTTGTACTTCCTTCTCGTTTGTATGTACACCATACATAACCAAGCTTGTTGAGAAAAAATTCTTGTGTATTGATTATCTGATGTGATGGATGATCTTGTTCGTGTTTGATGTTCTGAATGTTTAATAGGATAAACTAACCAATTGTGAAAATTAAAGGAAATATTGATTCACCCCCCTCTTAGTATTTCCAACAATTAGTATAAGAGCAGGTCCTCCTTTGAAGCTTAACCACTTGAAGGCAAATTCGTAGCATTCAGAATTGTTTGGTGGAAACTGTAGTTGAAGATAAGATGGTTGTTAGTCCTGAAGAAGATGTTAATTCCCTCAAAGACAAACTTCAAAAGGTGGAATGGGAGAGGGATTTGAATAGGTTTTTGTATGATAAACTTAGTTCATAACATGAACAGCTGAAGAAGGAGAACAAGAAGCATTACGATAACTGGAGATGGTCCGTAGTTGAAATCAACCAGCGTCAAGATCAAATTAAGAAACAACACCAAAAAAAGATCGTGAACATGATGAAGCAAAGAACAAAGTGGATCACCTCAAAAGCATGCTGCAAGAGGTAAACAATAGGGAAAGCACCTTGACAAGCCAGCTCAAGGAAAAGGAAAAGCAAAACAAATGGAACAAGCAGGATAAAGAACTTGGCAAGCAAATCACCACCTTGAAGAGGGAACTTGAAGAAGCCAGAAGGATTGAGGAAGTTGTAAGAAGTCAAATGAAGCAGAAGGAAGAGGACTGTATAAAACATGAACAAGAAATTGTCACCTTGAGAGCAGAAGTGGCCAAGCAAGTCTTACATATATTTGGAGGGCTAAAGAGAGTTTGTTTATCTCTATATTTTGTAGGCAAATTGTTGATCTAAAGAAGCAGATCACAAGCCCTAATCTTGTATAATGTGTATACTAGTTGTACTAGTGATTGAGGGCCATGATCCCTAGTACAAGAGCCCCATGATTCTTTGATTGATGGATTATTAAAATAATCGAGATTTGGGCTCAAATCTCTATGTACTTAATTGATTTCACTACTAAAGATTTCCGTTGTGCAAAGTGCTAGTTGTTGGACATTGGGTTCAGTGCTCCTCGTGTGTTTTGCAACATGGACTCACTACCTCCCATGGATCCTAACTCTGGCAATTGTCACAGAGACTAATGCCTGTGGGTTTTGGTCTAATGGCAGTCGCGATTCCAACAAGTGGTATCAGAGCAACAGGCCTCAAGTTCGAAATTCACCCGACTTGCACTAGGCTGCAGATTATCGAACATTGGGTTCAATGCTCCCCATGTGTTTTGCGACATGGACTAACTGTCTCTCATAAATCCTAACTCTGGTGATTGTAGCGGAGACTAATGCCAACAGGTTTTGGTCTAACGACAATTGTGATTCCAACACTAGTAAGTTGAGGGCTCCTAGTGTGTTTGTATGCTTGATTAGCCCGGACCAGATCTAGGGCCTAAGGAAAAATTAAACAAGGTATCAAAGGTACTTTGAACAGCAAGTGGATCAGAGAGTGTGCAAGAAGCAGAGTGAGCCAGTGCAAGTTGTGTATGTTGAAGAATAAAGGGCACTGGTGTTTGTTAGGATTCTTCACTACTTGATAACAATTTGTGAAGCACTTTTACAATTATCTTAGCTTGATCTTCTTCTTATTATTAGTGTGTGTGTTTCATCAAACTGCTATCAAAATCATAAAGACAAGAACACAAATGTTGGCTCTCTGCCAGGGCCAAAACCTCTCTCTCTTAGAGGGGAAAACCCTTCGGTAGTTTCTCTTATTGAAGCTTCTTATTGATCACTGCCAAACCCTAGACCCTTGACTAGGATGTCCTCCAAGCACGAGTCAAGTCCTCTCCTCTTTTCTGCACTTTGTTCCCAGCACATAGACTTCTTTCTTCTGGCACTTTTCTCCCCAGCACTTCGTCCTCTTCCTTTGTTGCTTGTCTAGAGATAGACCTTTCTTGAGAGAGCTTTATATGAGATGTTCCTCTTCTATACTTAGTGATGTCCTTTTCTTAAGTAAACTCCTTCCTTTTTTGTCCAAACGAGATGTTACTTGAGATGTAGGAGCAGACTCGATATGACTGTACAGCAGCACTAAATTCTTCGCACGTGTGGCAGGGATCCTTGTAGTTTAGGGTCTTTTCACCTCCATTTGAGAGAGAGACTTCTTCGCTTCACTCGGCAAGCCTTGTAGGCCTAATTTCTAGCCCAACCAATAATGATTCTTGGACTGTTCTCTAGTTGTTGTTATACCCGCAGATTTACCCTCCCTTTCTTCGCACGTGTGACTGTTTCTAGCCCTAGAAACAGTCCTACACCTTTGCTTTATCTTCTCCTTTCTTCGTTGCACTTAAGAGACCCTTTAGACTTGTCATTTTCTCTCTCTTCTCGGCTTCTATCCTTCGCTGATTTTAGAGATGCTTGGTGGACGTTGAGAGGGAGTGGACAGCCTCTATATATAGAGGATTGTCCCTCCTTTAGGCCGACTTTAGGCTGACTTGCTGTCTTTAGGTCGACATGAACTTTCTTCATCGTTTTGCCTCTTTTGGAGGACGTTGCTACAAGGAGAGGACTTGCACTTGTCTTGGAGGTATTCCTTTGACCTTATAGATAGTGTAACATGCCCTCTAAGGGTGTTACATAAATACATTGACCTTTTGACTTCCTAGAAGCACTTAAACATGTGCTTGACCTACTTCAATGAGCAGGAAACTCATTGACAAATAATATAAAAATAATTTCTCTTTTTCCTGAATAAATACAAATCTCAAAATTACATTGATGAAGACCGAAACTAGTTACATTTTCTTCAACACTCCCTCTTAACTAGGGAGGTATTCATACAACATTGCAAGGTGTTTGGCTATGTTTCAATCTTGAAGAATTCACATAAGAGAAACCATATTTGCAATCCTTCTGTTATAGTATCATAATAACCAACATTGTTTCCACAACAAGGCCTTGACTGACAGCTCTATCTCTCAATAGATCAGAGCACAATGTTGGCGAGACCAATGACTTATAGACACCTTAGTCATTGTCTCTCAAGGCACATACCCACCCGGGTGTTCCTTGAGTATGACCTTCTATGACGATTCTTATCTTGGGTTCCCCGCCCTTAAATAATATCGGTCCTCTTGCCTACTCTTGTCTTGGATGCCCTACACATCCTTAAAGAGTATCGGATGCCAAATGATTACCCAATCCTCCCATTCTTTCTTCCCAAGTGAAGACAAGAACGTTGTGTCTATCACTTCCTCTCAATTGAGGAAGACATGCCCAAGTATCCTCTGACAAGGTACTTGTCCAAGTTCCTTTGTAATTGGGAACTTGTTATAAGTCCCTCTTATCTAGGGACTTGTACATTCATCATCAACTTCTTCTTTGTGGGTCCTCCAGTTGCTTGATCTCCTTCCTTTTATGTCATGAAGTCTTTGTTCAAACTTCTTCTTGGTAGGGCACCAACCATCGATCACTTTCCTTCTTTGTCATGTCATTGCTTCCTTCGTGGAAAGTGACCTTCTTGTCACATATCAGGTTCTCTTGTCATCTGGTTATTCCTTGTCATCTTGTCTATGCTCGGACTACTCTTCACATGGATGCTTCTTTGTACTTGCCTGTTCCCATGCTTTGATCTAGTAGCCCTTCATGACTTCATCTTGATATTGCTTCAACATTAAATGGTACATTTGTTGGATGTCTTCTTCATCATGACATCTTCGTAGAGTAGAATCAGTTATTTGCACCTTTCATATCTCCAAGGCCTTTTTCACAAGTGTCAAGGGTCTTTTGATCTTTTTCTTCCTTAGTCAAAGTTGTCCTGCCTTCTTTCGAGAGATGTCTTCAATGGATCTTTGTCAGATAGTGATTTTTTGTGAACATGATGTTCTTCACATGCTTGATCTCTTTCTTCATTTGCTTCTTCTTGGAGAGATAGGTCAAGCACCTCCTGCTCCTTGTGAGAGCACTTCCTTATTGCTTTCTTCTAGTGCTAGTCAACATTTCTTCTTCACTAGCTTCTTGGTGAGCAATCTTATACTCCTTATGTGAGTATTCCCTTTTGTTGACCATCATTGCATTGTAGTACATGCCTTTGAGCATGTCATTGGTGAAAGAGATTCATTCCTACTTGATCATGTTATAGAACTATTCCCATGACTCAATAACATACAAATGATAACATGACTAAACTTTGATGCATACATACCTCATCTTGATTCTCCTTTGATCATCTTAGCTTCATTTGGTTGTCCTTGATGTGGCCCTTCTTGCTCCATCTTAGCTTACCTGCATATCGTCCTTTTCTTGAATCCCATGAATGGGATTCCCAATGAGACATATGCTTTTGTTTATGAATCTTCTTTTGAAGATTCCATCATAGGATCTTGAAGATCCTTACCTTGCAAATGTTTCTTTCCTTTTGATGATGGAGGTCTCCTAAGATTCTCAATCATGATCAATTTTCTTTCATTGCAGATGAGGTCCTATTCTAGTTATGCTTCTTCTACATGAATATCTTGAGCTATATCTAACATGCTCCTATATTCTAGAAGATATTTCTAACCATGCATTTTGTTCTATTATAAATGCTCCTTCTACATGAGTATTTCGAAATCTATGTACATCATGCTTCTAGATTCTAGAAGATATTTCTAGCCATACAATTTTATTCTATTCCTACATGCTCCTATACTACTCAAAACTTTGAAAGAAGACTTCAAGAAAAGAAGTAGACTTAATCATAGTAGAGATCCGAAGGATCTTCCTTCTTTTGCTTCTTGTCTTCTTCTTTCATTTCTTGAGTCATATGAGCTTCTTCCCTTTTTCTTTTGTTGTTATTGTCCTTCTTTAGTTTAGGACAATTCCTCTTGTAGTGTCCATATTCTTGGCATCCATAGCACTGGATTTTGGACATATCTTTGTTGTTTGTTCTTCGTGGACCAAATTTGCCAAATGTTCCCTTTCTCTTGGCCATGGTAGCAAATGCTTGCTCCTTTGATCCCACATCCTCTTTTGCTTTGAGTCTTGTTTCCTCTATCTTGCATAGAAACCACATTTCACTTAGTGGGGTGGCTTCCTTCTTAGCATATATGCTTGATGTAAAGTTGCCCCAATCCTCAGGTAGAGCATTGAGTACTACAGTTGTCATTTCTCTGTTAGACATGACTTCCCCTAGCTCTTGAAGTTGATTCCTCATCTCAGAGATCTTCATGAAGTAGGGAGCTATTCCTTCCTTTGATAGCTTCATCTTGTACAATTCATTTCGTAGAGATATCACTTCTCTAGTTGTGCTTATCGAGAATAGCTCTACTAGTTTATCATAGATTTCTTTTGATGTTTCAAGTTTGGAGACATAAGGAATGAGAGAGTCTTTGATGGATTCTATTATAATCCTTTGAGCTCTTGTCTCATCCTTATTATACTTGGCTAAGGCTTGAGTTTGTTCCTTAGTAGGAATAGTAACATTCCCTTTGATGTGTTCTAAGAGTTCATTCTCCTTGAGAAGTAAATTAGTCCTCTTCTTCCATGCAAGAAAGTTATTGGTCATACCAATTTGTTGCTTTCCTTGCAAAAAGACATTGATGTATATTCAGAAGGGGACATACACACACTTGAAAGATTTTGAGATGTAGTAGACTTGCTTTCTCCTTGAAGACTTGATGGGTTGCCTTCCTTAGATCTTGATGTTCTTCAAGTTGCTTTCTCCAAGTGGACTTGAGAGCTGCTTGATGACTTGTAGCTTGATGAAGGTCTTGCTTTAAATTTGCTCTTCTTGTAGGTGCTTTGTGTAAGGCTCATCTTCTTGCTTTGTAGTCTTCCTTGATGAATGCTAGATGGTAGACCTCCTTGTCCTTTGATGTGATTGAGACTTCTTGGCTTGATGCTTCAACTTTTGTAGATGTCCTTCCTTGATGAGTGTTCTTGAGATGCCCTTTCCTTAATGTTTCATGTTAGCTCTGATACCATGTTGAAGAATGAAGGGCACTAGTGTTTGTTAGGATTCTTAACTGCTTGATAACAATTTGTGAAGCACTTTTACAATTATCTTAGCTTGATATTCTTCTTATTATTAGTGTGTGTGTTACATCAAACTGTTATCAAAAACATAAAGACAAGAACACAAATGTTGGCTCTCTGCCAGCGCCAAAACCTCTCTCTCTTAGAGAGGAAAACCCTTTGGTAAGTTTCTCTTATTGAAGCTTCTTATTGATCACTGCCAAACCCTAGACCCTTGACTTGGATGTCCTCCAAGCACAAGTCAAGTCCTCAACTCTTTTCTACACTTTGTTCCCAACACATAGACTTCTTTCTTCCGACACTTTGCTCCCCAGCACTTCGTCCTCCTTATTTGTTGCTTGTATAGAGATAGACCTTTCTTGAGAAAGCTTTATATGAGATGTTCCTCTTCTATACTTAGTGATGTCCTTTTCTTAAGTGGACTCCTTCCTTCTTTGACCAAATGAGATGTTTCTTGAGATGTAGGAGCAAACTCAATATGACTGTACAGCAACCCTAAATTCTCCACACATGTGGTAGGGATCCTGGTAGTTTAGGGTCCTTTCACCTTCATTTGAGAGAGAGACTTCTTCGCTTGACTTGGGAGGCCTTGTAGGCCTAATTTCTAGCCCAACCAATAATGATTCTTGGACTATTCTCTAGTTGTTGTTATACCCGCATATTTACCCTCCCTTTCTTCGCACGTGTGACTGTTTCTAGCCCTAGAAACAGTCCTACACCTTCGCTTTATCTTCTCCTTTCTTCCCTACACTTAGGAGACCCTTTAGACTTGTCTTTTTCTCTCTCTTCTCGGCTTCTATCCTTCACTGATTTCAGGGATGCTTGGTGGATGTTGAGAGGGAGTGAACATCCTCTATAAATAGAGGATTGTCCCTCTTTTAGGCCGACATGAACTTTCTTCATCGTTTTGCTTCTTTTGGAGGACGTTGTTGCATGGAGAGGTCTTGGACTTGTCTTGGAGTTATTCCTTTGACCTTATACATAATGTAACATGCCCTCTAAGGGTCTTACATAAATACATTGACCTTTTGACTTCCTAGAAGCACTTAAACATGTGCTTGACCTACTTCAACGAGCAAGAAACTCATTGACAAATAATATAAAAATAATTTCTCTTTTTCTTGAATAAATACAAATGTCAAAATTACATTTATGAAGGCCGAACCTAGTTACATTTCCTTCAACAGTGTAGGCTCAAAGGGAATCTAGCTTCAGAGGAAAACTGTGATGGATTGTCAGTTGCCCTATTGAAGTTCGAATCTTCAGGTTCTAACGAAATAGAGGAGTTTTCATCCCATGCAAGGATAGTCATGGACCATGCGAGAACATTCATGGTGGTGCAAGGAAAATCGTAGATCCTGCAAGGACAGGCATGGATCACACTAGAAAAGTCATGTTGCATGAGAGAACATTCATGCACCATGCAAGGCAAATCTTGGCCAAGTACAAACAAGTTGTGGCATATACGAGAACAAATATGGCTATGCAAGGAAAGTCACGACTCATGTGAGGATGGTCATGGGCATGCAAGGAAATTCATGGAGCTGGAAGCGTGAAGGTAATACCTTCCTCACTAAGAGGAAGTGTTGAAATTTTGCGTAGCTCGAAAGACATTTCCACCAGGGAAAACCCACCAAAAAGTAGTTTGTTGGGCGATCTACCAAAGGTTGGGGTTTTGGACCCAAAGTAGTGGATTTAGGACCAAAAGAAATAATTATTTATTCTAAGGATTGAGAAACGAAAACTCTTAAGTTCTAGTGGTTTCCTAAATGACCCTAGATAAAAGTATACATAGAGGCCAAAGGGAGAGGCCTGGACACACACTAGAGACAAGCTTATTGTGTGGAATACAAGAGCCCTAGAGAAGGTCAAGCTTTGCTCATGGAGGGTTGCAGGCCTTGAAGGATGACCGCAGAAAGGAAAGTTTGTCCTAGAAGTGGCCAAATATAGACATGTCCATTAAGAAGCCTGACGTAGAAGTAAACCGCAGTTGAAGGATGGCATTTGAGAGTTGGTTTAGGGTCTACCTAATCACAAACCTAGTTCAAGAGTTCGTACAAGACAAGGCCAAGGGTTTGTCAAAGAGCATAGTCGAGGGTCTGAAAACAACTCAAATGTGCCCCAAAAGGAAGCCAAGTTGGATGTTAAGATAGGAGAGGCAATTGATATGGTGGGTCGAGGACTGGACAAGAGTCTAGAAAGGTGGTCGAGGGTTTGTTGAAGGAGCTACAGACCTACGTGGGCTGGAACATAAATCTGTGTAAATTAAGGCAAGGTTGTGGGCAGATCTGCAACCTAGACCCTAGTCCAAAGAAGATAGATCAATGTCGTGACTCTCAAGGCTGAAGTTAAGGTCAGTCATGAGTTGTAGATTGTGTTAGAGGCCAGCCAAGAGGGCTACAAGAAAAGACCTAGAGTTGTAGGCCTACTCTAGAAGCAGATGTACCAATAGCAAGGGCTTAAGATGACCTACTAGGGCAGGACGTAGCCCAAAACTCTAGGCCGAAGACAAAGCTAGTTGGTCGGGGGGCTAATCAACGAACACAAAGGCAAATTTGTGTTGGACAAATAAGGTAGAACCTGCCAGGTGGGTAGCAAAGGTTGTTGATTGTTATTCATGAAGGTTGTTCACAAATGGAATTGTGAACAAGTTTTTGAGGGCTAATATGCAATGGTTTGATGGACAAAGTCACTGTGAGTAGTTGATGCATTTTGTGAGTTGGAAATGCAAGTGATATAATGTACTTGATCACTATAAGTAGTTGATTGGACAAAGGAGTTAATGGAGCAATTTCTCTGTGTAAAGGAGGCAAAGGACCTACCAAGTGTCAAGATAATGTGGATTGAAAAGGTTGAAGGAGAAGGGCTTCTCTAGCAAGTAAGTCAGCTTCTTTATCTCTATATTTTGTAGGCAGATTGTTGATCTGAAGTAACAAATCACAAACCCTAATCTTGTATACTATGTATACTAGCTATACTAGTTATCGAGTGCCAAGATCCCTGATACAGGAGCCCCATGATTCTTTTACTAATGGATTAATAAAATAATAGAGCTTTGGGCTCAAATCTCTATGTACTTAATTGATTTCACTATTGAATATTTTCGTTGTGCAAAATGCTAGTAAGTTGAGGGATCCTAGTATGTTTGTGTGCATGATTAGCCTACCAGCTCTAGGGCTTAAGGAAAAATTCAACACTATATCAAAGGTACTTTGAAGGGCATGTGGATCTGAGTGCACGCAAGAAGCAGAGTGAGCCAGTGCAGGTTGTGTAGACTCAGAGGGAGTCTAGCTTTAAAGGGAGACTGCAAAGGATTATTAGTTGTCCTATGGAAGTTTGAATCTTCAGGTTCTAACGAGATAGAGGAGTTTTTAACAACGTGGTGAATCGGTAACTGCCAGACCCAGGATCGATTCTCATCGCTGCCACTATAACACCAAGAGTACATCCAACAACCTGCAAGCAGATATACTAATTTCTTATGATTTTGGCAAGAGCCAAGACTCATGGATAAGGGGAGTCTACCCCTTGAGCCGCACACCATAGCAAGATAATATACTCAATGTGATTTGAACCCTGACCTCGTGGGTTTCACTTGGTGAGGTGGCTGGGTTCGTTGGGTGTAACCCACGAGGTCAAGGTTCAAATCACATTGATTATATTATACTGCTATGGTGTGCGGCTCAAGGAGTAGACTCCCCTTATCCGTGAGTCTCAACTCTTGCCAAAATCATAAGAAAATAGTATATCTGCTTGCAGGTTGTTGGATGTACTCTTCGTGTTATAGTGGCAGCTACGAGAATTAATCCTGGGTCTTCCTTAGATTAGGTCTGGCAGTTACCGATTCACCACGTTGTTTAAAAAAAACAAGATAGAGGAGTTTTCAGCCCATGCAAGGATAGTCACAGACCATGTGAGAACATTCATGATGGTGCTACGAAAGTCGTAGATCCTACAAGGATAGGCATGGATCACACTGGAAAAGTCATGTTGCATGCGAAAACATTCATGCACCATGTGAGACAAATCTTGGCCAAGTATAAAGAAGTTGTGGCACATACGAAAACAGATATGGCTACATAGGGAAAGTCATGACTCATGTGAGGACAGTCATAAGTATGCAAGGAAAGTCATGGAGCTGAAATTTAGGGTAGCTCAGAAGGTATTTCCGAGAGGGAAAACCCACCAAAAAGTAGTTTGTTGGGCAATCTACCCAAAGTAGTGGGTTTAGGACCAAAAGAAATAATTATTTATTCTAAGGGTTGAGAGGTGAAAACCCTAAGTTCTAGTGGTTTCCTAAATGACCCTAGAGAAAAGTATAAATAAAAGCCAAAGGGAGAGACTTGGACACACACTAGAGAAGGACTTCTTGTGTGGAGTACAAGAGCCCTAGAGAGGGTCAAGTTCTGCTCATGGAGAGTCGCGGGCCTAGAAGGATGACCACAGAAAGGAAAATATGTTCTAAAAGGCGCTAAATCTAGACATGTCCATCAAGAAGGCTAATGTTGAAGTAAACCGCAATTAAAGGATGGCATTTGAGGGTTGGTTTAGGGTTTGCCTAATCATAAACCTAGTTCAAGAGTTCGTTGAAGACAAGACAAGGTTGAGGGTTTTTCGAAGAGCCTGGTCAAGGGTCTGAAAATAACTCAGACGTGCCCCAAAAGGAAGTTGAGTTGGATGTTGAGGTAGGAGAGGCAGTTGATATGGTGGGTCGAGGATTGGACAAGAGTTTACAAAGGTGGTCGAGGGTTTGTTGAAGGAGCTACAGATCTACGTGGAGTGGAACAAAAATCTATGTGTAAATTAAGGCAAGGTCATGGGCAGATATGCAACCTATACGCTAGTCCAAAGAAGATAAATCAGTGTCGTGACTCTCAAAGTTGAAGTTAAGGTCAATCATGAGTTGTAGATTATGTTAGAGGCCAACCAAAAGGGCTACAAGAAAGGACCTAGAGTTGTAGGCCTACTTTGGAAGCAAATGTAGCAACAACAAGGGCTTACGATGACCTACCAGGGCAAGACGTAGCCCAGAACTCTAGGCCAAAATCAGAGCTAGTTGGTCGCAGGGCTAATCAAGGAACACAAGGGCAAATATGTGTTGGACAGCTAGGGTATAATCTGCCAGGTGAGCAGCAAAGGTTGTCAAGTGTTTTTCATGAAGGTTATTCACAAATGGAATTGTGAACAACGAGTTTTCGACATTATGAGCAGTGGATTAGACAAAGGAGTTAATGAAGCAACAAGGCAATCCTTGCCTTGAGAATCCATGCTTTTTGCATGTGCACAAACTCAGAGAACTGAGTCGATTAAGAAAACTTGTTAAACAAAATATGTCGTGCCTCCTCTGCTCTCCATCGTCTCAAACACCTAATACGACACTATACAACGAAAGTTTATAACGAGCAAAACCCCTAATTCCTCGAATATGCTAACATCATCAAGATCTTTGTAATTGTAGTAGACTAACAATGGTCTTATAATCAATAAGTGCATACTCTAATGAGATCACCTCATCCAAGCATTGAAATTCATCTTCAAGCAGCTTCGATGCCTTGCCTTGAGGGGCGTACTGACTGAACAATGGCGCCAAATTCTAATGCGCTTGTTTTGACCACGGTAGTAGGGTTTGAGATATGGGTTACTCTCACCCCTCCAACTGCGGATCTGATGCAATAAGAACTACGGCCAAAGGAAAACAAAACGTGATAAATTCTTCCAAATTTTCAGACCTCCACTCTCTGCATCTGATTTTCTAGGGTTGTGAGTCTAAATGGGCCCGAGTTGTATGACGAATCCTGAAAATATAAAATTTACCATATCAATTCAAAAGATCCACATTTCCACACGAAAAAAATCACAGACAAAAGGCCAACATATACGAGATGTCTCCAAAGATCCACAGTTCCACACACACACAAAAAGACCCCACAGACAAAAGCCCAACATATATAGGATGCCTCGAAATAGTTGAAATCCAAACACATAGCATACCAAATCTTCACCAAAGGTACCAAAAAAGTCCAAATTTACTTGCCTAAAAACCTCTCAAAAGCAAATCCCATTCTTTGTTTATTCATGGCCACAGATATTGCTATTTCAATTAATGAATATAATTTAATCATTCACTTGTATAGCTTAATCATTCAATAGAATCCTAATGATAAGGGCGGGATGGAGAGGGCTCGGGCGCAGGGGCGCAGGCCGGAACCAGGGCCGAGGGCCTAGAACCCAACAGGCTATGCTAGCAGAATGAGATGACGAAGTTTGGACAGTTCAATGGAGGACAGCGATAGCGTCAGTGGGGCAGGTGGCGGTCAAAAACACGAGGTTGACAGCTGGGGATAGTCGGAAGGTAACGTTTTGAAACGAGGGTTCTTTCTGAGTTAAAAAATAAGGAGAAAAGATTAATGTGCTGGCACTCTCCCTCGAATAGACCCAACATCGAACCTGCAGAAGTTTCAAAGACCTGAGAGTATTTCTAGTGACCCTTTTCAATAACCATGGTTAACCCTAGCGAATTTGTAGACCTGGACCCAGCTCCGGAGGATATCTTATCGGTCTGGGGGAAGGATCCAACCGTCCAGAATTTAGAATGGTATTTTGGAGCAACAGAAAGTCGCGGAATCGGTTCTCTCTCTCCGGAAGGGTTAAGGAATAACAAGCAGTTCAAACTCCAGTCGGAAGGGAACTTGGAGGGGAACGGTTCAAGCCATCATGGTATCAAGGGTTTGCAGCAGATAAGTGGGCCGGAGGAAAACGAGTTGCATGCAAGCTTTCTACATCCCATCCAAGACAATAAAGGTAAGCTTTTCTCTACCGGTCCCGTTCTTTCAGGAGGTCTCGAGGACATTGTGAATTATGGATCGTCATTAGGGTTAAGATTTGATGGGGGTATTGAAAGGGCGTCGGCAGTCACCAGGGCTTCCCTTGCCAAAGGCCTGGTAAGCCCTAGTAGGATCGAAGGATGGAAGGAAGTTGGATCTGGTGGAATCTTGGAACCACGAAAGAACCCATTAGGACCAGAATTTGAGAAGCAGGAAGTGAATCTGTTTCTATCAGGGCCAGTTAATGCCCCAGGCAGCAAAACATTACCAGCCTCCAATGCGCCAAGGAGCCCTTCTCTGAGATTCGAGCCGAAACATCAAGATAGGAATGAGGCGAGCGAGCCAATAAGGGAGGAGGGCTACGGGATCAGAAAGTCAGGGGAGAAAAGAAAAAAGCAGAGGCCGATAAATTCGAAGGATTTAGAAGAAAATTTGGTGCTGGGAATGGATGTGCAGATAGAAGAGGCGCTGGAGGTGGCTGAATGCACCCTGGTAGGTAGGGCGAGAGGGAAAAAATACACAACCAATTTCATCAAATCATGGGGAGAACAAAATTGGCAGTCAGATCTAATCAGAAGCTTTAAGGTATCGGTCTTAGCAAAAGGCTGGTTCATGGTGCGGTTTGAGAACAAGGAAGCGGCAGATTGGGTTGTAGAAAGGAATTGGGCTTTCGGAAATATCCATGTTCTTTTAAAAAAATGGAGTCCATTGTTTGATGCGATGCACGAAAAAACGGATGTCTTTCCGGTATGGGTTCGGGCCCCGGGGTTGCCCTCTTTCCTCTGGGTAGAATCGGTGTTCAAGTCAATAGGAAATATGTTGGGCACCTACCTGGAAGCAGATATGTCCTTTCTGCAAACCCAGAACAAAGCTATGGCGAGGATCCTAGTCAGTCTAAACCCTCGTGGAGGACTAGCAGAGAAAATTAACATCCAGTACAAAGAATACGTTTTTGAACAGATTCTGGACTATGAACATCTGCCTTTTAGATGCCATAGATGCCACGTCTATGGACATTTGGCTAGGGACTGCCCGTTGGGGAGGCAACGTAGAAGATATCAGAAGACGGCAGCTCAGATGGAGAAGATAGCAAAACAAAATCAGTCCCTCCAGAGGTTAGAGCCATCAGTTCTTCAGTCCAAAGGGGATATGGAGGTGGATATCCCACAGGAGGGGAAGACATCGGAGGAAGCCAATCAAGTCACCCCGGACAGAAGGAAAGAAACAGAAGTCGAGCCTGCGAACGAAGCAGCAATCCAGGAGCCCATCAAGGAAGCGGCAGCCATTCAAAATCCTATTCACAGCGAGGACTCAAAGGGTATGTGTCTAGATTCAAGTAACACATCTTTTCCTACTTCCGAAATAAAAGATGCTTGCTTGGTTCCTGGAACACATATTAGAAAATGCATCCCTGAAAATAATGTTTCTGTGGAATTTCATGATGAAAATTATGTGGAAAATTGTGTTGAAAACATCTCGGCTGCCATCCCTTCCTTAGATCTGAATCGTGAAGATGATCCATGTGAGGAACCTAAACTCATTCCCGCTCCTCCTATATGCCACTATAATCTCAGATCCCTTGATAATAAACCTGAGTCCTTAGGAACTTTTGGTGGAATAGGTCTGACCCCTCCTCAGAGCCTGAAAAGGAAAACAAGGGGAAGGAAATCCAATCTTTCCAAGGCCCAGGTAAAAGCAAAGCATGATGTCACAGATGGTAAACAATTGTCAATCCCTGGGGCACTTAGAGCAGTGCAGGCCCCTGAGAATGTTTTAAAATGATTTTTTCATCCTGGAACTACAGGGGTTTAGCCAGTAAACCCAAAAAACTGGCCCTTCGGGAGATGATTATGAACTCAAAAACTGATATCCTTTTACTCCAAGAAACTTTGGGGAAGAGTGCAGAAGTAGAAACAGCATTAAATGCCCTCCTCCCGGGCTGGCATTTTACGGCTATTGACTCTGTTGGACACTCCGGAGGCTTGTCTGTGGGTTATAGGGAAGGGCGAATTAAGATTGTAAACCAATGGGGCATGAAGCAGGTGATGGGCATTGAAATTCAATCCCCTGAATTTGGCTTCCCTTTAACAATTTTAAACATTTATGGGCCATGTCAGGGGAGGGTGCTTTTCTGGAATGAACTACTGTCAAAATCGATAGTGAAATGCAAAAATTTGGTTTTGGGCGGAGATTTAAATTTTTCAATTGGAAGCACGGAGGCATGGGGACCTTCGGCCAGAGAGGATTCTCTTTCAGATTTCTTCCAAAACTTTTTAATCTCCAATAACTTGATAGATGTAAATCCAATTAAACTAAAACCGACTTGGAGGAACAGAAGAGTAGGAGAAGCAAGAGTTGCAAAAAGATTGGACCGCTTCCTCATAAACGAAGAGCTAACCTCCAGGATTCCTATGTTTAGACAATGGGTCGAAGAGGGAGGATCCTCGGATCACTTTCCAATCTTTCTAGAACTTTCCAAGCCTCCTCATAAGCCGGCAGCACCTTTCAAGTTCAATGCATCATGGCTGCAAGAGGACTCTTTCAATAAACTGTTTAAAGAAACATGGAGACATCCAGTCAGAAGTTCTACAGAGGATAGGGGGTTTTTGTTTATGGAAAATCTAAAAAGATTAAAGAAAGCTACTGTTGAATGGGCAAAGGGCAGGAAGCAAAAACAGAATGAGGAATTAATCCAGATCAGTGAGGAATTACAAAGGCTGGAAAGTACAGAGGAGGATGGCTATGCTTCCCAGGAATCAAAGGAGAAGATCCTCTCTCTTGAAAAACTCAAAAACCAAATCCTTCTGGCAAGAGAGGAGGAATGGAGGCTAAAGAGCAGAGCGATTTGGCTCAAAGCAGGGGATGAAAATACGAGATTTTTCCATAACTATGCAAAAGGGAGGAAAATCGCGAATACAATCTGGAATCTCAAGAATGAGGAAGGTAGGGAGGCAAAAACCTTTGAGTCTCTATCAGCACTCGGGCAAAGCCACTTTCAGAACTTGTATGCCGATCAAGGTGAGATTACCATTGCAGAAGTAATCAAGACTGCTCAAAGCTTCCCTCGGTATGTGGAGGAGGAAGAAGCGGAGGATTTGATGAGTGAAGTTACTAAGGAGGAAGTAGAAAGTGTCATCAAATCTATGGCAAGAGACAAAAGCCCTGGACCGGATGGGTGGACCATAGAACTCTTCCATCACTTCTTCGACCTGATAGGAGCAGAAATAACTGAAGTGGTTGAAGAGTCCAGAAGGAAGGGAGAGGTTTACAGTCCGTTCAATGCAACTTTCATAGCCCTCATCCCTAAGAAGGAAGTACCTGAAACCTTTGAAGACTTCAGACCTATTTCGCTGTGCAATAGTATATACAAGATTATTGCAAAAGTGATTGCGATCCGAATAAAGCCGATTTTGTCAAGATGCATCTCCAACGAACAATTTGGGTTCTTGGATGGTCGACAGATTCATGAAGCTATAGGTGTGGCGCAGGAGACTTTGCACAGTGTAAAGCAGATGAACAAGAAGGGAGCAGTAATAAAAATCGACTTATCAAAAGCCTATGACAGAATAAACTGGATATATCTCCGGATGCTTCTAACACACTTAGGCTTCAAAACGGACTTCATTAGCTGGATCATGGGGTGTATCACAAATGTCAGCTATGCAGTTCTCATCAACGGTGCAGCCACTTCCTTTTTCAAAGGACAGAGGGGTTTGAGGCAAGGTTGTCCCTTGTCACCTTTGCTTTTTCTCTTAGTTGCAGAAGGATTGAGCCAACTGATTCAAAAGGCCAAAAGGGAAGGCAAGGTAAACGGACTAGAAGTGGCGGTCAACATGTTCATATCTCATCTCCTTTTTGTTGACGATATATTGGTGTTCTCAAGTGGAAACTCAAATGAAATAAAGGAATTAAAAAACATTTTTGACCTTTTCTTGAAAGCAACAGGAATGCAAATAAACTCCAGAAAATCTCAGTTAATTCTGGAAGGTTTAAACAGACAAGAAAAAGCACAGATTTTTTCAATCTTTCCTTTTGATATGTGTAACATGGAATCTCCTTTCAAGTATTTAGGTTTTTGGCTGAAGCCCAATGCCTATAAGAAAGAAGACTGGAACTGGTTGATTGCTAAAATTGAAGCCAGAATTACGCATTGGAGCTACAAATGGCTGTCCAGAGCTGGGAGATTGACTTTAATCAAATCTGTGCTACTAGCCATGCCGGTTTACTGGGCAGCATTAACATGGGTACCTAAAGGGATACTGGAGAAAATAAGAAGAATATGCTGCAGATTTCTCTGGGCTGGCTCAAAGGAGGATTCTGTTCTTCCATGGGTTGCCTGGGAAAAAGTGGCAAGGCCAAAAGAGTGGGGAGGATGGGGAATCAAAAATCTTCCTGACTTCAGCCTCTCTTTGGCAGCTAAATCAGGCTGGAGAATTATTAAGATGGAAAATCTATGGACGAGAGTGGTAAAGAGAAAATATATAGATCCGGTCCCTTTAGAAGATTGGATCAGAAACCCAAATAAGAAAAAGAAGAATGTTTCGGTGGTATGGAAAGCAACTGTGGAGTCATTCAAAGTGATCGAACAAGGTTTGGCATGGAAGATTGGAAATGGAGGAAATATGAAGATAGGAAAGGATCCCTGGGTTGGCTGTAATGAAAAATATGCCCTTTCCCCTGGATTAATCAGACACCTAGAATCAAAAGGCATCCTCTCCTTAAGTCAAGTGGAGAAAGTTGGCTTCTCTACAATATGGGGACAAGCTTGGAAAACCGGAGAAGACTTAGACTTAGAGCCCACCTGGTGGAATGAATGGAACGATTATATCCAAGAACTTTCCAGATCAAATGTCAGGTTGAAAGACAGACAGGATCAGCTGGTTTGGGCCCATGCGGACACTGGAGAGTATTCCCCACAATATGGATATAAATTCATCATGTCAAGGAAAGGATGGGGAGACCCGGAATGGTGGGCTAAGAATTTATGGAAACTCAAATGTCCAGCAAAAGCCAGACTTTTCTTTTGGTGCATTCTAAAGGGGAAAATCCCTACATGGGATATCCTACAATCCAGATATATGCAAGGACTAGGGAGATGTACTTTATGCAAATCTGAAGCCGAAACCATCAATCATCTGTTTTTAACTTGTCCAGCAGCTAAAAATGTGTGGGTGGAGGTAGGAAAATTGATGAACAAAAAGATAGATTGGGTAGGAGAAAATCTGCCTGAGGTCTGGGTCAAATGGTGGAAACAATACCCAGAAGGAAACATGCGGAACCTACCTCTCATCATCTGTTGGGGGGTATGGATCGCCAGGAACCGGAGTATTTTTTAGGACAAGGAATCTCTTGCATCATCTATAGCAATCCAAAGCTTTTCCATCTACTCAAATATCCCAGAACCAGAGGAGAACAAAACCCCAAGACAGATAAGGGAAGAACAGATAAAAGAAGGCATCCCTTGGGCATACTTTGATGGGGCCTCGCAGAATAATAGGGCAGGAGCAGGAATGATCATTCATGTAAACGCAAATCAGTCTTTAAAAGCTTCAGTTGGACTAGGGACTGGATCCAATAACTTTGCAGAGATGTCAGCCTTAAAACTCCTTCTTTGTTGGCTCATTCAAAGGAATATCTTCACGATTCAGATCTTCGGAGATTCTCTAAACGTTATAAACTGGGTTAATGGTCAAAGCACATGCAAAAATTATATGTTGAAATCATTACTTGAAGAAATACAGGACCTAAAAATCTCTTTTAACAGTTTCTCTTTGTGTCATATATACAGGGATCGTAATGAATCAGCAGACAAACTTTCTAAGGAAGGTTTGCAGCAGAATCTGGGCAGCTGGAAAATTGTAGAGGAGGATCATGGACAGATCCGTGTGTCGGATCAGCCACCTCATATCTAGATCCTTGGATGCTGTTCCAGTCTTACATTTCTTCACTGTTTTGTTACTTTCATCTTAGTCTCTTTTTTGAACTTTGCAAAAATGAAAAATACAAAAACATATTGCTCAATATCTTTTTATGTAAGGGTTGTTTTCCTCTCCTGAGGAGACCCGTTTTTAGACTGTTTCATGCCCCTTTTTGGAAGGCTTCTTAAGGTTTATGGCTGGAAAAGTTAAGAGCTTAAGGCTTTAACGTTTTTCAGCAGTTTTCATTGACAGGTGGTCTTTCTTAGGAAGGACAGTTTTGTTTGCAACAGCTGTATGGTCTATTTCATAACAGCAAAAGGAATGCTATGGCATATGCAATGTAACTTTTTATCACTTCAATAAAAAGTTCGCTTTTTTCTCCGAAAAAAAAAAAAAACAAATAAAAAAAAAGGTTAATCATTCAATATAGTCGACATTTAAAAAAAGTTTACATCTAACGTCTAATGCCTATACATCTCCCCCATATTGAAAAATGTTCACATCTAACATCTAACACTAACACATCTCCCCTATATTGGGTTGTAGAGCGTGAAGCACCAAACTCAGCGATTAACAGCAATGATATATATATGTATATATATATAATTGAATGATGAATTACTAAGTGAGAGGCCCTGGCTTAATAAATACAACCTTGGGTAATGGGCATGATCTTTGATCATGCCCTTTGCCTATTAAACTAATAATTACAAATAACTAATTTTTATATAACATTGCCTTCCTCCCAAAAAAAAATGTTGTCCTCAAAGCATACGTAATGATGGATGTTGTTGAGGAAATGATTCAGTCTCCCAAGAAGCTTCTCCTTCTGGTAAGTCCTTCCACTTGATCAGGTATTCTTTGATTACACGAGATCGGAGCTTCTTTTCCCTGGTGGATATGATACCTTCTGGCTCTAAAATGACCCTTCCTTCATCATCTAAGGACGGAAGCATTGTTTGTGTTTATTGATGGTCACCAAGTGCCCTTTTAAGGCAAGATACATGGAAGACGTTGTGGACATGACTTTTATCCGGAAGGCTTAAACTATATGCAACTTGGCTGATCTTTTTGTTGATCTGGTATGGTCCATAGAACTTTGGTGCCAATTTATTTTTTCCTTTTTGTTTTAAGGACAGCTATTTGTATGGCTGGAGCTTGACAAATACCCATTCTCCAACTTCAAATTCTCTCTCGGTTCTGTTTCGGTCAGCGTGCTGCTTCATACAGTTTCTTGCATTATTTATATTTTCTTTTAGAGTTTGGACGACCCTTTGGGTTTCTTCTAGTTGGTTTTAACAGCTGGTAGTTTTGTCTGGAAGATGGCCAAGTCCTTCCATTTTGGAGGTTCGTACCCATACAGAGCTTGAAATGGAGTCATTTTTGCTGACGTGTGGTAAGTAGAATTGTACCACCATTCAACGAGATGTAACCACTGAACCCACTTATTTTGCTTGTCTATGGCGTAACAACGTAGGTAAGCTTCCAAACATTTATTGACAACCTCTATTTAGCCATCTGTTTGAGGATGGTAAGCAGAACTCACGTTGAGGTAGGTTCCTATATGATTGAATAATTCCTTCCAAAAATTACCCTTAAATTTAGCATCTCTATCGATCACAATGACCTTTGGAAATCCGTGTAATTTGTAAATATTTTTGCAAAATATCTCAGTGATTTGTTTTGCTAAGTCTGATTTCTTCATTGCAATAAAGTGAGCATACTTGGTGAGTCTATCGACTACTACAAGAATCTTATCCTTACCATCAGATACAAGTAAACCTTCAATAAAGTCCATTGATATTTCTTCCCATTTCTGATTCGGAATGTTTAAGGGATGAAGTAGTCTGGGTGTCATAATATTTTCACTTTTATTCCTTTGACATTTATCACATTATGCTACATATTTATGAATATCGTGACTCATTCCCTTCCAAAAGAATGACATGTGTGCATTATAGTAAGTTTTAAAGAATCCTACATGTTCAGCTAATAGTGAATCATGTGACTCCTTGAGGATCTTGGTTTTAAACTTGGAGTTTGAATCCAGATAAATTCTTCCCTTGTTCCATAAAATGTCATTCTTCCATTCCCATTTTGAGTTGTGCAGAAGTTTATTGATTATAGCGCTTGTTTCTGGATCTTTTGCATATTCACTTCAAATCTCATTAAGCCACTCAGGAACAATAACTGAAACGGAAAGTAGTGTCGGTTCTTCGTCTTTCCTAGACATGGCATATGCCACTATATTGTCCTTTTCCCTTTTGTGTAATATCTCCATGTCAAAGGCAGCAATTTTTTCAATCCACTTTTGTTGTTCTTCGAAAAGTGTTTTTTGTTGGAGGAGGTACTGGAGACTGTTATGGTCTGTTCGTATGGAAAACTTACTTCCCAAAAGATATTGCCTCCACTTGGCTAGTGCGTGCATGATAGCAAGCATTTCTTTGTTGTATGTAGATTTAAGACGTTCTCGTTTATTGAGTTTCCTGCTCTCAAAAGCTATTGGATGCCCATCTTGCATTAACACTGCTCCTATACCGAAACCTGAAGCATCATACTCAATGATAAATGGTTAAGAGAAATTTGGAGTTGCCAATATCGGGGCATTAGACATAACTTCCTTCAATTTTTCAAAACACTTTCCTGCTTCCTCATTCCAATAGTGTAAGAACTTTCTCCAAATGTTGTAAGTGATCCTTCCAAGTTTTACTATCAAAGGACACTAACACGAACTTCCTTAGATACGGACGGAATAACTCGTTCATAGTAGCTTGGAATGATGTTGGTGCATTGGTTAACCCAAAAGGCATTACTTTAAATTCGTAGTGACCTTCATGTGTTCGAAACACAGTTTTTGGTATGTCTTCCAACCTTATTCTGATTTGATAATACCCTGACCTTAAGTCCAATTTTGAGAAATATTTAGCGCCATGTAGTTCATCCAACATTTCATTGATGAAGGGAATTGGGAACTTGTATTTAATTGTTATTTTGTTTAATCCTCGATAATCGATGCATAACCTGAACGATCCATATTTTTTCTACACCAATACAACTGGAGCAGCATACAGACTTTTACTTTTTGAGATGATGCCATGCTTTAAAAGATCTTGGATTAATCTCTTAATTTTCGTTTTTTGATGATGTGGATATCAATACAGTCTGATGTTGACGGGATTTGATCCTGCTTTAACTTCTATTGTATACTCGATTTTTCTATTAGGAGGCATTTTCATGGGCAGGTCTTGGAATACTTTTTCGTGCTTTTGAATTAGCTCTTGTACTTCTGGTTCTTCCTCGCAAATCAATTTTGATGTTAACATTTCTAATTGGTGACATTGTACTACATAGGTTGGTGCTCCTCTTCGAATCATTTTCATCATTTCGGATGATGATATGATTTGATTCTCAGGTGCTTGAAACCCATATAATTTGTATTTTTGCCCTTCCCATTTAAATTTTATAAATTGCTTTTGATGGTTGGCAGAGTAAGTACTGAGGGTTTGTAACCATTGGATACCTAATACCACATCCACTCCTCCTAATGGTACCGTGTAGAAGAAAGTCTTGAATCTGCAATTTGACTTTATGGTATTTCCCTACTTTTTCAATTTTCTTACCATCAGCTACCATAACCTTCATGTTGGGCATGGGAAATGTGAAAATGTTGAGTCTCTTCGCCATGGTTGAGTCCAAAAAATTGTGGTTGCTACCGGTATCGATGAGAACCATTACATTGTTCTTCTTGATATGTCCTTTTAATTTTAATGTCTGGGGTTGTGATATACCTATCATGGCCAATAATGATACTTGCGAAATGCTCTCGTCATCTAGTTCTGGAGAGAATTCCAGGGAATCTTCGATTTCTTCTACATCTGATTCATCATTGTCTGAATCATTAGTTGCTTCACATTTATACAGGTTTTTGGTCTCTTTTCTTTTAGCACACCTATGTTTAGGGTCCCATTTTTCACCACAGCGTTTGCATTTGCCCTCTTTCATCCTTTGCATTTCCACGTTAGTTTTTTCTCCTTCACGAAGATGTGGTGGAACATATTTTGTGTTATCCGTATTCGCAAACTGGGGAAATCTTCGTCTCAAATATACTCTTTCAGCCTTTGACCACAACATCTTGTCAAATTTCTTTTCAGCAGCTTTTTCTTTTTGTCTTGCTACTTCTATCGACGTAATGTCATGAAGCTCAAGTTCTGCTTGTAGATGGGGTTTAAGTCTCGAGGTGTATGATTGAATGAGACGAATTTATGATAATCCAGGTACTCGTGTTGCTAAAGTCTCCCATTCTCGAGTGTATTTATCCACATCTCCTTTTTGTCACAATCTGGTGAGTGTTGAGAAGAACTCTTCTTCCTTGACACCTTGGAACCTTTTAAAGAACACATCCTTAAATTTCCTCCAACTAATAGCAAGTGTCAATATTGTCAATCTCGAAATATTTTTCTGCTTTATTGAGCCAAGCAACACTGCATTTTTCGTTACCGTCAAATTTGGATAGCTCGACTTTTGCTCTTCGTTGATATGTCGCTACCGGCAGAGTGAAAAAGGGGTATTGATTTGAAAATGACATATTGGTGTATGGATTCCAAAGCTGCATATTTTGAAAATTCGTGTTACTATTTTCTTCATTAAGAGTGGAAGATGTCTTTGGAGACTCAGATTTGTCAAGTGCGTCTGATGATTTTGACAAATCTGGAAAATTGAGATGTTGAGTAGCCTCATTATTCAGGAGTATTTGATCGGGTGTAACCTTCAGGCTGGTACAAATATAACCCAACATCACCATAGCTTGATCCACCTTAATTGAAAGGTCTACCTGATCCTTTTTAGATTCATTCTTGTTCTCCTCGAGCTGACTCTTTATTCCCTTTGTTGTGTTCTAGAACTCCTCAATTTTATCGCCTTGTCCGATCACCTTAGTCTCAAGGTATACTAGTCTCTTATTGAAATGGGCCATCGACATTGATGAAGCCATTGAGCGGGTAGGAGGTGGAGTATATCTATCCAGCTTAACTCTTTTTCTTAACTTGATCCTAATTTTTTCTTTCTAAATTGAATTTTTTTTAAATAATTAAATTAAGTTAATTAATTCAATTATATAATGAAATTATTTTTATAATATATAGGTTTTTTTAATTAAATTATATAATATTTCTATAAACCTTAATTAAAATTTATATAATGACTATATAATAAAATTATTTGGCATAACCTTTTGAATATAATCAAATTTGAAAGGTTGTCGGTGGATAGACATGACAGGAGGTCAACCAACATGTGCTGGCAGATGAACGATTGACAAAAAAGAAACGACAGGGGGTTCAAGATGGAACAACAAGTCACCGCCGAAAATATACCATTGTTCGATGCAGACAAGTGCGACCAAAACGTGGTCAGAATAGGTTGAACGATTTTGTGAGTTTCACATAGCGACAAAGAAAATTGGAAATGGAACTTGACACAGTCAAGTGGGAAATTGAAGAGCACTGCGGTACGGATGTCGTACGGATTAACAGGCGAAGGTTGCGGAACCGCTCTGATACCACATGAAGCACCAAACTCAGCAATTAACAGCAATGATATATATATATTATTAATAATTGAATGATGAATTACAGAGTGAGAGGCCCTGGCTTAAATACAGCCTTGGGTGCCTCTTGGTGAATGGGCATGATCTTTGATAATGCCCTTTGCCATTAAACTAATAATTACAAATAACTCATTTTTATATAACAAAGCCTCTCAATGCAATAAAATGTATAAGATGTCTAATGCTACATCAAACATCAACAGTGAATCATATCCTCAATCATGAGTCGTAGCTCAACCTCAAAATATCAACAAAAAATATAATAAATGTATCTCATCATCATGAGTCTTCTACAATGAAACTAGATACATAAACTACTAACTAGTGATTTCCTTTGCCCCTTTTATGGAAAAAGGTAATTGTTTTTCCTCTAGAGGAAGAAGGCCCTAGGGCTGGCAATAGATAGACTACGACCTCCACTGGTGACCATGCTAGGTGGCGTCAACTCCCCCCTGTTACTCCTCCTCTACCTCTCTCTCCCTTACTGCTGCTACCTTCTCCAGTGCCTCCTCCTCTAACCAATCAGGGGTTGATTCCATGACAGGCCTCTCAGCCTCAACCCTCCATGCAGCAGTGGTGTCAATCCCATCCAATGAGATCACCACCACGTCAGGTGTTTTGTAAACTTGTCTCACCCACAATCGAAGATTGTCGTAGGTGTAGAGCATGTCATTAAGGTGCTGACTGTTTGCAAAATGACTTTAACAAAAAAAACAAAAATTTGATGAGTCATGGTGATTTTTTGGATTGTATCACGATTTTATCATGCTGTTTAAGATATTATCACGATTTTTTTGGCCAGGAAAAGACCAGCAACTTTTACGGCTGATAAAACCACCCACTTGAAAAAAATGCAATATGGTGGTATTTTCCTGATTTTATCGCGCTGTTTGCAACATTGAACAACTTTTGGGAAATATGTCGTGCTGGTAGTTTGTGAAAGACTGCTTATCAAGCCAAGTGCAACAGCCTTTCCTTTGGATGCACGTAAGCCTAAGCTGGCACCCACATCTTTTCAGAAACATTTTCCTTATCCTATATACTGTCTGGAATAATAAAAGCGTTTACTGTCAATCTTTTCTCGGATATTTAGTGTTGTCTCTTTGATCGCCAAAATAGCCTAGATTTCTCTTGAAAAAAATCAGATTGCTGTTTTTAGAAGTTCAGTTTCCAGATCTTCTGTCCATAATTTCAATTTGTTTCAGCTATAGGATTTTCATTTTTTTAATGCAAATATTCAGACTCAAGTTAGCATATTTTTTTTCCATTGATAGCATATTTCAAGTCTGAATGCTCCATATGACAGCAGATTTCAGCAATAGCTTTTTCCTGTTGGCTTGTCACCAGATATATATTCCATTCCTTCTTTTGTGACATAATCCTAAATTGTATGTCAACAGTTTTAAGAAATGTGACACAAATAAGAGCTACATTCAAATTGATAATGATATGATAAAAATCAGAACAGACCTTGAACATTTCACCATCCAATCCTAAACAAAGACGTAATTGCCAACAAAATCAACGTAAAATTTCAACGAATACATACTTGCATCCAAGACTCATCAGTTGCTCTTCCACAGTTACTACCCTTGTTTCCTGAAACAGTAGCAAGTGACTGTTTAATTGTCTGCGGTTGAAAATCTCACTAAATCAAATTGCAATTCTGATATATAAATTTATTCTGCCAGTTAATCATTTATCCCACTAAAAATGACTTGCAAATCTCACTGGTTTAACTTGTTTGCACACAGCAACAACTGCAAAAGGATTCTCCAATTGACAAAAATTACTAAAAAGGGACCACCAACCTGTTTGCCATTTTTCTCAAGAAGACTGCCAAGCAGTTTCCTTATCTCTGCATCTTGCCACAACCTGACGAGGAAAGAATACCACATACAACAGACAGAAGATCTGACTACTCATATTTAGTAATTTCAATATCATAACCTAATATTCAAATACAGAACTAAATCTTCTCAAAAGCTTAATCCTCGAGTAATACTCCATTAACCGTAAAAGAATTAAATCCTCATTAAAAAAATTCAGAAAACAACGCATCTCTGCCAACGGTCCAAAACACTCAGGCCACACAATCAAAAATCTTAAGAATAAATGCAACGCCAGAATGAGAATTTCAAAAATGTTAAAACAGTATCCGAATAAATTTTTAAAAAATATCAAAAACTCTGTTTATTGTGAAGTCTCATTTACAAATAAACAAGTAAACAATGTTTAGAAATGATGAAAAATTCCGTCAGAAAAAGCCCGTATGATATATTATACACGATTTCAACTGGTTCTAAAGTTAATAGGAACTCTATTACCTTTTCAACTCGCTAATATTGCAGGACACTATGGAACTAATTTAAATGGATTGCACTCAAATCTATTAAGCACTGTTTTAAATATAAAATTAAAAATCTGTCAGAAAGTTTATCAAACCGAGAGTTCTACTGTAAGTAAAGTTGACGCCATTGCAATTAATTTTATTAATAGCCTGCACTGCTCTTAAAAGCCTTTAAAGCTTATCCGGAATAACTAAATTTCCTAAAAAGAAATCATACCCGACACTGTACTTCAAGAAACAAAGTTGAATGCAATCATACCGTCCGCCAATGTAAAGCCAGGCGAAGCAAGCTAACAAAAACATCATCAATATAGTCATGGTGCCTCCTCGTCCCGGATCAGCTTGATGACCTTTGAAAGGAAACCTCCTGTTACTGTTACTCATCATCATCGTCTCCAATCCTCTTCTTCAAATATCAATTTTCCGCCCTCCGTAAAAACAGCGTCTTCTGTCTGTTGACGCAAGAAATTTAACACGACCCAGATCACGACTGCCCTCTTCTCTTCAACCGCATCGAAGAAGAAACCTCTGTTAAGATCGTGCGTTACGGACAGAATGAAATGATTTAATAACAGGGAAGACTGCCCAGTATTAAATGTTGTACCTTTTTCATTTCTTAAGCTTGAACGCAAACCCCGCCACAATAAATGTCACTGTACCTCTCTCCTGCTATTCTTGGTCCCTTGATAACTGTGGTATATTCAATTACAATCGTCGAAATTAAAGTATATTCCAAAAGACCAAAAGACATGAAATGGAAATATCTGTGGAAAAAATCAAAAAAGCAAAAACCAATTTTGCTAATATTTTATTAATATATAGAGAAATTGATTTCAGTAAACTTTCTGTATTATTTTTTCTAAGATAAAGTCACAATTTCCTGTTTTAAAAAGAAATGGAGAAAAGGGCTGTGTGTCGTAAAAGAAATGGAAAAAAGGGCTATGAGGCGTAGAACACTCTACCCATCCATTCCCACATATTTTTTGTGTGATGGTTGTTAATTTGAAATTTTGTGGATGTTTTATCCATACAAGTTTTGGTTAAAGATTATAATAGTATTAAACAAAGTCTTTTGGTAGAAATCACATGAGATTACAATAGTAGTGATCAAAATCAGAGACTAGTTTAGTTGTTAATTTGTTTAGTCACAAACAAACAAAAAATTGGTGAAATGTAAAATATTACTACTGCAAGTGGATTTCAAGGGTTTCATTTTATAAGGCAACAAAGTTCGAAATTCGTAGTAGATGGGAGGTTTCAAGAATTTCATTTTATAAGGCAACAAAGTTCGAAATTCGTAGTAGATGGGAGGAGACATAAAAAAAAAATCCAACCATGTTAAAGGTTGGTATGGCCTAGACTGGGTCCAATCCCAAGTGATTTTGATGGCTTAAATGCCCCTCGGTGTGGTTTCTTAGACCAAAACCTAGGTGTGGATGCCCCTGGGTGTGTTTCACAAGTTGTTTAAGGACAACCAAAACCAAATCCAAAAAGAGGAATACTCCTAACTCCTTAATATAAAAATAAGTCCTAAAAAAATAGAAGATCTCCAAATATGTGTGTTCCACATAGTAACATTACATCAAACAAATATGTGTCTCTAATGGTCATAGCACCTAGCTTTGATCCCCTTGACTTTGTAATCTCTAATTAGATTACTAGAGCATTTACAATGCTCTCAAACAATCCAACTGCAATAACATTTAATTCCTAAAATATATGACAACAAAAGAAATTCCCTACCTTGCTCAAAAGCTCTTTGATCGAGCCTATTGAAATGGTATAGGGCCAAATTTAAATACTTGCTTTGCCTTGAAATCTAATTGATCATAAGTTGAGAATCACCAAAAAACTACGATTCATGGATGTCTTTCCTTATAGCAATCTCCACTAGCAAAAAGGCAACCTTAACCTCTACCACATTATTGGGGCCAAACCTAAGCCACATGAAAAGGAAAAGAAATAACACCAAGAGAGGAATGGGAGACCTCATGCCTCACACTTCCAAGTTTCCTTTAGATTCACAGTAGAAGAACCCTTATGGCTTCAACATGTCTATATAAAGCTACCTAATATGCCCCAAGGTCTTAACTTTAATCTCCCTTGTGTAGCCTTTGAAAACAAATTTGATCTTGTGAGGTGGAGATCAACAAATCTTTAAATAGCATCCCATTCCTAGTTCTTCAAAATGTAGAAAACCAATAAAGGTCGTGCTTCAAGATCATCTGAGATTTTGTTATGTCACTGTGCTTTAAAGATTCACCTCTCTAAGAACCAATCCCTACCATCATATGTATTGTTGCATCCCACACTTCCAACAAGAAAGACAATCAATCATCATATGAAAAACTAGCTCTTAGCATCTCTGCACAATGGACATTGTTCGGTAACCACAAAGGAGCATTTAATAAAGTTGTCCCAAGTAAGAACTTTATTCAAAAGAGTCATCCATAGAAAGAGCCTACATTCTAATGGTAACCCGATCTTCCAAAACTTCTTCTACCATGGAAGAGAATTATGCTCTTGATCTAAAGAAAATGTCACCTCATAACCAAGCTTGTTCCTATGGAAACCACACATATTCTGGCCCAAATCAATGTGTCCTCTTCCTCGAGGTAGATGCCACTAGCTATTGATGTTCAAAAATAGAATCCCACTCCCCTACGTCTAAAGTCACCAAACCAACTACTTTACATTTCATCTAACCTCCTTCCCATTATAATGGACCCTCCTAATCAAAACCTTATCTTTTGTTTAAAGCTCTACCTTTGTATGGCTAGGTTTTCTTCTACCTTCTAAAGCCACGTGTCATGGACCCAAATCGTAGAGGGGGTTTCCTCCCCTATAGGCACAAAGGCTTTTTCCTTATGTACCCCCATTACATCCCTTGGGGAAGCCACAAAGGCTTATCCCTCTCCCTTTGTTGAGAAACCAAACAGTATTCTGGAGGTTCCCTTCCCATGTCCTCCTCTCAGTGCACGGTTGTTGCATTAGCTAAAAGAGCCCTAATTAGCTAGTTTACTATGATCTAGCCTTCACCTAAATATATGGCTAACTAGATCCAAATGAACTGCGGGTTTTACTAAAAGGCAAGCTTACACACATCTTATGTGGCAGAGGATTTATGCTTTTTTGTTGGAATCTAGGGAGAATGGATATCTCATATCCATAAATGGTTGATCCTTCTTCAATACCAGAGGAATGTACTTGACTAGATGGACTCTTAAATTCAATACTAAGCTTGATGTATTGTTTGTTATTTTGGTTTGGGTTCATCTCCCCCATTTGCATCTTCATTATTGGAATGAATATTTGCTCCAATGCATTAGGGATTTTTTAGGGTGATACGTAAACAAATCAAAAATCAAGGAAGGATGTTTGTCTGCATTAGGACTTGTGTTAGGGTTGACTTAGAGAAAGTAATACCAAAATTTATCCTTCTAACCCTTGAGAATTGGACACATATCCGTCAATTGGATTATGGGCAATTGTCTTTCAAATGCAAAACTTGTCATGAATATGGACACTTAATGAATGATTGTAAGAAAAACCTTCTTCCACCTCAACTTGTCACTAAAAGGGGAGAATAGTAGCACATGGTTAAAAAAAGGGTCTCAAAGTAGTAGACCATCGTAAATGTTCCACGATCAACCCCAAAATCTTCGAGCCAAATAGTTCCCATTGGTTCAAAACAAGTTGCAATAAAAATCCAAGTAGCATTGTTGATGCATAAACCTAGCTCTTTAGTGCATATTCATGGAAATGCAACTTTAACTCCAAGCTTCAAAGCTCAAGAAGGAAAAATCGTTTCATTAGCAAATAGGTTTGAATCACTTTCTTGAAAAGAACTTGTCTCATTTGTGGAAGTAATACACTCTTAGTCAAAATACCTACATCATTATTGCCCCCCATATCATCTTTTTTCATTGAATCTCAAACTAATCCCTCTTTGTTGGTTAATGATTGCCTCCTCTCAAATTGTTAGGAGGAAATTGAGCATGTCTCTAATAAGCCTCAACTTTCTTCAAGCATCCTAATAGGGGGAAAATCCCATCAACAACTAGAAGAGCAGAACAAATAGGAGGAGGAAGAAGAAGAGAGGCAACCCAAAAAGGAAAGTTGAAGGCCAACAAAAGAGAAAACAAAAGAAATATCAAACAAGGAGAAAATATTAGGTGTCTCGAAAACCATAGAAAATCCATTAGGAGCTCAAACTTAAAGTGTAGAGAACCTAGAAGTTAGTGCTTCATTGTGAGGCAGGGGACATAAACCCATATTTGTTGAATAATGAATATTGTCTCTTGGAATTTCTAAGGAATGGTTGAGAAGTTTAAACAAGGATCCATATGAGTTTTACTAAAAATAGAAAAACTAGTTATCCTCCTACACTAGGAGACCAAACTTGAGGCAATGGAAGCGTTCGATCTTGGAAGATTACATTGGAAAAGGGATGAAGGAACAATGGTAAGTTTTATAGGAACATTAGGAGGTATTTGCACCTTGTGGGATGATTCCTCATTTCAAATGAAAAATCATCATCAAACTCAACATTGGATTCTATGCCTTACACACTAGAACTCAAGTATTTGCTATAATTATTTTAATGTACATATGCCTACAACTTACAAAGAAAAAGAGGATTGTTGGTGATCCTTGTGGGCTTTGAAAGATTGAGGTTTCTAAGAATAACATTATATTGGGGGATTTTAATGTGATTTTGAATAGTAACAAAAAAAGAGGTGGCAACATAGTGAAGGATCCTTTTCGAGAAAAATGGAAGACCTTATGATGGATTGGGATTCTTTTGATGTCATTCCAGTGAAGGGAAAATACATATGGTTGAACAAAATAATAGGATTGGGCCATTTCATTGCTAGATTTGACCATTTCCTTGTTTGGAGTGACCTCTTGATAAGAAATAACAAAATAACTTATAGGATTCTCACATCAATTGTTTTTTATCATAAGTTGATTTATCTTCACATCCTCTTGTCCCTAAACTTTTAGTTGCTTCCATTCATATTTAGTCCTATTCGGCTCTAAATCCCTAGATTTATTGAGAATATTACAGAAGAATCATGGAAGTGGGTCATGGGTTCACTCACTTTCATTTGGGAGCAAAAAATAAAACTAGTGAAATAAGTCCTCAAGGAATGGACAAAGCTCTCATATGTCTCCCTGAAAAATGAAAAATTGCAAATTCCATCCCAACTAAAACTCTCAACGTGAGAATGGAAGTGAAAGATATTAGAAACCATCATTGAGAAGAATAGAGAACATTTTGTAGCAAGATACACAAGGAATAAATGTGGATTCTAAAATTTAGGAGCTTGTGGCCATAATCTAGGGATTGAAATACCTTATTCTTCCATCGACAAACTAAAGCTAGAGTTTAGAAAAACAATGTTAAGGAAATATCCTCAGAAGATAGTTTAAGTTTGAGAGACTTCCTAGGAATCAAGGAGGCAAACAAAAAATATTTTTAGTTATACTCACGCTAGAAGGAGGATGAGGAGGATCCTCACTCCACTACTCTAATGGTTGATAACATCCCCTATTTTATTTGTGAAACTAAAAATGAGGAATTGGACAAAGAAAAAGAGGAAGAAGAAATCATCAAGACTATTTGGGGTCTAGCTTTTGACAAAGCTCTATGGCCTAATGGTTTCTACATCCATTTTACCCAACCTGCTAGGATATAATTATATTTGATTTAAAGTGTGTACCATAACATGTCCAAAAGAAACGTAAAATCAAGGACAACATGAATTCCTCTCTTCCTTTTTTAATTCGAAAACAGGCAAATCCATCATTATTCTCTAGATGTAATCCAATATTGTTGTGTAATTCCTCTTATAAAATCATAACCAAAATCATGGAAAACAAGTTAAAGAAGATCTTGCCCAAAATAATGTTCAACAATTAAGGTGACTTTGTGGAAAATACAGTTAATTTTTGCAAATAGATTCTTAAGAAAATAGAAAATATGCAATGGAAAACACACACATTAACAAACAAATGCTATCTTGGAAACCCAAAACGGGGGCTAAACCACCATGCCTTGAAAAGCACATGTGAAAAACACCTGAAAATGAATGCAAAAAGCTACTCTCTTTTTTTGGGGGGTGGGGGGGGGCACTTCCCTAAACCCCTGTGCGAGGGGTCTTCCGCAACCCCCTTGTGATCCTTGATTGAGCCTAACACAACGTACAATATGTGGAGGTAGTCATGCAAATAATATAACATGTACCCACCATTCTCACACTTGTTGTTTTCTTTGCACACATGGGGGTCACATGAGTACATGATCAACAATCCAAAGTGTTTCTATACACCAAGAGAACTTCTTAGTGCTCACATATTTTGTTAATGAATCTACAACATCCTTCAAAATGTCCACCTTCACCAGCAACACCATCTTTTCTTCAATCACATATCTCACAAAGTGATAATAAACATCAATATGTTTTTTCTTAGAAAGATATGCTGGGTTCTTTGTTAGGAAGATTGCACTCTAACTATCCCAATCTATCCTCACAATTTGTTGTACCAACCTAATACATGAACATAATCTTTGCAACCATATTGCTTCCTTGCTTGCACAAGCATTTGTCATTTGTCATATACCCACTTGTAGATATTCTCTACCCCAGATCTTCGGCCCATTTCGCATCAACAAACCCATGTGTATCTAATACTATATCCAATCCTAATCTTCCATGGTAGCACAACCCATAACTAATAGTGTCACACAAATACCTAAAAAACCACTTTATCATTGTCCAATGTCCCTTCCCTAGTTTTGACATATACTTGTTCGACATTCCCACTACATGTGCAATGTTTGGTCTAGTACAAACCATTGCATACATCAAGCTTCCATCCATACTAGCATATGAAACATGGGACATATCCTCTTCGCCTTCATGTGCTTTGGGACACTATTCAACGAATAACTTTACACCTACAAGAATAGGGACCTTTACCAGTTTACATTCCTACATATTAAACCTATGCAATATTATCTTGACATATTTCCTCTAATTTAACTAGAGTTTCATCTGATTTTGTAGTTAATTTATGTGCCCAAAATGAAAATTGTAGCACCAAGATCCTTCATGTCAACTTTAGAGGACAACTAAAATTCCACTTTCTAGATGATATCCCTGTCAATTCCAATCAACAACATATCATCCACACACAACACCAACTAAAGAAGATGATCACCAACTAATTTGAAATACATAGTGATTCACTTTGCTCCTTGTGAAGCCAAGTCACAATATATAAGTATCAAACTTTTTGAACCACATCATTGGTAATTACTTTAACCCATATAGGGATTTTATCAACCAACATACCAACTCTTTCCTTCCTTTAACAACAAAATCTTATGGATGCTTCATGTAATTTTCTTCTTCCATATCCTTGTGTAGGAATGTTGTCTTCATATCCATATGTTCTTCTTCAAAATCAAAGGCAACAACAACAAATAAAATAAATAGAATGGATGTTAACTTTATGGTAGGAAAAATATTATGACCTAAAGTCAATTCCCTCAACCTGGGAATAACCTTTTACTACTAACCAAGCTTCATATTTCTCCATGCTACCTTTTGTGTTCAACTTCTTCTTAGATACCCATTTGTTTCTAATGGGATTTCTTTCAGCTAGAAACTCCACTAGATCCTAAGCCTCATTTTTGTCTAAGGCTGCCACTTCTTCAACCATGGCCATTTTCCATAATTTTCCATCCTCTGAATCCACTACCTCCCTAGCAGTTCTAGGATCATCATTAGTAATAAAGAAAGAAAACTGGGAATGGAAATAAGGTGGAGTATACATTTTTGGTTACCTTATTTCTTGAACCAATCTCCTCAATATCAAAGTATGTGATTCTTTTGATTCTTATTCTTCTGTAGAGTTTGATTCATCATCTTGTTTGAAAACATCTTTGATTTCTCTAAATTCCACATCTCTATTATAAGCAATATTCTTAGTTTTTTGGTTCCAAAGCCTTTAACCTCTTAGAATATATTTATATCCAACAAAGATATATATACTTTGAAACATTTTTATACATATTACTCTTATTCTCCTTTGGAGTGTGTTCATAAGCATCACAACCAAATGCATTGAGATATTTAAGAAAGGGTTTCCTACTTGCCCATACCTCATGTGGAGTCTTGTCATATAATGTTGATCAGGGTGATCTATTTACCAGGTAACATGCATTGTCCATTACCTTTGCCCAAATTCATTTCCTAACCCAACACCATTGAGCATGATTCTTGCTTATCTATCAACATCGTGTTCATTTTTAGCAATTCCATTTTGCTGAGGTGTGTATGGAGTAGTCTTCTACCTTACTATACCACATTTCTTACAAATTTCTTTGAATTCATTATCGCAGAATTCTCCACCATCATTTGTCCTCGTCACATTAATTTTATTCTGTATTTGATTTTCCACAAGTGCCTAAACTCTTTAAATATGTCAAAGACTTCAAATTTCTTCTTGAGGAAAAAAATCCATGCATTCCTTCAAAAGTAATCTATAAATAAGACACAGTACACAAATTTACCCAATGATGGAACCGACACACACAACATTGTGCACCAATTATAATATTCCCTTTGACCTTGTAGCACCAAAGGAGAATCTTACCTGATTATGCTTCACATATAAAAAAATGGCATAGAAATCAAAATCTAAAGAGAAATTAGGGATACCTTCTACCATACCCTTATCGTGTAGTACTCAAATGCCCTTCTCTTCGTTATGTCCTAGTATTTGATGCAACAATATAGTATTTTCTCCAGAGGTTGTAGAATTTTTTCCTTTTTCTACTTCACTCTCAATAACAACATAATTGTTACACCCATCACTAACAATTATTCCCAATAGCTTATACAAAGTTCCAATTTGAAACCCCCTTAACTGTTGATTTTGGGTAAGCATTAGATGATCTGAAAATGGGGCACTTAGGCTCCTTGTCTAACTTACAAGGACCTCTCCAACTTCCAAATCTTAAATGTTCCCAAGTCTTATTGATTAACCAATGCGGAATTGATAATATGCTTGAAAATAAAGGTGTATGCTTGTGTTTGGTTTTAAACTGTTTATGTGCTGTAAATTGATTTGCTTAAACTGATATAAGGCATATAATAGTGAAACAATGCAGCCAACAACAAACACACATAAGACAACAATTTAACATGGAGTTCACCCAAAACTCTTGGGCTACATCTCCTTGAGCTCTAGTCAACTCAACTAGGCTCTCTGGGATTATGGCAAAGTCCTTTTTACAAGCTCTTGGCTCAACTCCACTGTTTTACACAAAAACAATGGGTTTAGACACCATTTTATCCCTGCTCTTGAAGCTCTCGGCTGTTGCCTTTCGGCTCTGGCTCTGGCTCTCGGCTCTAGCTCTAGCTCTTGGCTCTGGCTCTGGCTCTTAGCTCTAGCTTCTTTGGCTTTCTGCAACGTTCAGCTCTCTGGCTTTTCACTTGAACTTCAAATGACCCCAAAGGCTTCCTTAGCTGCTCTGTGCAGTAATTTTTCGACTCCTACTCCTGCCTTCTGTTCTTCCTTTCAACTTCTTCTTCCCCCGTGCTCTCAATCGTGCTCTCTAGCTCTTTTGAGGCATCTTCCTGGCTTTTTGGCTTCCCTAGCCGTTTCTCTGTGATTCATTGTCCCTCTGCGGCTCTGTCACTTCCAGAATGCATCATTGCCTGTAAAAATGCCTGCTGCAGCGTGGCATGATGATCAGGAGCGGTTACAGAAGGAATCGGGGCCGTTTCATAGGCGAAAATCCGAAAACTGAGAAAAAATCCATTACACAGAGTTTTCCGAAAAATACACTATCGGACGTGAAACTCCCTTCAATCGCCCCTAAATCCCTATCGGATCCGCCATTAGGCGTTAACTTGCATCGCATTAGTGTATTGGGCAAAATCCCAAATACATAGGAAAACCTTCAAAAACCTGACAAAATCCTTTTTATTGGATTTGAAAATGTATTGCATCCACCCTATAGTCATTTCGGGTCCACCTTTGGCTGCAGTCGCAATCTCCACCATTGATCTGTGGGATCCTCGATCCAACGATCAATATGCAATCTCGGACGGCTTAAGGGTACGGAGGTTACTAGCCCAAAAAAGCGGTTTTCCTCTCTCCTCTGCCAGCCACGTGTCGACCAGTGTGTGGGATCGGGCAGAGCTAGCCCAAAACCTTTTACCGCTTGAGGCCCCCCGAAATCCGCCTTTACGGAACTCAAAATCTCTGCAATCAGGCTTATAACTCCCCTTCAGGTTCGTTTTATCGCTTCAAACGTTGTTCCTTTGTATTTTGGTTTTTTCACCGAAAATCGTTAATACACGAAAATTCCCGTTTACCGAATCTCAATTTTTATAAATTATGCTTATGAAATTTGTCGGGTCTGGCAATCGTCGATCGCCGATTTAATCCTGGCCATCCATTTCTTTCATGATCCAACGACTGAGATTGCTCACCGCGATCACTATTGCATGTCGCGTCACACACGACCCAGGGGTTCTGTGCATCGCCGATGCCGATTCGTTGATCCGATCATCGGCGATCGGCGTATCGCTTGATCACAATTGTCGATTCCATGGTCCCGATATCGCATATGTGTCTGCCTCCGATCCGATCGATCAGATCGGCGGATCGGAGTTTCCTCCGCCTCCGCTTAAATCCTTCCCTTTGCTTTTTCCGATGCAATTTCCCTTTATAAGGGTTTTTTGCCAATTTTTAGGGGTTTTTTGCCTCTTTTTCCAAAGAAACAGGGCATCTTCTTTATGCAATAACTTTTGCTCCCTAAGTCCATTTTAGCCCATTCAACTTGCAGTAGATTCAAAATGAAAAGATCTCTGCCATGGGGCTATTTCCAGGAACTTCCTTGGACTTTCATTTTTCCTTTGTGAGGACCACTTAGACTTAGGAGTTTATCCAAAATCCATTTTGGATCACGCCTTCCCACTAAAAGAACTTTTGGTCTCCAAAAGACTGATATACTGATCTGAGCAGTAAATGAGAGTAACAACACCCTCTTCTTTTAGCCTCCACACACTTGCCTTGCATAGTGCCTCTGAACCAAAGTCTCTGACCACTTTCCTTTCTAGATGTGCTGGTTCTCCTGGGAAGAACTGTCTTCCTTCTTGCCTTCATGCAGAACTTTTGCTGAAATGGTCATAGAAGGTAGTTTGAACTCTTCTGCCTTGATCATTGATCCAAGGTGGCTCAAACAAATGTGAAGTAAATCTGCTCCACAAAACTTTCATTTGTACCTGTTTGACAAGCTGTCAACAACAACAAAAATACAGACAACAACTGGATGGCTTAAACTCCTGCTTCAACAAAAGAAACAGATTTCACAGCTTATGAACACCTCCATGTCTTACATCTGCATACAAATGGTGGACTAGATAACAAGCCCATAAAACATGCCTTTAAACAAATGACCCTTCAAGTCAAGCATGTAGAAAAAGACCATTAGGACTCTTTTTCAAAAGATGAAACACTTCATCATTATCTCCATTTGGAGACCAAGTTAACTTCTTCCAAGTCAACATGGCATCACATGCATGTCAAAGCAATCAACCCTGCAAGTTAATTACACATACATGTTCAAAAACAAGGAATCATCAACATCCCTGTGTTCATGCATCTCATGCTCATGCATGCATTTCATCCTTCAACTTTCACTTAAGAACATTGTACTTTCGAAGCTAAAATGAAATATAATGTAGATGCATTAATAGACATGCAATCTTAATCGGATAAGAACTCTAACCGTTTCTTACCAATCCCTTTCAAAGGTACTACCTTTGTCTGCACATCAGCATCATCATGTGAATCATCCTGAGACACATCATCCATGGAATCTTCCTTTCCATCTCTGCAATCTTCTCTTTCTACTTTCTTCAGCTTTTGTGGAAGCATTGTTGGATTCAAAGTCCAACATTTTGCAGCAAGATGTCCTTGCTTATGGCAGTAAGCGCACTACATGTGCATCCTCTTGACAGCATGATTTGCCTTGCCCAATGGACCTTTGGCTTCTTGCTTCATTTCCTTCAAAAGCTTCCTGTATGTGGCCATTCTCTTCCAACATCTAGAAACATTATGGTTATCCAAACCACAAAAGGAACAAACAATTATTTTCCCATCTCTATGTGGAAATTTATCATGCTTTGCACAATCAAAAGGAAAATGTTTAGAACCAGATTTATACTTGCCTCTTTCACCTTTATTGACTTCATGAGGAGGTGAGTTGAATGAAGAAGTGGCTCCCTTTGGAACACCATCAATCTCTTCAAGGCTGTCAGAGTCTCCCCAACTCTCTGGTTCAAGTGTGTGCCTCTGAACACCTGCATCCTGCAATTGATGTTTCAAGCTATTGCATTCTTCCTTAATACAATCTTCACACTCTACAATGCAACCTCTTCTTGGAGCTGTTTCAATGGCCTTCATGACAGCTTTGGAACGCTTCCCATAAGACTGTCCATAACCAAGACCCAAATACTTAGGCCTTTCCTCAACCATTATTGGTTCAACAATACCCTGTGCATGCTTTCCCAAGCCTCTTCCTTCATAACCCATCTTGGACATTAGCTTGGAACCTATGCCTTTGGTATGCTTTTCAAAAGAACTAATATAAGCATTCTTAAAGGAATTTGAAGACAAACTGGAATGGTTTACCTCTTCTTCAAGTTGATACTTGATTAGGGCTTCTTGGGCAACAAAGAGTTGGGTCTCCAACTCATGCATCCTTTTCAGGTTCATATTGGCAATATGAAGTTGCCTCTCCATTTCCTTCAATCTGTCAGAAAGCAACTGCTTCTCTTCCTTCATGGAATTCAACTGCTCTCTAAGTATGCTGCTCTTCCTTCCATCCTCATACATTTCTCTCACCATTTCCATCATGGTGGACAAATCTTGCTTCATGTCTTCATCAAAGAGTCTTGTGATGAAGAAAGAAGAATTCGAGGACTCACTTGTAGAAGTTGTCATTATGCCAATGACTTCTTCTTTCTTCTTGTCCTTCCTGGACTGAGCTACCAATAGCTTTCTCTTCACCTCTGCAAACTTAAACAATAGTCAGTCTGCAAAACAAGCATACAATCAACCTCTCACTGTTTAAACACCTTTCAGACAAGCAATCTTTGCTCTGTCAATCGAGCATTCTGATATAACCTTCTTTAAAGGTGTGGTTAATCAATATCAAGCTCTGATACCACCTGATCTGAAAATGGGTCACGTAGGCTCCTTGTCTAACTTACAAGGACCTCTCCCACTTCCAAAGCTTAAATGTTCCCAAGTCTTATTGATTAACCAATGCGGAATTGATAATATGCTTGAAAATAAAGGTGTATGCTTGTGTTTGGTTTTAAACTGTTTATGTGCTGTAAAATGATTTTCTTAAACTGATATAAGGCATATAAAAATGAAACAATGCAGCCAACAACAAACACACATAAGACAGCAATTTGACATGGATTTCACCCAAAACTCTTGGGCTACATCTCCTTGAGCTCTAGTCAACTCAACTAGGCTCTCTGGGATTATGGCAAAGTCCTTTTTACAAGCTCTTGGCTCAACTCCACTATTTTACACAGAAACAATGGGTTTAGACACCATTTTATCCTTGCTCTTGAAGCTCTCAGCTGCTGGCTTTCGGCTCTGGCTCTTGGCTCTGGCTCTGGCTCTTTTCTCTGGCTCTTCGGCTCTGGCTTCTTTGGCTTTCTGTAACCTTCAGCTCTCTGGCTTTTCACTTGAACTTCAAATGACCCCAAAGGCTCCCTCAGCTACTCTGCACAGTAGTTTTTCGACTCCTGCTCCTGCCTTCTGTTCTGCCTTTCGACTTCTTCTTCCCCCGTGCTCTCAATCATGCTCTCTGGCTCTTTTGAGGCATCTTCTCGGCTTTTTGGCTTCCCTGGTTGTTTCTCTGCGATTCATTGTCCCTTTGCGGCTCTGTCGCTTCCAGAATGCATCATTACCTGTAAAAATGCTTGCTACAGCGTGGCATGATGATCAGGAGCGGTTACAGAAGGAATCGGGGCTGTTTCATAGGCGAAAATCCGAAGACTGAGAAAAAATCCATTACACAGAGTTTTTTGGAAAATACACTATCGGGCGTGTATTTCAAACGTGAAACTCCCTTCAATTGCCCCTAAATCCCTATTGGGTCTGCCATTAGGCGTTAGATTGCATCGCATTAGTGTATTGGGCAAAATCCCAAATACACGGGAAAACCCTCAAAAACCCGACAAAATCCTTTTTATCGGATTTGAAAATGTATTGCATCCACCCTATAGTCATTTGGGGTTCGCCTTTGGCTACAGTTGCAATCTCCACCGTTGATCTGTGGGATCCCCGATCCAATGGTCAATATGCGATCTCGGGTGACTTAAGGGTACGGAGGTTACCCACCTGAAAAGGCGGTTTTCCTCTCTCCTCCACCAGCCACGTGTCGACCAGTGTGTGGGATCGAGTGGAGCCAGCCCAAAACCTTTTACCGCTTGAGGCTCACCCGAAATCTGCCTTTACGGAACTCAAAATCTTTGTAATCGGGCTTATAACTCCCCTTTGGGTCCATTTTATCGCTTCGGGCGTCGTTCCTTTGTATTTTGGTTGTTTCACCAAAAATCGTTAATACACAGAAATTCTCGTTTACCGGATCTCAATTTTTATAAATTATGCTTATGAAATCCGTCGTGTCTGGCAATCACCGATCGCCGATTTAATCCTGGTTGTCCATTTCTTTCACGATCCGATGGCTGAGATTGCTCGCTGCAATCGTTATCACATGTCGCATCGCACACGGCCCCAGGGTTCTGTGCATCGCCGATCCAATCATCGGCCATCGGCGTATTGCGTGATCGCAATCGTCGATTCCATGGTCTTGATATCGCATATGTGTTTTCCTCCACCTCCACTTAAATCCTTCCCTTTGCCTTTTTCCGATGTGATTTCCCTTTATAAGGGTTTTTTGCCATTTTTAGGGGTTTTTTGCCTCTGTTTCCAAAGAAACAGGGCATCTTCTTTATGCAATAACTTTTGCACCCTAAGTCCATTTTAACCCATTCAACTTGCAGTAGATTCAGAATGAAAAGATCTCTGCCATGGGGCTATTTTCAGGAACTTCCTTGGACTTTCATTTTTCCTCTGTGAGGGCCACTTAGACTTAGGAGTCTATCCAAAATCCATTTTGGATCATCAGATGTGCTCTAGCCTTGAAATTTGGTGGAGAGGCTAAGGCACATGAGATCTCCAAGACCCAGAAATCGTTTGGAGAAATTCCACTTGGATGAGGAGTTATTAAAATAATTGATATTTTTAATGGGTTCCTAAGTCTAAAATTAGGAAAATAAAAATATTAATGGGTATTAATAAAGATAAGGGTGAGAAGCTTCTAAGAGACGAGGATCAAGTCTGTTTTAATGTTAGTTGTTAATTAGAGACCTAATATCGGTCATTGATTCATCAATAGGTAAATTATAAGAGAAGACTTGAGGATCATTTGGAGACACACGAGCAGATACTTAGTATCCCAAGGAAAATCCATTCTCAAAGAGAAGGAGATCGATTTCAGAGGGAGAGTTGCAGGGTGGAGGAAGAGGAGGGCATCAACAGCAGTCAACGACTGAGGAGGAGGTGACATAGGGGCATTGAGAGATAGCACAGAGGGAGTGTCATCCAAGGGAGACGCAGGGGCATTGAGAGATAACGCAGAAGGTGACATCGTCAAGGGGAGACGCAGACTGACGCAGAGGGATGAAGGACCGCGCAGAGTGACGCAGAAGTGAGAGAAGGGTCTCCAGGGTGTCAGAAAGTTTCCAAGGGAAAGTCTCAGGTATTTTCTCTCAATTTCTCTGTAAAATCATTCCTTGTAAAGTGATTGTTGCTGAATATTAATAAAACCCTCATTTGTTGCACCAATTTTCCCACATTGGGTTTTTACGGTGAAAATTGTCCAAAAACAACTGTGTTGATGTGATTGGTTCTTGTGCATGTATATCGTTGTTATTTTGTCTGTGTAATTATGTGATAACTGTAGTAGAATTTATTTTAATGTTTACTGAAGGGATTTCATATATAACTTATTGTGAAGAATAAGTAGGTGAAATAAATAAGTTGTTGCAGTAGAATTTCGGGTTAGAAATTTTCACATTAACTATACCATTTCTCCTTGAACCATCCTATAAGTATCATTTTCAAACAATGTTGTTACACCTCCATTGGTTATCTTACTTACAAAAATCAAAATTTTGGCCAATCCTAGGATGCAAAAAACAATAGCGAGTGCTTTGATCCTTCCATCCATGAGATTCAACTTGAATTTTCCTCATGCAATGATTTTGGTTGTTGAGTCATCTCCAAAGAAAACATAACCACCATCACATATTCCATACTTACAAAACTACTCCCTGTGAGGAGTCATGTGAAAGGATGCACCTAAGTCAACCAACCATGCCTAGTGATCCATATGTGTACTTGAAGAAGCGAAATACGCATCCCCTCCTTCATCCGAGGATGTGTTTTCTTTTGTAGAAGGAGAATCCTTAGATCCCTTCCTTTTCTGAGCAATTTTGGATTTATAGTCTTTCTTGTAGTGCCCTTCTTTTTCACATCTCCAACACACCCTTACAAAATTTCCTTGAGATTTTGATATTCTTTAGAATTATATCTCCCACTTGAGCACTTATCTTTAATTCTATTATGTGAGTGTCCTCTTACAGACAAGGCATCTATGTTATGAGTTTCCATATTGTTCTCTCTCATCTCCTTTGATAACAAAGATGATATGATATTGTCGAAACGTAAAATAGTTGCATTATTTCCTCGACAAATTATGTCCACATGAGATTTATGGAAATGAACTAATGGGCCTCTTGTAAATCTATCCTTCGAATGATTGGCAATTCACACCTACAAATCTAACTTGAATTCAACCTCCCAAATCATAGTAATGTTCATTATTTTGACATTTCCCCTGTAGAACAATTCAAGCCCCGAATATGACGACTTGTCCTGCAACATTCGACCTCTTGGATAATATGGTAATTCAACCTCTCTTTTGATGGATGTGCATCCTCCTCCTCGTATGACTGATCTCTCTGGAAATTTAATGACGAGCTAGGGTGGCTTTACAACCCACCAAAATTGACTACCACCAGCTAAGGTGTAGATCTCAACATCAAAACGGGGAAGTAACAAGTGTTTCTCCCTTTCTCATTAAGCTACTTGAGCTCTTTAACAATTCACTAATCGTTCTTCACACCCCCTACACAGATCTCCTTATCCTTTTGATAATATTTTCTTCCTTTGAAAACCATGGGTGATTTATTTTTTCCTAAAGTGACTTTTACCACTTTTATTTAATTATTTAATTATTATTTAATTTATTCTATTGACCCCCTTATTTTTCGTCATTATCCCATGGGATCTAGGTAGGTTATGACTACACCCTTTCACGCTTTTATGCATTGGAAAGAGACATCACAGTCTTCCCTTCTCATATTTTCTTGTCCTCAAGCAATTGCAACACCTATTCACCTTTCAATGTAGCATCTTCTACTAGCAAGCCCTTCCATCTAATTAAATTCCCCCATATGACTCTACTCCTCAACTTCCTTTCCCTCATGTCTATGAACTCCTCTGGAATGAGAACTAATTAGCGTTCCCCGTTAGGTGGAGGAAGCTCTAGTGAGGCCTTCACCTATTGTCCAAACACCCTTTTAAGGAAAGATACATGGAAAACATTGTGAATCTTGCTTTCTGTCGACAATTCTAATTCATAAGCAACATCCCCAGTCTTCCTGATCACCTTTTAAGGTCCATAGAATCATGGCTTTAATTTCTCATAACCACTATTCTTCAAGGATGATTTGTTGAAAATGCAGCAAGACATTCCTAATTGAATTTTGCCTCGATTAAATTAGGAGAAATTCAAATTTCAATTTCAACAGAATACTTGGAGGTAGTTAACTAAGGTGACATGGATTTTGTCACTCAGTTAACTCAGTAAATTTGAGTTGGAGACACTTGAGTTCAGTTCTACATGATTGATTGCTAATTTGTAGCAATCTATTTCAGTTAATTTGAGTTATTGTAAGTGTAACTAGTTATCGTTGTTAGTAGAACTAGTGGAGGTTCAGTCAAGGGTGTGTGAATTTTTTCACACTGAGTGACAAGGGTGTGTAACTTTTTTTACACTGAGTAATCATCCAGTTAACTGATCAATGAACCTAAATTAGCTCATGCATGTAGAGAATTCGAGTTACCCAGTTGAGATTGAAGTTCAAGGGAAGTGTAGTATCAGTTGTAAACTATTCCAAGTTGTACATGTCATGCATATAGTCAAAGAAGGACCTATAGGAATTGCACAATCCAAATTGAGGAATTTCCTAATTAATAGGGGCCTAATTCCCAAGGGAACAACACAAGGAAATAGGGGCTTGGAGGCTCGAAATTTTGGCTAAGTGTTGGCCAAGGTCGGCCAGTCAGGCAGAGGATAGAAGATACAGGTGCAGGTTGAGCTCAAGCTTGAGAAAAGCATATTGTATTCATCCAGATTCTTTGATTAATGCAGTATAGATAGTAAGGGGTTTTGAGCAGTTGCTTTCCCCTAGATAAACCTCTTTGTATTTGTGTTAGATCTTGATGCATGTTAATGATTTGTGTTCTCAATCATGAATTTGCTTCCGCGAAACATTAGAATAGCTTCTAGTCTTGGGATTTAGTAAATTTCATGACCAATTTAAAATCTAAACATTAATTCCTACATGGTATCAAAGCTAGATTCGCAGTAGAGAAGAGAAGTTGAAGTTGTCATTGCTAGAGGTTCGAATTTGAATATCAGTGTTACAGGTTTTCTCCAGGACTGAGAAGATGGCTTTCAATGGACTCAGGCTCAAGTATGCTTTGAAAGGGACCACAAATTTTGTGGCATGGAAGATCTAAATGGAGGTAGTATTGGATGATAATGGGTTGCTAGAATACATCAAGACATATGTAGCAAAACTCCCAACATATGATGCCCAGGATGTTGCTTAGTGGAAGAAGGATGTGGCTAAAGTGAGGAGGATCATATTGGAGGGAGTTAGATCATATCGTCTCGAATATCCATGCAAAGAGACTTTGTTCGTGATGTGGAAAACACTAACCAAGTTGTTTGAGAACAATAGTGACCACAAGAAGTTGGCACTCAAGGACAAGCTTCGAAGTATTAGAATGCAAAAGAATGAAACAATTCCACAGTACCTGAGTAGGTTTACGCAATGTCATGATGAACTTCGCGAAGTCGGTATTACCCTCCCTGAAGAAGATTTGGTAGCTCTAGCCCTCTTGGGCCTTCCCAAGAGTTGGCACAGTTATCAAGATTCAATAAATGGTAGAGAGAAACTACCAAGTTGGGAGTGGTTATGGTATGATCTAGTGCAGGAAGAAATAAGGCGGAGCAATAGAGACAAGACTTCATCCAAGGTCGAGGATGAGGAGAATTGTGCCTTGGCTATAAAGGTAAAGAACGAGAAAGGGAAAGGGAAGAAATCCCAATCCAAAGCAGAATCTGGTCAAGGGGGCAAGAATAAATACTTTTCCAAAATCAAGTGTTTTCACTGTCATGAATTGGGACACTATGCCACGAAATGTCCACACAAGAAGGCAAACAAGAATACTGTATGAGGAGCAATGGGTGAAGCCTTGGCTTCACAGTTCAAACTTGATTTTACCCTCATTGCATGCATGGCAAGCATAGTGATGGGTAGTGTGTGGTATCTCGACAACGGTGCTTCATTCCACATGGTAGGACATAAAGATTTTTCAGTAACTTGGAGGAGAACTCCAAATGCACATCGAGATGGGACATGATGGAAGGTACAACGTGACCGAAATTGGTACTATTACTTTTTAGAGGGAGTCTGGATCCCCTCTCAAGCTCAAGGATGTGATGTATGTATCGGGTCTGAAGAAGAATCTAGTTTCCGTCGCAGTGTTGGAAGACCATGGCTATGATGTGATATTCAACAAAAGGAAGGCTTTCTTAAGACACGTCGCCATGGGACAAGTGAAGCGGATTGGGGTTTGAGTGAAGAACCTCTATAAATTAGATGCGGAAGATTGTGCAACATTGAGCACAAAAGCAAAGAAGGTGTAGAGTCGAGATGTTGATGAATTATGGCTTAGAAGACTTAGCCATTTTCATCATGGCACTTTGAAGATCATGCAACATATTTATACAAGCCTCCCCAATGGAGCACTAGAGTAGTGGGATACATGAAAAGGGTGTACATAGGGTAAGTACACAAAATATACCTTCAATGATTGGGATAATAGGGTGCATGCAATCCTTGAGAGGATCCACTCTAATGTATGTGGACCTTTCGCAATAGCCTCCACTGATAAGCACAGGTATTATGTTATATTTGTGGATGATTTCTCACAGAAGTGTTGGATCTACTTCATGCAGAAGAAGACCAAACATTCTCCAAATTTGTTGAGTTTAAAGCACTTGTTGAGAAAGAGACTGGCAGGAAAGTGAAGGCTCTCAGGAGTGATAACAGTGGTGAGTTCATGTCAAATGAGTCTAAAAATTTATGTGCAAAGGAAGGCATTCGATGGGAGTTGACAACACCTCATAACCCACAAAGAAATGGGGTGGCTAAGAGGAAGAACAAAATTATTGTGGGAGCAGCACGGGCAATGTTACATGACCAAAGCCTACCTCTACACTTGTGGGCCGAAGCATGTGACACGAAAGTCTATTTGCATAACAAGAGTCCTCACAGGATTCTTGGCATGATTACACCAGAGGAATATTTTTCAGGGAAGAAACCAGATGTGTCACACTTCAGGATCTTTGGATCATCAATTTATGTTAATTTTTCCAAGGAAGCGAGGAAAAAGCTAGAGCTGATGACAGAGTTGGGCATATTTGTGGGGTACACTGATACACCTCACAATAGCTGGTTGTCGGTCGACTTGTGGTTCTTGATGTACTCGTTCAGATAGCCAAGCTACAATGGAAGGCGTAGCCTTCAATGCCACTGGAGGTTAAGGAACAGCGTGCCAACGCGATTACAGTGGCCATAGCAGAGGTCAAAAACGTAGTGAAAGACTACACTAGGCTATTTGAAGAGTCGTTCGAGGTTCTCACCACTTTGTAGGAGGACCGAACATACAGCACTTAGAAACAAAGGTGCGTGAGCTGCAATAGAAATATGATGAGATAAAAGGGACTAGGTAGATGGTTTCCCTTACACAAAGGCTCACGTGGATGCAACAGGAAAAATCACTCAAGGAGCAGGTGGATGTTGGTTGACACAAGGAAGTCGTTTTGAAGGTGCACATACAACCATGGATTGATGAGGCGTTCATCATTACAGCCTGTATTGAAGCAAAGCTCGCGCAGATGCAGGGCACACAGGAACAGGTTCAGGGAAGCAGTTCAGCTACAACAGTTTCTGAACAACACGTCCAGGAAGTGCAGCAGGCAGCTGCTCAGTGCACTGTCGATCTTGCAATAGTCTAGGTAGAGTTTGGAGGTCTTCACGCAAAGATCTCTACACCGACAGAGTGACTCGAGGGCAAGTCACGATGTCTGTGTTGGGGGCCTATTGGGCACGGGTCCCCCAAGGAAATTTTTGGGGCTTAGAACCCAAATTTTGGTCACAAATTGTAACTTTGATGTGAAGACTCTGCATTTTGTGGGCACTGAGCGCGTAGCTTGTAAATGAGTCATAGGGTTGCCCGCCCTTAATTTTGTAATGTAATTTCGGATGTAGATATCTACCCATGGTCCGCGGACCATGGGATTGTATAAATAGAGCAAGGCTCTAAGTGTAAATAAATAATGGAATACGTCTAATAAGTCTAAGGATGAAGAGTTGAGTCGTATCTAGAGCGTAAAGTATAGTTTTGGGTTGTAGAGTAGGAGAAGGCTCTGTAGCTGAGTGCGCAGAGGCCTAGAAGTCCGCAGCTTAGTGCACGGACCCCTGCAGCTGAGTGCGCAGGGCAGGTTGAGTCTGTAACCATTGAAGCATTAATAAAGAGAAGTTTTATATCATTCCTGTGTATTTATTTCCTGTTTTCCGCATTGAATGTATTGGGTATAAATTACATTTCTGTTGTTTATATGGTGCGCGAACATGTATGAATATGTTGAATAAGTGAATGTGAGATCAAATATTTGTTTATGCGAAGTTAACTAACCTTTGTAAGAAGATAAGTAATATTTGAAGTATAATTTAGGGAAATAACGCAGATCGCTACCATAGCAGCGCAAAAGCATCTCATCCCCTGGTTAGCGCTGCCTGAAGGCAATTATAACAGATCGCGAAGGTCTCACAGGTCAGCACAGTGTGCGGAGTGACCTACGCGAAGGTAGGCACAGTTGGACTAAATCGACACCTCAGACATCTCAAGGGTGTGCAAACTTGGTTCCATCATCCCCCCATACTGCTTTGGGTGAGACTTTAGTCTGCGCTCCGCGGGCTGATGCCGAAAGGGCTAGTGTAGGGATTTATTTGGCTAAATAACTCTGAACCTAGGTCAGTTCCATCAAGCCAACACTAATAGTGACTCAATCAAAAATAATGGAAACTAAGTGTGTTCAATCATAATGTAGAAAGGATCATCGTGCCACAACACATATATAATTGTATGCTTGAAGCGATTCACATTATATAGGCGATGGACTGAATTACTGTAGGTTACAAGGAATGTGAATAGTTCCCATCAATTCACCAACCTAACCCTAGAGAAAGGAAAGAGACAAGGAATTGTTGATGATGTGCCTTGCGGAAATATAGTGGCCATGGTTGGATTAGACCAGTTCGTAAAAAAAATTCTACACTAACAAACGAGAAGGAGATTGATGCTCATCCAATCAAAGCAATGAAGTTATATGTGTCCCCTGTAGTATGTATTGTTCTGCACTGCAAACTGGAATTTGACCTTCCAAAAATTGTTGAAGGATGAAATGTCTTGTTAAGTCAGATCTTATGGTAGTTTATAAAATTGAGGAATCTGGAGAAGATATAATTGCAGGTTCAAGAGAGCTTCATCTTGAAATTTGTTTAAAAATATCTCCAAGAATATTTTATGGGGGAGGCTCACATTGTTGTTTTTGATCCTGTTGTCTCATTTAGATTTTTTTTTTTCTTCTGAAAAATCATACTATATTGTTATGAGCAAGTCTCCAAATAAACATAACTGGTTCTAGTTTGAAGTGAGACCTTTGGAAGAAGGTCTTGCAGAAACAATTAATGAAGGCCACATTGGCTTGCAGGATGATCCAAAGGTTCATTAAAAAATCCCTTTTTAGGAAAGTAGATGGGACAAATATGTGCCTAAGAAGATATGCTATCCTAGCTAAGAATTATATGTTTCCAGATCGAAGGGTGATAAAAGATGACACCAAACATGTTCAAGCTCCTAAAGGCCTATCCATGCAAAACATATTTTGCCAATAAGAAATCATTACTACAAAATGTTTAGATGGATGGTATATGGTAAATACATTGGATAGTGAAGAGAGTGATTTTTCATTGCCCGAAGTAAAACAAGACCTAAATGTTTACAATTTTTGGAGGTAGCCACAAAGATCTCAACCTTCCTTGTCATCTACATGAGCTTGTGCCTACAATTACCTGTGCACCCTCCAATGTTATTTATAGAGTATTGTGGATATTTACTTAGATATAAGATTTTATTGTTTGGTATGGGTCACTTTCATACATCGGAGTAAATCTTGCAGAATTGTTTTGTCAAATGTTAAACATGACAAATGCACAAATACATCTTGTTCAAGATAAGAATACCATCAGGCCCTATGGCATTGAATATATTATTTTTATGATGTCACATGCCTTGCACATGATCTTTTTGAATAAGACATAGTAAGAAGAATTCAAAAGGGTTAATGTGATTCTTTCCTTCCTTATTATGAGAGATTTTTTCACTTGTGATGGAAGCAAAGAAGCATGGCATGAGAGTAGTTGGTTCTACATAAAATATTTTGGATTTCATCACTCATAATGTACAAGAGTTTTGTATGCATTTGTATTTTTACAGAATTGTTGCTTGACAAGTGTTATGGGTTGCTCCAAACCAATTTCAAAGAACACCCACTTAAGTCCTCGAGAAAACCCTAAGCATATGACTTCATTTTTGATTTGGTAAAGGCCAACGAATATTACATTGAAGCATAGACCAAGGCTGAAATCGCTGAAATGTAATGGAGTGATCAAGTTTGGTGTCAAGATGAAGTTGATATTCCAAGTTTGAAGCTAATTGATTGATTGCGATGGTTATGATTTTGCAAGATGCCACATCAAAACTTATGAAATTCCTTTCCTCATAATGTAAATATTGTTTTTTCATGAAAATAACAAATGCTAAAGGTCATGTAAGAGTCACAGGAAGATCACAAGTTCCTAGGAGTCAAATAGGTCATGGAGTAATTAAGAGTCATGGGGAAGGTGAACAGTTTTCTACCGATTTTCATAAATGTATCTTTATGCCTCTAAGAGATGGGGGAGATCTTAGCACTTGAGTCCAATTAGCATAGAGATAGTTGTGAGCACTTAGGTAGCTTTGAGCATTCTTGCTCTTCGCAGATTTTAGGCTAAGTTGTGGTGAGGCTTGGGGCTTATCTTCGAGATGTTATGAGCATCCCTATTTCCACTATTGGATTTTGGTGGACTTACATGTATAAGTGAAGTTGGAACATTGTCAATGAGAATTTCTTCACTTTTGGTATCGATTTCCATGCACTTTCATGGTGGTTTTAATGACTATCCAATACTTCTATTGTGTGTGCATGTATGACTTCATATGGATTATATGTTGATGAACTAATTCATAGCTTATTGCTCATGTGTTTGCTTGAATCTTTTCTCTTTCATTCCATGCTAACACTAGTAACCAGTTGTGAACTAATCTATAATTAACTTCTGGTAATTTCTTATTTGTGTATGTCTCAGATGGTTTTAGCTAACCGACTCCTCTTTGAGATGTACTTCTTGTTGTTTTTTTGCAATCATATTCTTGTACATTCTTTTGCAAGTGCATCAATTGTGGGCTGATTTTGTCCTCATTCTCTGGGTATTTCATGCTTTCCCTCACATTGACATCTCTTCTCTTTAAAGCCAAGAGGAAATATATTGTGGCAGTTGGGCTCACATACTGAATGTGACTCCTATTCCAAACAATGTGAGGTGTAATCGGGGCTTTACACCAGGGAGATTCCTTAATATTGGTCGTACATTTTGCCTCGTCAGCATAATCCTTGTGACTTGGTCCATTTTAGATCCATGAAAAGCTTGGCCTACACACATATAGATTACAAACCTTAGACGAGGAGGTTGTGTCCCTTCTCGTTAATAACCACTATCTTAAGTTATACTTTCAATAACAACTTTTTGAGTTGTTTTCCCTTTTGTATTGTTAAACTCACACATGAAGTAGACAAGATATGAAAGATAAAACATTGAATTGCATTTACTATTCACATTTATATACATTCTTATGACTGATGATTCATATTCTAAGGTCTCTTGGAATCCCTTTGATTGTTCAACTTACACACCATAACCCTTAGCATATTAGGTGTCTAACATTCCCCCCTTAATCTGAAGGGGTATATACGAGTCCAAGAAGAGAGATATAATACAAATATGAAATAATGCATGACAATAATAGGTTGAATGAGCCCTCTAAAATTATGATATAAGGTGGGAGAACTCGAGGTCTCAACTGGCGATGGTTTAAGGATGACCACCAAACTGGAACACTTAGTGCAGTTCTTGGAACTCTTCCAAATATGGATAGAAGTTGAAGTATTTTGCTAGAGGAAGTGCTCCCAATTTTTTTATGAAAAGGGAGACATTTGGGTCTCAACCTGGAAGGCTTAGTGTGATCCTTGAAATCCTTCCAAATCTGGAAAGAAGCTAAATTATTTTTCTAGAGGAAGTGCTCTTTAATTCTTTGAAGAGGGAGACCATCAACCTAGAAAATGGAGCTCTTCAACCTGTGGAAAAAAGGGAGAACCTCAACCTAAAAAGAAAGGCATCAACCTACGATGGTTTAAGGAAGGACACCAACCAAAGGAATGCTTAGGGGATTCTGTGTGTCTGGCTACAACTCTGAATCTAGGTATGGTTGTCTCTAGTTGTAGGCTTAGGCGACAAATTTAGGTTGTGGCTCAAGCTTGCTTGATTTATCTCTGAAACTTGTAGATGACCATTGATCCCCCTATCAGATACAAGGTTAGAAGATGAATAAAACTCAACTACAAGACTTTTTAATACTCTAGAATAAATTTTGACATATGACCGAAATATCTTCTTGGCTATTGAATTCCATTGCCAAGAAGCGATCCATCCAAGGTGAATCTTTGTTCTTGCAAGAGGCTTGTTTTTGAAGAATTTGTTTGAATAATGAGTGTGGTGACCACAATGCTTACACAGATCAATATCAAAACATTGATCTTTCACATGGACAGCTTGATTACAGTGCCGACATTTGACAATATTTGAATGAGAATGTTAAGTAGAAGGATCTTGACCATGTGAATATGAATCATCCTGAAGAAATCCAACACTCTGAAATTGGATGGGCTTGGTATAATCTTGAATATGAAAGGACACATCCTTGTCATTTCCAAATCCAATTTTGTTTCTTCTATTGACAAGCTCTTCCCAAGGTATGATGATAGGCTTGGGAAGTGGAACCTAAACTCTTGCATCTGCATGCAGATCTTAACCTGGAATGGACACTTGATATGAATCAACCTCAGGTTCAATTTCTTGCTGCTTATGGTAGTTTGTCTCAAATTAAAACATAGGATTATTCTGAACAAAAACAAGTTCAAAATTTTGACTATGCTATTGTATACCATCTTGTTGTAGTTGTGACTCAAGCTGCAAAAAATCAATTTTGTCTTGTGCATCTTGCAAACAAGTTCGAATATTAGAGAGAGCATTCTTGATGATTTTTACCATATCATGAACAGTGGAATGAATGAGGTTATTCAACAACTCTAATGCATCATCAATTTTAGCCATTTTTCTCAACAACTCAAACTTACACTTCAAAAACTGATCACAATTAGGAACTAATGAGGAATAAGAAACACCCACTCACAATACAATGTCACTGTAATTGGATTATACAATAGGTTGCAATTGTTTTAAAAACAATGTTTGTCTCTCGATTTCATTAATGTTGTGTTTGGTTTCGTGTCAAGCTTTCGACCAATACCAATTCTTCCAATATATAAGCAATTGACACTTCTGTGGATCTCCTGATGATGGGCTATGATACATAGCCTGAAACATCGATAAGAAAACTCTCCACATAGGATTCCATACAATATTCAATGGAAACTTGTTATATAAATATATAATATGATACCGATTTATCCCTCAACACATATAAGCTTCATATGCCATTACATACCAACCATACACGCTTCATATAACATTCAACACACTCTCCAACATATAACCTTTCAAACACATATGAAAGAGCATAGATATATTTTAATCAACACCATATAAGGAGCATGAAGGTTCTCATACCCACCATAACCAAACCATAATAATTCAACACACCATATACAATGACCAATTCATATGGGTATTCAAGATGCTATACACACTTCACATTATTAAATACGCATATATGGAATATGATACATAGCAAGTTTTAATGCATAGTTATTTTACCAGTCAAGAAGATCACGATGCTCAACAACGACGCCAAAGTTTAACACACCGATGCAACATATAGCAAGAACAATCTTCAAATCATAATAGGAACGACCCGACCCACGGTCTTCAATGCATAGCAAGGGCGACCAATTTAAAGGAACCAAGCACAGTTCAAAAAATCAATACAACATGGTCTTCAACTCAAGTTCCAACCTTCAACGCACCATTTCAACCTCCCCACACATCACACAGGACTTCAATAAAAGACTGAGAAGCATCAAAACATGTTAAATCATCAAAGAATTTTAACGGTGTTCAACCAAAAGTAGCACCAGGAGTTTAATTCAACATACAAAAAGGAGACAATGTGCACAGGGATTTGAGATTCAAAAGGAATCTGAAACTAAATTTGAGCGGATAGAGGACATAGCAAAGTTTTAATGGTAGGAGTTACAAATAAGAAAAATGTTAAAAGGAACCTATATCTGTAAAACCCAACTCAAATCTAGCTGACAACAGGTTTAGTCACATATATGAGCAGTAGAGGGATAGGTATGACAAAGGCCACAAAAACATAGTGGCTCAAATTGGAGCAGCGCCAGAATTTGCCCACTCTGATACCATGTTAAACTCACACATGGAATAGATAAGATATGAAAGATAAAACATTGAATTTCATTTACTATTCACATTGATGTACATTTATAATACAATTTTATGACCGTTGGATTCATATTCCAAGGTCTCTTGGACTCTCTTTTACTGTTCAACTTACACACCATAACGCTTAGCATATTAGGTGTCCAAATCCAACATGTACATACTTTTACTTATGTCCCTTTTCCTTTATGTTGTTTTCATTTATTCCCTTTATCACATTGATTTTATCTCGTTTTCCTTATGCACTTTTCTTTTGGTTTTACTATCAGGACCCTGTACATAAATAACACGCCTCATACATAAATAACTTTCCCATCCCAAGGATCAATGGTTTTATGTCAAATGCCATAAATATGACTATGGTAACTACTCACCAATTGGATACCATTAGATCTCCTTCAACTAGTTTATTATTAAACATCTTAAATGAGTCAGTATCAACTCAAATGGAAAATAAGAATTGGATCATGTGGAGAAATCAAATAAGTTGATAAAGCCATATCATTAATAGGATATCCGTAACTTTATTGGTTTTGAATTAATAAATTGTGTACTCAAATGTGTCAGTCCAAATGTTAGAGAAGGAATGGGGAAAAAATGTAATAACGAGCAAACCTATTGTTAGGTCCCTATAATACTAGTGATTACCCCATTACTATTGTATTTATATCCATTATTAATATTGTTGTGCCCCTATTGTCCCCACATTGTTATTACTGTGCCCCATAGAATCCCTCTATTGTTATTTTTGTGCCTTTATATTATTATTGTTAGGTCGATTGGGTTATATTGTGACTCCTTAGACTCCTATATATAGAAAGGAGGTTCTTTCATTTGAATCATCCAAGAATTGTTCATTTATGTAATGAAAAGGAGGTTTCCCCCTCGAAGAGGCTGAATTCTAAGGTGTTGATCTATCTTTTCTATCTTTTTGTGAGCTGGTTTCATAACATTTGGTATCAGAGCTTTGGATTCTAGGGTTTCGCTGCTCCAAAAAGGTCATTGTGGCATTTTCGCTATAAATATTTTTCTGCTATCTTTCAGAAGCGAAAAAAAACCCCATTTGTGATGAAATTTCACTGAACCTTGGGTCCGATTTTCAGAGCTTTTCGTGCTATATTTGCAGAGATATGATCTGAGGAAGTTGGTCTTTTTGCAGAATCCTGAATTACATTCCAAACAAGTGACCTGGGGAAAATCGTCATAACTTTCTCTCTGAGCATCGGATTGAAGTTTCGTAAGAAGGTACAGAAAGAGGATGGACTGTAGTTTCTTGTATATATTTTTCAGAGTCAAAGGTTGAAACAGGGACACGTGGCATGTCGTACAAGTTCACTCTACTGAACTAGTCTATAATCAGGTCATTGTGGGAGATTTGGCATAACTCTTCCTTGGAGAATCCAATTTGGATCAGACTAGTGGCATTGGAAAGAGGACATAGAGGGCTACTACAGGTTGCAATTTCAGAATTGGATGATCGGAAATTACAGAGATACATTAGAGGCAATATCGAGCTCCTACAAAGTGAAAAAAGGTGTGTAGATTTTTAAAATTTTTGCTTAAGCTTGGTTTGAAAAATTATTTTGAAGGAATTCAAAGGGCATAGTAGAACATTATTATCGGTAAATGATGCCCCGAGGAAAGAAAATTCAAACACCTAGTAAGCAACCTGAAAGCTCTAGCATGACTCATGAAGAAGAGGAAGAAATGCTACATGATATATCAAAATTACAAGACCAAGTGCAACAAATGTCACTCTCAGAAAAGCTAACAGAAGCTAAGATAAATGGTGTGGAATCTAAGATAACGGGCATGGAAGCTAAGATGGATGATTTGAAGATCGATTTGAAGATAGATTTGAAGAGAGACATGGCAGATTTGAAGACAAACATGGCAGATTTGAAGACAGATTTGACAAATTTTCTACAAGAAATACTTACAAATGGTGAAAGGGTAGTAAAGAAAACTCATGATGTGAACAAAAGAAATGTTAATAATGATTTCATAGACTCTAATGTTGGATCGAAGACCCACCATATTCCAAAAATCGATATGAGGAATTTTGATGGCAAGGATCCCGCAACAAGGATATTACAGATGGAGCAATTTTTCGATCTCAATAATGTGCAAAACACACAAAAGGTACATATTGCAACTTTATATTTGGAACCAAATCAGTTTGTATGGTATAATGGCTTTTCTCTCGTAAACAAATGATCACTTGGGCAATTTTTACGGAAGAATTGATAGCACATTATGAGGATACAAAAAGCAACACTTTTTTTAGACAATTGATAAGTCTCAAACAAAAGGGTTCAATAATGGAGCACATTGAAGAGTTCCAAAAATTGAACATAAGGGTTAAAAAATATTCCAGAGGAGCATAGGATTGATGTGTTCATAGGGACTTTAAAGGATAATATCCAACATGATGTTCGCCTTTGGAAACCTGATTCATTAGAGAAGGCATTTAGGTTAGCAAGAAAAATGGAAAGCAAAATTATGGCAACCAGGAAGCATACCGCTCACAACTATAAAGATGGAAGTGTTGTTGCCCCTAGTCTTCCACAACCTATAAGGTTGACACCACAACAATTGGAAGAAAAAAGAGCAAAAGGGCTTTGTTACAGTTGTGATAGCAAATACACTAAAGATCATAAGTGTGCTGAGAAGAAATTATTCTACATAGATTGTGAAGAGGAAGAAGAAAAGGAGCAAGAAAGGTCAAAAGAAGAGGATATACTCCAGGAACAAAGCCTAGATAAAGAAGAAATGAATCCAACCATATCTTGTAATGCATTGGCGGGAATTACCACTCCTCAAACCATCAAGATAGAAGGACAAATCAATAATAAAAAGGTAATAGTGTTGATTGATTCAGGAAGTACCCACAATTTTATTCATTGTAAGGTAGCAAAAGAATTGAATTGCTTACTATATCCAGCACCAGAGTGTCAAGTGATGGTTGCAAATAGAGGAACAATAAATTGCTCTGGAAAGTGCCATAATATCAAGCTATCCATGGGAGAATATCTATTGACTAGCTCAATGCTTTCCATTCCAATGGGAGGTGCTGATGTTGTACTAGGAGTCCAATGGCTACAATCCTTCGGTACAATAGCTTTTAATTTTCAAGAACTTTTCATGAAATTTTCTACGGAAGCAAAGGAAGTTGAATTAAGGGATATTGCAAGGAAACCGGGAAAGATAATCAGCTCTAATGGTATGACAAAGCTTCTAAAAAAGGAACAAAGAGGTGTAATTGCACAATTATGTTCGCTAGATGTTTCCACATCGAAATCATCTATTTCTTCAGATCTCCAAAAAGTCTTGGACAATCATTCCAAGGTATTTGAGACTCCCAAAGGTGTCCCACCTATTCGTGATCATGATCATGCTATTCATCTGATTCCAGGAAGTGTTCCTCCAAACATCAGGCCATACAGATATCCCTATGCCCAAAAGAGTGAAATTGAACATATGGTTGCAGAAATGATAGAGGCTGGTATAATTCAACCTAGTCAAAGTTCTTTCTCTGCTCCAGTAGTATTGGTGCACAAGAAGGATGGATCATGGCACATGTGTCTGAATTATAGGGAGCTCAACAAGCTCACTATTAAAGATAAGTTTCCCATTCTTGTCATTGATGAATTACTGGATGAATTGCATGGATCAATTTACTTCACCAAGTTGGATCTTCGTTCAGGATATCATCAAATTAGAATGAAGACTGAAGACATTCTGAAAACAGCATTTAGAACTCATGAGGGTCATTATGAATTTTTGGTCATGCCTTTTGATGATATACTAATCTACAGCAAGTCTTGGAAGGATCATGTTGAACATGTTGATAGGGTGCTACAACTATTGGAGGAGAAACAATTATATGCAAAAAGATACAAATGTTTCTTTGGAGTACAAGAGGTGGAATATCTGGGTCATATTGTATGTCATGAAGGAGTTAAGGTAGACCCTAGTGTTGAAGCCCCGAAAATCGGGTCTACAACAAGGGGGATACCCACCCGGTCCAGACCTTGGTTAGCAGCTCCTTTTCCGTTTGGTATAGTGGGTCCGACTGGGGATATGGGACCAGTTTCCCAATTTATGTGTGTGTGTGTGAAGAATTGATATTTCCCTTCTAAAATTTCCTAAGTGAGATGCTATAATTCTAACTCTAATCTAATAACATGTAAATGGTATTCTAATAAGCAGAAATATCTAATTCTACACTAACCCGGGGTGTAATCTTTCTGTTATGCGATCTAAAATGATTTCAGATAACAATTGGTAATAAAGATCATTCAACTGTTATGAGGAAAGAATTCAATACAAATAAACCACTTCGTATAAAAAGTTAGATGGAACAGTTGTGAAAGGCATATCGCATAATAAGCTATTCATACATTAAGCATAAATAAATAGCTATCATCGTACAAAAGTGCCAAATGATAACTCAAGCATTCACACATCAATATATAAACAATTGAACTTGAATATCACTTTTAACACAAAGGCATAAATAGTTAAGAGATAGAAGTACCATTTATAACTAGTCCTACTCATGAGCTTCAAGCGATAATGATTTATCTCTTCATAACTCAACATCCACTAAGAGTACAAAAGTGTAACATCAGTAGCAGATATTAAATACAGATATCGATAAATCCTGTTCCATTCATTCATCAAAACCTCCACAGAGGGTACAAAAGTGCATGTTCTGGGGATAAGTTTTTGACAAATTTCAGGACCCTTCTCTAAATGCATGAGAAGGGTTTAAATACTACTAACTAAATATAAAAATAACTTATTACAAAAATGTAGGATGCGGTTTAAATGACCGTCCTCATTTTGGGCAAAAATAAAACTAAAACTAAATCTAAAATTAAAATTACTAACTATTTCTGTATCTACTCCTTGAAGTCGCACGTGTTCAACATCTGTTTGAGAAGAGTCGGCTGACTGATTTCCAATTTTAGTTGTGCTGCAAAAATAGAATCGGCAAGAGCTGGCGCCATCTTCTCGGTAGAATTGATGATACACTTGAGAGTCATCCACTGGCTTTCGGATTTAAGTTTTACTTCTTTTACCTCTAGCATTCTTTTTTACAAATTTCTGGGCTTACAGGTGACTGAGCACTCAGAAGCCTTCCTTTTCAAGAAGTTTTGCATCGGAAACTGCCTCCGTTTCTTGATCCGGGCTTCCTTGGTGCATTTTTGACCCTTTGCGCATTTTCTTTTAGCGGATATAAAGCTCAAAATTTTGTGAAAATAATGAATTCATAAGTTCTCGAACCTGAGTCTTAAACTGTCTGTTTCTGATATCAGCGCTGTTCAGTATCCACTTAACCATGTCCATGTTTGGAAGAATTTTGGGCCTTGCGGCTATCCTATGTAAGAATGAACAAGCCAGTTCTGTGATGGATACCTCAGAAGAACTATGTGAGCTTGCAGTAGCCTCGACCTCCATTACCCTGGGATTCTCTTCCTCAAGTAGATTGTACATGCCTTGCCAGGTAGCAATACCAGTGTCTCTGTTACAGGCTGTGTCTGTATACAAGGGCACCATTTCCTTCTCTTTAGAGCTCGGGGCTTTGCCTTTCTTCCCCATGGTATCTTGCGTACTGCTTTGTATCGTTCTTTGTTCTTCGTTCCTGCAATTTACAAATGAAGTGAGAATAATGATATGGAAAGGTGACGGGAAAGTCTTAAATGTTGAAAACATATAAAATATACCACCTTACGTGAAATGACTTTTCGATAAGCACGCAACCATATTCCATTAATAACTGGAAACTAACTCATTAATTAGCATTAAAGTGCATAACTAGGTTTCGTTTATGGAAACCACTTCTTTTCGAACAACGAGCCCGAAAGATCTGCGATGAAGCGATTTTGTGATTTGCTTCGCAATATCGCAGATCGCAACATCGCAGAATCGCAACATCGCAAAATCGCAACATCGCATGGTTGCTAGCTCGCTATATCGCATTAACGCATTATCGCAAAATTGCAATATCACTCTATCGCAAAATCGCAATATCGTAGAAACGTGACATATGACAATTTTTGTTAATCTGTTTTCTATGAAATGCGATTTGCGATATGCGCCATCGCATATTGACGGTTTAAAGTTTTTTGAGCATGAGCGGTCTTTGACGCATGCGATGCGACATATGTTTGTAGTCCTGTATCGCGATCTCGCAGTCTTAGAATTTGGCTTGCAAGGGGGTATCGTATTATCCTTTTGCGATGCGATATTTCCTAAGGAATAATTCTACTTTATCATAAAACTTAAGCTTTTTTAGATTTTTAAAGGGTATTTTCTTAAGTTTATGATGGTAAGTTTTATTAAAAAGGAAATACTAGCACTAATTAATTTTTTAATTTTTTTGACTAACGGTCCCCACTTATTTGGTATTAGTAATAACACCAAATAAGAAGGGGGGTTGTTGTTGGCCACAACAATTGGCGATTCACTTGGAAGAACCAGTTATATATGCTTTTCTTTTGAATTTTCTAAACTTCCAAAACAGAAAATTTTCCAGAAAATTAAACTTTATTATAGAAAGACAAAGTACATCATGCTTTTACCTATCAATGATATTTTGTTTCTTCTATTTTTCAACTTTGATTATGTACTCTCTTAAGCTAGTCCTTGTATCTACATCAATCATTACTTGGTTTATAAAGATAAAAACACAGCCTTCTCTGTAAATCAGTTTTGAATATGCTCATTTGTCGTAGGTAGAGCCTCTGCTGCCAGCAGGCGTTTATAGCCTCGACAGGGTTACCTGTTATCCAGCAATGATCCTGTATCCTACTTAGAGAAATTTACAATTTTCAAAGAGAAATCCATATACACACTTATTGCTTTCATTTTTTTTTCTTTTTTTTTTTTTTTTTTACCCTTAAAGAACAATGTCTTGGTTTGATAGCCAATTTATAACACAGTCATTCACTGATTTATAGCTTTGCTGAACAAGCTGGCTCGTGATGAGACCCCTTGTCTTTTGATTGCAACAATCTTAAGTCATTGCCCTGTTGTGGTATGCAGTATTGGCAAAGTCAGCAAGGTATAATATCTATGATCATGATAAGCCGGCTCGTGATGAGACCTCTTACTCTTTAAGTTAAAGTGTATCTTTGGATCATTCTATGAACATTGTAGTTTCCTAGGTGGGGAGGAAGTCATTGTTTCCTTAAGATAGCTCTGGACGACAATAGTAGAGTTTTTGGAAAGAGCTTTTCTACAGAGAATCTTTATTTTTGTTATTGATACCTTTCATTGGACTGATGCAAAACAATTTCCCACTAAAAATCATTTTTTATCAAAATTTACAAAGTCGAAACTAGTATCATTTCTAGGCCTAGAGCTTTTAACTGTATCTTTCAATAATAACGATCAATTTTCTAAAAAGAATTCTATTTATACAAGTGAAAAAGCAAAATCTAAAAGAGAATTTGTGTCTTTTTCATAAATCTCAAATGTAACCATTTACAACCGGTTTTATTATGAAACTAAAACAACTATTCTACAAAATAGAAGAATGATCTAAAAAGAATTCTATGGAAAATATTTTTTGAGGATCTGTCTGTTAACAGGTAAAGAATCTCTTTTTCCTGTTAAATCCTATAACATAAAAGTAGACGGACCTATGACTTCTATGATTTGAAAAGGGCCAAGCCACATTCTTTGAAATTTTGTATGTTTCCCTTTTTCCTCATGAGCCTTGTCCCATTTTAAAACTAGATCTCCACCTGAAAATCTTTTCTGGATATCATGTTGGAATCAAAAGAGGCTTTTACTAAGGCTTGATGATGAGCGTGAGTTATCTTGGCCTATTCTCGTTGTTCTTCTAACTTAATTATTTCCAGCTGCCTTAGTTGTAAGGAAGAAGTTGGTGCTTCATTGATATACTGAACTAAGGCTAAAGAGGGAATTGCCAAATGAGTTGGAAGAACCACTTCTTTCCCATAAACTAAATTGAAGGGGGAAGTGCCGATGGAGGCTTTGTGAGTTATTCGGTTTGCCCATAAAGCATATATTAAAGATTTGTGCCAATTTTTATGATTTTCGTCAATGGTTCGCTTAATAATCCTGATTAAGTTCTTATTTGTAGATTCAGCTAATCCATTCCCCTGTGGGTAATAATTGGTAGAGTATTTAAGCTTGAAACCCCTTTTGAGTGAAAATTCAGTCATTACATTACCAGAAAAATATGATGCATTATCAAACATTAAAGCAGAGGGCAACCCAAACTTGGTGATGATGAACTGATCTATGAATTCGATGATATTTTCAGCATTAGCCGTCTTGAGTGGAACTGCTTCTACCCATTTAGTAAAGTAATCTGTTGCTGTAAGAATATATCTATGCTGTTTAGAAGAGTGAGGAACGATCTCACCTATTACGTCCAATCCCCATTGATCGAAAGGCTGGTCAATGTTAATTGGTTGTAGTGGCAAGGATGGTTTCTTTTGTCTCCCAGTAGCAGTTTGAAAAACTTGACATTTCCTCGCGTAGTTATGTGAGTCTTTGAATAATGTGGGCCAGTAATAGCCTGCGCGTAATATTTTATGAGCAGTAGCGTCTCCAGCATAGTGTTTGCCTGCTGGCTCATCGTGGAGTTCCTGCAAGACTTTTTCAGCTTCAGATTTCTCAAGACATATAAGGAGAACAGAATCATAATTTATTCTAAAAAGAACATCATTTACAAGCTGATATTGTTTGCCCTTCAACCTTAGAGCTCTTTTCTTGGTATGATCGAGGTTTGAAGGAGCGTATCCATTCTTTAGATAATAAATGGTATCAGCGTATAATGACTTAGCATTGTTTAGGCTTACCTCGTACATTTGTACCTCTGCAGATGGAATTTTGGATATAAGCGATGCTCTGGCCAACATTTTGCAAAAGCCTTGACCTTTTACAATACTTGCTGGTTTGATTTCTACGTCATATTCCTATAGGGCAGTAACCCAATTGGCTCTTTTCTCACCCACATCCTTCTGTACTAGAAGATTTCTTACCGCTGGAAACGGTACTATGATTTTTGTATGTGTTTTGAGTAGAAAAGGTTTGAAATACTTGATTGCTTTGAAAACAGCATAAGCTTGTTTCTCCACATCTGAATAATTCAACTCAGCCCCTTGTAAATTGGAAATGAAAAAAGCAATTGGGGCTTCTACCTTTTCTTGATTTACTTGAGTGAGTATCGCAACATATGACCTATCAGAGGAAAATGTATATAAAATAAAAGGATCGGAAAAATTTGGAGTTGCTAAAGATGGAGCATTAATGATTGCTTGTTTGATCAGATTGAATGCCTCATGTTCATCTTGGCCCCATTTAAAGTTTGAGTTCTTTTTAATCATTGCTTGTAAAGGAGACACAATTCTTGAAAAATCTGGAACAAATCTCTTTACAAAATTAATCTGGCCAAGAAAAGATTGCATGGCTTTCTTGTTGTGAGGTAGAGGAACTGTGGAAATCTCCTTGATTCTGTCAGGATCAATGTGAATTCCAGATTTTGACACTATGAATCCGAGAAGTTTTCCTTCACTTAATGCGAAAAAGGATTTTTTCAAGTTAAGTGAAATTCCATACCTTTGACAATGTTGGAAGATTTGTTTTAAATCTCTAAGATGATTGTTTTGTTTCTTGGAATATACAGTTATATCATCCAAATAGATTACCACTGATTTATTAACTAACCCTTTGAATGCGATGTCCATAGCTCTCTGAAATGTGGCACCAGCATTAATCAGACCAAATGGCATCTTTTGATATGCGTATGTGCCCCATTTAGTTTTGAATGTGGTTTTTAATTGATCATCGGGATGTACCAACACTTGATTGTATCCTGAGAATCCATCCAAGAAGGACATCAATTCTGAACCTGCGACCGCCTGCAATATTTGTTCCATGGGAGGCAAAGGAAAATTGTCCTTTTGGCAGGCTTTGTTAAGATTTCGAAAGTCAATGCAGATTCTAATGTCTTCGTTTTTCTTTCTAACAGGGACCATATTGGAAACCCATTTGGAATGTCGAATGGGAAAAATTATTTTGGCTTTCAATAACTTATTGAGTTCAGATTTGATCTGGTTTTCTAGATTGGGATGGATCTTTCTCAACTTTTGTTGGACAGGTTTTTCATTGTCTATCATTGGAATAGTATGTTGGATGATAGATGTGTCGTACGTTTTGAGTTCATCGTAATTCCAAGCAAAGACACTTTTGTATTGTCTCAAGAGACGAATATACGCTAATTTTTCTTTAGGAGCTAGACCAAGGCCTAGATTGATATTCTGTGGTTTGGTATCAGTTCCTAGATTTACTAATTCATAATTCAAAGTTGAACTTTGGAGTTTTGAATTGGTAGATCTTTTAAACCGATCTTTCAAATCATAAAGATCTTCTAACTTGACTACTGACTTAGGTATGGCATTGTTAGTGCTATCCTGTTGCAATTGTTGGTCATGTTGGTCTTCGTCAATTATTTGATTGGTATAGGATCCCTCAGATGTGAGGAAACTCATGATATCAGGATCATCGTTGAAAATCCTCCAATTGGTAATGTTATCAGGAATAGATGGTCTAAAAATTAATTCAATTGAAAATCGATCAGGGCTAAAATCTTCTGAAGGAATGAGTTTGGAAGCTACGTTGGCTAAGAGGTCTGCACTAGCATTCTGGAGTCTGGGAATTGATGAAATATTAAATGCTATAAAGTGTTCAGTCAGATCTTGAACTAAAGATTGGTAATGTTTTAAATGACCTGACAAACAATGCATAGTATTACGTACCTGTCTGATTACAATTTTAGAATCTTCGAAAACTTGAAGATATTTGACGTCTAATCCGATTGCTTTGTACAACCCTTGGACTAAAGCCTCGTATTTTGTTGTATTGTTGGTGCAATCAAATTCGAGTCTGCAAGTTAGCATAGTCTTATTTCCCTCTGGACTTATTAACACGCATCCTGCTCCTGATCCTTCGTTAGACTTAGAACCGTCAAAAAACAGTTTCCAAAATAAATATTTATTTACAGGACTATCTATAAAATTGATACATCTAGAACTATCTGTTTGAGAGAAATTTTCCAATTGAGATAAAACAGAATGTTCTAAGTAAGGTGAGGTATGAGCATTAAAATTTCCTAGGAAAGAATCTACTGAATAGTTGCCAATGATGTTATTGCTATATGCTACTGGTTCATTTTCTCCCTCCAGTTCTGTTACTATGTATTTCTTATGTCTTTCTCGCTCAACTTTTATTTGATTTGGTTTACCGTTATAAGGGAGCCACATATGCGACCAGTCAGTTGCAAAATATCCGTGAAGTTTTTCTGACCAATCTCTGCTAAGAATCAAGCCATAAAATTCCGGAATATCGGCAACTAAAATGTCGATAACTTGACATACCTTTGGGTTGGATGACAGCCTTATGGTAACCTGATTTAATTCACCGATCACTTCGACTTGCGATCGATCTAGCTGAACTATGCACACAACGGATTTCTGTGGTTGAACGTTCAATTTTGCACATATTGACTTTGGTAAAATATTCGATGAAGCTCCAGAATCCACTAAGCAATTATGCAAATTTTTATTGAAAATTTCATAAGTAAGAAGAAATGGGGGAGTATGAGATCTCGATCTACCTCCAATTAAGGCGATATCGTTTGGATCAACTTTATTAATCACATTAGCTGGAGGTCTTCCCATGTCATGGGAAGCTTGAGAGATTACAGCGGTAGGAAAAGGTGCAACTGGTACAACATGCAATTCTTTCAAAAGTACCTTTTGCTGGTGTTTTAACTTGCTCAATTCGTAAAAGTGATATTGGCCCTAGTCTTTTTCATGTCTTCTATGATATTATACTCCATTTCATCCGAAACGATCAACGTTTTAGATGGAGTCGATGAGTCTGTTTGGACTGGGCTGGTTTGAGTCGCTTTAGGTATAGTTTTCTTGGCTACGACTTTATCCTTAATCATTGAGCTTGCGCTCTTTGGCTTAGGTGTAGGTTGAGGATCAAGTTGATTTCTGCTGCGAGTACTAACCAGGAATGCCTCTTGATCCTCTTCATCTCGGAGGATGAAATCCCACATACCTTGTAACTCTACGACTTCTTCTTCATCGGCATGTTCTTCAGTAGCGATTTCCTCTTCTTCTTCTTCGGATTCAACATTTGTAATAGCATTAGGGGGTTTGGAATCGGTTGAAGGGTTCCTTTTAAAAGGTCTGTATGGCTTTTTAGAAGAAGTTTCTGCCACTTGTTTCTTAATGTCGACCATCTCGTTAGACATGGTCTTCAAAACTTTTTGCAATCCTTCTAAATCGAATGGATCTTTCGATTGTTTTTTCTTGGGATCTTCCTTGAAAGAAACCTTCTTGGATTTTCATTCTTCTATTGTGTTTTTCTTTTCTAAGGCCATAATACGTTTCTCTACTGCTATCGCTTCTTTCATATTTTCAACTAAAGTTGTTTTGTTAGCCCTATCAACAAAGATTGCTATGTTTGATGGTAAAGCAGTAATGTACCATTCACTTTGCACTTCTTCGCTAGGCTGGGAAGCAGCAGTAATTTTAATTAAGATTTTATTGAAACGTAAATTGAAATCTTTGATAGGTTCTTTTGACTCGGCCCTAAGGTTAGACAGGTCATTGATCAATGTTGTCATAGACCTATCATCACCAAACTTAGTCAAGAATTGTTCTTGGAAAATCTCCCAACTAGTAATAGATCCAGACGGTAATGAGAAATACCATGATCCAGCTGTTCCTTGCAGAGTATAAGGAAAAAGTCGAACAACAGTGCCTTCATTGGTAACTCCATTAAGATTTATGGATAACATAAAGTTATTTATATGTTCTTCTACTAGCATGCCTACCTAAGGATTAAACTTAGGTAGCCATTTTTCAGGATGGGCCGGTAACTAACTCAAGGGTGCAGGCATTAAGACTGCCCCTGGGTTATTCCATGGAGATTGGGCCATTGCTGAACTACTAACAGAGGAAAGTGCAGAAGATGATGCCTATGGTTGAGAAGATGAGGATGTTGCGATTCCAGATGATTGAGAAGGAGATGTGGGAGTGCCAGTGGACTGATGGACAATGATATGAAGTGGAGGAGTGGATGGTTGACTTCGCGGTGAAGAGGTTGAGATGGATGATGATGATGAAAGAGTCTCACTATCGGACCCTTTAGGAGATTTCCTTGCTCTCTTCCTTGTAGGTAGAGGTAACTCAGTTGGTTGAACACCAAACTTTTCACTCTTTAATCTGGTAAGAGGATGAGCAGGGTTATATTGCGAAGTCACACTGCCTTGAGATTTATCAGATTTTTGAGGAGATATAGAAAATTACTGAAGTTTGTGAATCAAAGATTCAACTTCGGGAGGTTCAATAGTAGATTGTTCTGAAATGTCAGGGTTTGTAGCAGCGGCTGTTACTCCTGCGACTTCTGGCTCTGGATTTAAAGATTCTAAATGCAATGGAGAAGCCGGGGGAGATGGTGAGGGCGATTTACTCTTAGAATGGTATTTAGATTTGGATTTACTTGCCATTCACAGTTCGAGGCCCTCCTTCTAGCGCCAAATATGTTGAAGCCCCGAAAATCAGGTCTACAACAAGGGGGATACCCACCCGGTCCGGACCTTGGTTAGCAGCTCCTTTTCCGTTTGGTATAGTGGGTCCGACTGGGGATATGGGACCAGTTTCCCAATTTATGTGTGTGTGTGTGAAGAATTGATATTTCCCTTCTAAAAGTTCCTAAGTGAGATGCTATAATTCTAACTCTAATCTAATAACATGTAAATGGTATTCTAATAAGCAGAAATATCTAAGTCTACACTAACTCGGGGTGTAATCTTTCTGTTATGCGATCTAAAATGATTTCAGATAACAATTGGTAATAAATATCATTCAACTGTTATGAGAAAAGAATTCAATACAGATAAACCACTTCGTATAAAAAGTTAGACAAAACAATTGTGAAAGGCATATCGCATAATAAGCTATTCATACATTAAGCATAAATAAATAGCTATCATCGTACAAAAGTGCCAAATGATAACTCAAGCATTCACACATCAATATATAAATAAATGAACTTGAATATCAGTTTTAACACAAAGGTAGAAATAGTTAAGAGATAGAAGTACCATTTATAACTAGTCCTACTCATGATCTTCAAGAGATAATGATTTATCTCTTCGTAACTCAACATCCACTAAGAGTACAGAAGTGCAACATCAGTAGCAGATATTAAATACAGATATCGATAAATCCTGTTCCATTCATTCATCAAAACCTCCACAGAGGGTACAAAAGTGCATGTTTTGGGGATAAGTTTATTGACAAATTTTAGGACCCTTCTCTAAATGCATGAGAAGGGTTTAAATACTACTAACTAAATATAAAAATAGCTTATTACAAAAATGTAGGATGCAGTTTAAATGACCGTCCTCATTTTGGGCAAAAATAAAACTAAATTAAAACTAAAACTAAATCTAAAATTAAAATTACTAACTATTTCTGTATCTGCTCCTTGAAGTCGCACGCATTCAGCATCTGTTTGAGAAGAGTCGGCTGACTGATTTCCGATTTTAGCTGTGCTGCGAAAATAGAATCGACAAGAACTGGCGCCATCTTCTTGGCAGAATTGATGATACACTTGAGAGTCATCCACTGGCTTTCGGATTTAAGTTTTACTTCTTTTACCTCTAGCGTTCTTTTTTACAAATTTCTGGGTTTACAAGTGACTGAGCACTCAGAAGCTTTCCTTTTCAAGAAGTTTTGCCCAGCGATGCACGATTAGCACATCAAAAACTGCCTCCGTTTCTTGATCCGGGCTTCCTTGGTGCATTTTTCACCCTTTGCGCGTTTTCTTTTAGTGGATATAAAGCTCAAATTTTTGTGAAAATAATGAATTCGTAAGTTCTCGACCCTGAGTCTTAAACTGTCTGTTTCTGATATCAGCGCTGTCCAGTATCCATTTAACCATGTCCATGTATGGAAGAATTTTGGGCCTCGCGGCTATCCTGTGTAAGAATGAACAAGCCAGTTCTGTGATGGACGCCTCAGAAGAACTATGTGAGCCTGCAGTAGCCTCAACCTCCATTACTCTGGGATTCTCTTCCTCAAGTAGATTGTACATGCCTTCCCAGGTAGCAATACCAGCGTCTCTGTTACAGGCGGTGTCTGTATACAAGGGCACCATTTCCTTCTCTTCAGAGCTCGGGGCTTTGCCTTTCTTCCCCATGGTATCCTGCGTACTGCTTTGTATCGTTCTTTGTTCTTCGTTCCTGCAATTTACAAGTGAAGTGAGAATAATGATATGGAAAGGTGACGGGAAAGTCTTAAATGCTGAAAACATATAAAATATACCACCTTATGTGAAATGACTTTTCGATAAGCACGAAACCATATTCCATTAATAACTGGCAACTAACTCATTAATTAGCATTAAAGCACATAACCAGGTGTCGGTTTATGGAAACCACTTCTTTTCGAACAATGAGCCCGAAAGATCTGCGATGAAGCGATTTTGCGATTTGCTTCGCAATATCACAGATCGCAACATCGCAGAATCGCAACATTGCATGGTTGCTAGCTCACTATATCGCATTATCGCATTAACGCATTATCGCAAAATTGCAATATCGCTCTATCGCAAAATCGCAATATCGCAATATCGCAGAAACGTGACATATGACAATTTTTGTTAATCTGTTTTCTGCAAAATGCGATTTGCGATATGCACCATCGCATAGCGACGGTTTAAAGTTTTTTGAGCATGAGCGGTCTTTGACGCATGCGATGCGACATATGTTTGTAGTCCTGTATCGCGATCTCACAGTCTTAGAATTTGGCTTGCAAGGGGGTATCCTATTATCCTTTTGCGATGCGATATTTCCTAAGGAATAATTCTACTTTATCATAAAACTTAAGCTTTTTTAGATTTTTAACGGGTATTTTCTTAAGTTTATGATGGTAAGTTTTATTAAAAAGGAAATACTAGCACTAATTAATTTTTTAAATTTTTTGACTAAGGGTCCCCACTTATTTGGTATTAGTAATAACACCAAATAAGAAGGGGGGTTGTTGCTGGCCACAACACCTAGCAAAATTAAAGCCATTAAGGAATGGAAAATCCCCACATCCATAAAGCATCTGTGAGGATTTCTCAGGTTGACAGGGTATTATCGCAAGTTTGTTAAAAATTATGGGAGAATAGCAACACCTCTAGCAACATTATTGAAGAAAGATGCATTTTCATGGACTCCAGAAGCAACAAAGGCCTTCGAACATCTTAAAGAGGCAATGTGCCAAGCACCGGTCTTAGCTACACCGGACTTCACAAAAACCTTTATTGTGGAATGTGATGCTTCAGGAAATGGAATTGGTGATGTTTTAATGCAAGATGAAAGACCCATTGCTTTTGAAAGTCGTCCAATCAAGAGAAATTTTTTACACAAAGCCATTTATGAGAAGGACATGTTGGCAATACTACATGCACTTAAGAAATGGCGACCCTACCTAATGGGAAGACAATTCAAGGTAAAAACGGATCATGATAGCCTTAAATACATTTTAGAACAAAGATTATCCTTTGAATAGCAACAAAAGTGGGTCACAAAGATGTTGGTTATGACTTTGAAATCATCTACAAAAAAGGGAAGCAAAATGTGGTGGCAGATGCACTCTCAAGAAAGGATGAGGATGTGGAAGCATTGTTGTGTGCCATTTCTATTATCCAACTAGATTGGATAAACGAAGCAAAGGAGGAATGGAAGAATGATGAAGAAGTGTGGGCACTTATTCAAAAGTTACAACAAGATTCCAGTACATCTGATACATTTAGCTGGCAAAATGATTCATTATGGTACAAAGATCGCTTATACCTCTGTAAGAATTTCCAACTCAAACAAAATATTCTTATGGAATTGCACACTTCTCCCTTAGGAGGGCACTCAGGATTTTTAAAAACTTACCATAGGGTTAAGAAGGAATTTTTTTGGGATGGCCTTAAATCGGATATTCAAAAGTTTATTGCAGAATGTTTGGTTTGCCAACAAAATAAAGTTGAAACAAATAAGACCCCGGGTCTATTACAACCTTTATCCATTCCAAGCCAACATTGGGAGGAGGTTTCAATGGATTTTATCACAGGTTTACCCAAGTCTGAGGGAAAGAGTGTCATCATGGTGGTAGTTGATAGACTTACCAAGTATGCACACTTTTGTGCATTATCACATCCATTTAAAGCCAGTACAATTTCTACTGCATTTATGGAAACAATTCAAAAGCTACATGGAAACCCAAAGATTATTGTAAGTGACAGAGATCCCATTTTCACTGGAAATTTTTGGACAGAATTATTTTCTTGTCTCGGTACTCAGTTAGCTCATAGCTCATCTTATCATCCTCAATCTGATGGGCAAACTGAGATAGTAAACAAATGTTTGGAAGGATATCTTCATTGCTTGGTATCTGATAAACAGACACAATGGGTCAAATGGTTGCCTCTGGCTGAATGGTGGTATAACACTTCCTTCCATACAACAACAAAAATGACCCCATTTATGGTACTTTATGGATATCAGCCACCATCCATCACATCATATTTAAGAGAAAATTATAAGGTTCAAGCAGTGGAACATCACATTGAGCATCAACAACAAGTCCTCCAACTCTTAAAGGATAACCTCGTGTTGGCACAAAATAGAATGAAGCAACAGGCAGATCAACATCGCAGCGAATGAAGTTTTGATGTAGGTGATTGGGTATTCCTACGGCTACAACCATATAAACAAATGTCCCTCAAGCAAGCTAAGAAGGATAATAAATTATCACCAAAGTATTACAGTCCATACAAGGTGTTGCAAAAGATTGGTACTATGGCATACAAATTGGAGCTTCCTGCAGCTTCTCGAGTGCACCCAGTTTTCCATGTTTCATGTTTAAAGAAGGTTATAGGTGACAAGCTCCCAGTTCAAACAATATTGCCAGAACTTGACGAAAAAGGAAAAATTATATTGGAACCGGAAGCAGTCACAGAAACAAGAACTCGGCAGCTACGAAATCGATAAATTTCGGAGTATCTCATCAAGTGGAAGAACTTATCCACTGAAGATTCCACATGGGAGGATGATAATTTTATACAGAAGAAACCAAAACTACTCAAGTGTTGAGGAAAACACTTTTTTGAAGGAGAGGGGCATGTTAGGTCCCTATAATACTAGTGATTGCCCCATTACTATTGTAGTTATATCCCTTATTAATATTTTTGTGCCCCTATTGTCCCCATATTGTTATTACTGTGCCCCATAGAATCCCTCTATTGTTATTTTTGTGCCTTTATATTATTATTGTTAGGTCGGCTGGGTTATATTGTGACTTCTTAGACTCCTATATATAGACAAGAGGTTTTGTCATTTGAATCATCCAAGAATTGTTCATTTATGTAATGAGAAGGAGGTTGCCCCCTCAAAGAGGCTGAATTCTAAGGCGTTGATCTATCTTTTCTATATTTTTGTGAGCTGGTTTCATAACACCTATTTTTGAAAATCTTTAAATTTCTGAAACAAAAGAACAACATATCTAGCAATAAAATAGGTCATTATCTCATATCCATCCTGGTGCAAAGAATGCCCATACAAAGCAAAAGTGCATGAAAAAATAAAAATAAAGCGTAAAAGCATGAGAAAGGATTCCTACACAGAGAGATGATGCAAGTAATTTCATTGGGGCTATGGAAAATCGTTGGTAGTGAATCAATGCTTGTGATTTCTTGAGTGACTCTCTCAGGGCTATGGACACTTGTTGGCAATGGAGAAACACCATAGACTTGTATATAATTTTGAAAATTTTAAACTCACATACATAATATCTCAATCTCTTATCAAAATTTTTGGTGTCTGACTGATACTTTTAATAAGTACGTGACAAATGAAACCAAGAAAAGTAACTGAGAGAATAAATATATAACCAGGGTGAAACAAATGAACTAGCGAGACCCATAGATCTAGATTAGTAGTTCCTAATGATTAAAATCCACCATGATATGGACTAATCCAGAGATGCTGAGGTCCTACCCATGAATCAACAACTATTGTAACTGCTATAACAACCCCAAATTTTTGACATATTCTAAAATTTGGAGTCCCCTACTTTAAGTCTTCAAGTGATAAATCGTATTTTTCTCCTTAAGTATGTTAGGTGAAAAATGTTTTCACTTGCTATATTTTGCAAAAATGATCTCGTCACAGGTTTCTATGGCTTGTCACGTCACACTAAAATTTAGTTCATCCTAGCACTATTCATTAGAGTTATGCAAGACAATTCCCTAATGTGGCTCATCGCACAGAAAATCTTGATAACGCACTTTCCTTTGCAATAACACGACTATTCAAAACCTTGTCACATTGCCTTAAGCATTTTCACAAGATTTTCCATGATACTGCATTTAATATGCACAAATGCTCTCGCATGATTTTTTTTCTATATAAGGGTGAGCCCCCATGCCATTCTTACCATGCTCTCTCACCACTTTAAGTCCTCTACTTATCGGTGCAAGGAACAAAGTTTATTGCGATCTACTACTTGAGATATTGTAATTGTTGGGAGATTGTCACACTAGGGTTTCTATAAGTCATAGTGCCTTTCTTTGTTTGTTTATGTCTTTTGGAATTTCGTATTATACAAACTATTTCTCATTCTAACCTTTCACATTCCACTTACCCTTAATCCTTATATATTTCCTTTCTACTTAGATTATGCCCTTTTCTTCCCAACCTTTAGCCTTTTCTCTCCACACCATTTGCTTCCATACTTAGATATTTTCTGTAGTTTTCTTAATCACATAGCACTAATTGAATCTTGAATCTACACAACATCACCCCTCTCTGCCCAATTGTTGCATGAAAATCTTGTGCATAGTGGTATAAAGTCCTTCAATAGACATTCATACTTTCCTTGTGGAAAGACGTAGCCAAGCCGAGTTTCTTTACTATTATTTCCCTATCACCACTACTCTTCATTCACTGCAACATCACATCCTGCTTCAACTTCATGTGCTACAACGTGACAATAATCTAATCTCTTACACTTTGTTTTGTGTGATAACATAGTTAGTTTTTCATGACCTATCTTATCTCTCTACGTTGTGTTATGCCTTGTCGTGCAAAATTACCTTTGTCACAACATTCATGTGCAACCTATGTAATGATGTGATACTTTTCTAAATAAAGAGCTTGCCAGCAACACAATGCACCCTCTTGATACTGTTTGCAAAATGCATTGATTTGCGTTTATTTACCTAACATTATTTGGTCATCATGAATATTTTTGAGATGCCAAGTACTATGGAATTGTAGTGCGTCAACATTTATTTGTTAACAAGAGACATGGCTCCATCAAAAAAGAAAAGACTAGGTAAGGATATTGTAAAAAGCAGTATATAAGGGGTATTTGAAAGTCCTATAATCTCAGTTCCCATCTACATGGATAAAGCTTGTTATATAGACAAATCAATGTCGATGACTCGATTAGGTATTTATCAAGTGTATGATTGAAATGAGGTACCCAAAAGTGAAGAAGACAATGAAGTGTACCTTAATGTCAAGAAATATTGGTTTCACAGAGTAGCAACACATCCCACCATCATGCCAATGCTAAAACTATCTAGTGTATAATCAAGTGCATCAATGTGAAATATATGATTGTTAGAGATAAACATGGTGCAGAGATAGAAACATAGACATTGACACATTGTTGAATACTACAAGATGCTAAAGTACCAGCTAACTCTTACTGCCAAATGGTATGATAATTTTCCTACGGCTAGCAGGGATATCGTTAAGACTTGGTGGTAGGATCTGAGCAAGTTCCGATATAGATATGATGGGATTTTAAGACCAAGATATTAAGAAGAGCATATCAAATGCTAGAAACAATGTGTTTTAGGTTGTATGGTAGATAGGATGCATAAATGTTTAAATAAAATTGGGTACCAATGATGTACGTTTGTGCTCGAGAAGGGACTATATTTAATCAGGCAAACATTATATAACCTCCATCAACGCCAATGAAAATCAATCCAAACAACTATTTGAGGGAGAGAAACCTAAATTTTACATGGCATTGTATCTGCTAGATGCCATACGTGAAAGATGTCAGTTTGAGGCTTTGGGAAGGAAGTGGAACTTCACTCAAGACATACCACCTGTTCACATCTACTGTATAATTATACAATATACTAGCTATAAAGGAATGTACCATTAGATCACTGAGAATTTTATCAAGCCCATAAATCACATATTATTCAATACTAATCTCCTTGTATGTCAAATATAGTTATATAATCACTACAACATATTTACGATCAGTTCACTCCCACATATTCAACATATATAAGGGTATTTAGAGCTTATAAGTCCCTTCATTAGCTACCTTTATTTGTTACAGATAAAATGTTTTTGTAAGAGGCAACTTACTAGACTCCGACATGGCTTACTAGAACATTGGTTAAAGCAAATAAAGCTCCATGGCCCACCTTTCCTCTATGTATAGGAGCTTACTGTGTTTGAAGTTTTAGAGAGGAATCTGTTGAGGCCAAGGTCTTAGACTGATTTAAGTTCGATACACTTGGTTTTCACATATACAATTCTAGGGGTATCACCTCAAAGCATTGTAAACTAATAAAGTACAAATAGTCATACACCTCGGTCATTTATGAAGAAGAAGATAAAGTGAAAAACTTTTAGAATGCTACTATTGCTGTGGAAGCAAGCAAAGGGCTTGGTACTTATCAACCTACAAGTGACCTTGAATCTCCAAATGAATAATCTCAACAAAGCATGGACACTCGAGAGAAGAAAGATACTCTGAAGAGAGGAAGGCAGAAAAAAGAAACAATAAAAAGAGAAGAGGATAAAAATCAAAGGAAAGAAGAAGAAGAAAAGTAGAAAGAAGAAGAAGAAAAGCAAAAAGAAGAAGAAGAAAAAAGGAAACAAGAAGAAGAAGTAGAAAAGAAGCTTGAGGAAGAGAGATTTGCATAAGAATTGGAAAGAAAGTAAATAGAAGAAGAGAAGTTAAAGGATTTAGCAAAAAAAATAAGTAGAAACCATACTTCCTCCTATGGGTATCAAACCTCCTACACCTCTCATTGTTGGACATTTATCGCTCGAAGATACGAGCATCCCAATTGAAGAGGAAGATTGAGTGCTAGATCTTTCAAGTAATAGATTCAACCATGTCAAAAATAGAATTACTCAAGAGAGGCATAAATGTTTAGCCAAAGAACCACCTAAGCCAATCTCAGTCACCATGGAATGAGATATAGTAACATATACTACAAAAAACCTTATAACAACAACTTTTACGGGAACCACCTTCACTATTGCCATAAAGAAGAATGTTAAGCATTTAATGAATGAGGCGAAAGAATTCAGCCAATTCCCAACAATAAAATGAAAATCCATGTATAAAAACCAGATTTTTTCCTCCTGAAGTTCCGACAAGGAAGATTTTCAGATAACTATATTGGGAGAAATAAGAGTGTTAGAGAAAGCCATGAAACAATTGTATGGGGAAATGATCATTGTTCAAAATACAAATTCCTCATTAACAAATATATAAAATGAGCTCAAAGGGAAAGATGCATTATTATGACAAGAGATAAATGTAGTAGATCTCATGCATGAATGGGGCATGAAATACCTTGATGCACTAGCTGAATTATCAATAAAAGATAGAATGGGGAAAGAACGAGATAAAGAAGAATTGAGGATGTCTATGCAATCACAAGAGAAGCTGGGGAGAAACGTATCCAGAACATTAAACAACTGTTAGAAGCTTCATAACCCATTACAATCCCTCACCAAATATTACAAATTAACATCCATTTGAGCACCAGGAATAACAAGACTAGAGCAAGAAATATGGCAAGAAATTCATGAGATGGTGGATGTAAGGAGATAGATAGTGGCTCAGAAGGATCTGGAACCCACGAAAGAAGTCATTGAAAAATATGTGGTGGAGCCAACTAATCTACACACAATGCTCTCTGCACTTTTCAACTAAGTACGAACATATATGAGAACCTTCGTACTGAATGCTCTTGAATGTGAGATTAGTTTTGACAGGCTAATCACCACCAAAGTCAGATCCATTGTAGCCGATTATAAAGCGAACATGATCACATGAATCAAGAACAGAAAGTTGAAGCTTCATCCTTAGCCATTATGAAAATAGTACCATGAAAGAGACTTATTTTCGTTGTTTTGATTTTCATATAGTTTGTAAATAAAATAATGATATAATTAGAGATGAAAATAAAATTAGAACATGGAGGAAAGTGAAAATCCATATAGAAAATGAAGAGTCATGAAGGAAGTTGAATGTTCATGGGAGGTGAAAATTCACCTCATTTTGTATAAATATACCCTCATGGTTAATGTTGGGTCACTGATTTGTCATCATTATTACTTGTCTTTGTCATTCATTAAGCCATTACTTCCAACCATCCATTGCACCATTTCACTCACTTGCCACCATTTTTACCATAATTCTTCATGTCATGTCTCTATATGTCTAAGTGGTTAATCAACATCGTTTTACTTTATTTTTAGTAGATGAAGGAGAATTATGAATGGTTTTACTAATGGTAGTTTTACAGTTCAAGATTCTGCAGCTCAAGTCAATTTCTGTAGCTATCTCCATGGTTAAGATAGTAGCACCAATCTAAAATGAAATACGACACTTGGACTTGGTTTCTAGAAGCTCCAATATGGATTTTTATTGGTCAAACTCCACCCATATCGCACATGTGGACCTCCAACAAGAGATTAAAGGAAAAACGTAGCAATTTTGACCAGTGAACTTCAAATGTGTTTTATGAGTAAATGAAAACGAATTTTGGAAAACGAAAACATGAGTTTTTTCAGCACGAGCCCAATTAGGTTCTCATCGAGCAATTTTCACAAATTGGTTACCATTTGAGATATTTTCGGGTTCTTTGGAGTCCTATTTTGCAAATTGCGTGAGCAAACGGTTTTGTAATTTCACAGTCAACGCCCAGTCACCAAAAAGATTGGAACGAGTTGTTCTTTAGCAAATTCGTGGTAGGGAGATCATTCTTATCATATCTAGGCTGATATTTGATCCAAGTATCCATCAAATAATATTGGATTTTATTTTCAAAATTGATCTCATGACTAGAACTCAAGCAAGAAAATTCTGAGTTTGTTAATTGCCTCAAAACTCTATAAATTACAATCTCTTTGATGAGAGTGGAGATCAGATGTCAAGGATGAATATTAATTTGTAATTTTTGCTGCTGATTGAAGAAGAAAACTCTATTTTTTTTTTAATGAATGCGATATTCTGAATGTGGTTGGTGATTCCAATCTTGTGATTTGAGTTTTTAAGCATCTCACACTCACCAGGAGGGCCCCCTGAGGATGTGTGAGAGATAGTATAGTTGTCTTTTATTATTTTTTTCAATTTATTATGCTTTGAAATTAGATTAGAATTTTCCTCATTCAGTTGTTCAATTTATTTAGATGTTTAGTTTCATGTTAGTGCTCTATTTTTTTAACTAAAATTGCACTCATTTTTCCTTGTTTCATTACAGGTCAAGCGTTTGATAATAAATCAAACACACCAAAAATTTTACCTCAAATTGTCTTTTAATATTAAGTCTCAGATTTATGCATGGTAGGATATGATTGAGTTTGGTTTATAGTGCACACATCAGTAATATTTTTGAGGTTTCCATAATTATTATTTCATTTCTCTTTGTTTCCTATACTCTAGAACAATTTTTGATTTCAAAGACTTATAGTCTTTAGATTAATTTTACTTTCACGAATTTATAGACTTAGTTTTCTTTCCAAGTTGATTAGATTAAATTTATCTTTAAAACAAAATAGAATAATCTTGCTTTTCAAGTTCATAGAACAATATTGTCTTTCAAGTTCACTACAATATAGATTTCCATTGCTATAATAGATCTTGAAGTCCTTTCTTTAGAATAAATTGTCTTTGAATTCATTTCCAAGTCTTGAGTTGGAATGAAAAAACATGTGCAATTAGTCATAGATAGATTTTCATTACATTTTTGCATCTTTCTTATTTTCCTTTTTTTATTTGAATTGAAATAATATATCCTAACACATATAGTGCACGTATACTTCACAAGTTCACGGAGCCCCGGGTTTGACAAATAATGAAAAGTAATTTAACAGTCAATTAAATTACCCAACATTTTGGCACCATTGCTGGGAAGTATACACGTGTTAGCTTTCAATTTCATCTCATTCTTAGTTGCATAATATTAATCTCATTTTAGTACATCCTAGAGGTAGATTAATTAAAAAAATAAAATAAAAAAGAATTCAATCACCTACCACCCCCATTATATCACATGGTGCAGTAAGAGCCACATCACCTTCCACATGATGAATTCATATTTTTGCAAGTAGAAGAAGAGGTGAAAAAATAGGTTGAAGATGGATGAAAATGATGACAACGAGGAAGGTCCTTTTGGATTTCCCATTCAAGAAACTGATATCAATGTTCATATGAAGAACATCCTTCCATCCATACTTCCTAACTTCAAAGGTATGAGATCAGAAGACCCAGAAAATTTCCTTGAATTTGAAATACTTTGTATATCTTATGGATACTCATTACACACTCAAAAATTGAATTTGTTTCCGGCAACATTGAAGGATAAAACTCTTAAATGGTTCATGACTTTACGAACAAATTCTATAAGGACGTGGGATGATATGAAAAAAGTATTTTTGGAAAAATATAAAGATTATTGAATACACCATGACCTTAGAAATGAAGTTTTTAAGATGAACCAAAAAGAGGATGAAAGCCTAGAATATTTAGTGGATATATTTACTTATAATGTCAAAAGATCTAAATTGCATGATTTAGGATTAGACACATTAAGAACTCTCCTACTAAAACCTATAAGGGATGAATGGATTGATCTTCTTAACCTAATGGGCAAAGGATATGTCTCTCAATTGTCATTTCAAGATATTTGTGAAATGTGCAAGAAAATATCAAGAGGAAAAGAAAAGTATGGAAGATCCCCTTAAGATCTAGTTATGGAAAAACTAAGTAGGTTGAAATTAGGATTGGTAAGTCACATTGAACTTAACAATTCACTAGACATTATTAGTAATTTAAATGAATGAATTGAAAAACAAGCAAAAGGTTGTTAATGCTACTTCATTTATATTTTTTCCTAAATGTAGAAAGAAACATGCTTTTCATGAATGTCCACTTGATAACATTAAAATTTTTGAAATATGTGCAGGATCACGTACTAGTGAAGATTGTCCATCATTACCAGGGTTAAAGACAATTTACCAAGGAGAATATCAAACACTGGAACAATCTTGTTATGTAGCTCCAAGAAGACGATTGCAACCTCATCAACCTGGTATGACGTAAGATCTTAATTCTCAATTTCAGGGATATGCACATCAATATCAAAGTAATTGGAAAACACCCTTGCCTTGGCAACATTGGACAGCTCAATCCCAACCTCAAAACCAACCTTGGCAACCTTAGTCATCTAAATTCTAACCTCAAAACAAATCTTGGAAACAAGGTTGGCAAGGGCCTTACAAAGGAAATCCACCACATGCTCAATTTTTTCCTCACTATCCTTAATACCAACATAAATTTTATCCATAACGTTCACCTCCACCACAACATCAATTTCACCCTCAATTGACCTTAATTCAACCTTTATCATTACCAACCACACAAGCACCCCAAAGATCCATTCTCACTCAACTACCTGCACAACCATTTTGGATCCCCAATAATAAAACACCTCAATCCACTTACAATGTTGAGGTATTGCAAATTGATTCTCCAGCTGCCATTGAAGAACAACAACCAAAAGAAGAAGATTTAGATAAGGTCCAAGAATCATGGATGCTTGTTGAAGAAGAGCAATTGTTGGAATATGAGATTGAAAAGTCTCTTGCATGCCTATCACCAAATTCTATGAATGAGGATCACATCACTAAAGACTTGCATGGCATGATATCAGGAAGCCAACGAAGACAATATTACATTGAATCTTGGTTCAAGACAGTCATTGGATCCCAATGCTCAATTCTTCAATATTTTTTGACATCATCTCAATTAAGGCAGCTAGTCTCTCATATATTGGTATATATCAAAGCATATCTTTCAAACATGCATATGAGTTTATCTATCATCTTGTTACACACATGGTTCCATTGGAAGTATTCATATACTTGAACGAGATTTCTTTTTCAAATAGAGTAGGAAATATAAAAAAAAAGAGAGAGAGAAAAATAAATCCTATTGTGAAAACCAGCTTGCTGGTGCAATTGGACATGAGATTTACTTGAAAACCAGGCAACTGGCGAGCAAAGTTCACAATAAGTTCTACAATTTCATTATGGTTTCTGTATTTTATTATGGTTCTTCAAATCACTTTTGGTTCTATGCTCGAGTTGGCTGATGTGGGATTCCTTAAGGCCTACCTTCCAACAGATCTTGTCCCATCGACTTCAACACCTCATCTAGGATCAAGATTAGAGAATATTTTTTGAGGGCCTTGGAATTTTCATACATCAATGGCAAGCCTCCTCATTGACAACAATGAGAATACAACAATGTCTCTTGATTTTAAAATCTTGCAGATGGCTCGACTCCAACACATTCATTCGTCCCTATCAAGATGCACTTAGGTATCTTGACACTCATTTACATTATCGATGAGTTATATCGCATTGGTTAACGATTTCATCATTCATTGGTAATCCAATTATTTCTTTCCATGCTCAACTTCGACACATTTATTCGCATGGTAAAGAATTGTCCCATGGATTTTGGTTCTGATGAAGACTATATGGTTTAATGGAATCAATAACATTCTGTAGCAGTTCATTTTCTTGTAGCAACATGTTCATCCTTTGTTCCAATAAAATTTGTCATCCAACAACAACATGATGACACCACTACAACTCTTCTTCATTCATTTCCTTTTCAAACAAATCAATAAAATTGGGTCTGTTTTAGTCATTATGCAATATGTTTCATGGTTTCTACTTTAGCATACATTACCCAGACCAAATCAGTAGATTAGACTCAGAGAAAACAACTTTCGAAGGAGATTGACATTTTCTGCAACAACTATGGAAAGTTGCATTTTCTGCAACTATTGTTGTAGCAATCTGTTTTTTCGCTGTAATAGCTTGTTCTAGGGCAGTTTTGTGTTATGAAACCAGCTCACAAAAAGATAGAAAAGAGAGATCAACGCCTTAGAATTCAGCCTCTTCGAGGGGGAAACCTCCTTTACATTACACAAATGAACAATTCTTGGATGATACAAATGAAAAGACCTCCTTTCTATATATAGGAGTCTAAGGGGTCATAACATAATCAGAGCCGACATAACAATAATAATGTAAGGGCACAATAATAACAATAGTGGGCTTCTATGGGGCACAATAGTAACAATATGGGCACTACATGGGTACATCAATATAATAAGTGGGTTGTACTAATAACAATAAGGGGTTACACTAGTAGTATAGGGGCCTAACATGCCCCTCTCCTTCAAAAAGCGTTGTCTTCAACGCTTGAGTAGTTCTTGATGCTTCTGTATAAAATTCTTGTCCTCCCATGTGGAATCTTCAGCGGGTAAGTTCTTCCACTTGATGAGATACTCTGAAATTGATCGATTTCGTAGTTGTCGGGTTCTTGTTTCTGTGACTGCTCCAGGTTCCAATATGATTTTTCCTTCCTCTTCAATTTCTGGCAATATTGTTTGAATTGGGATCTTTTGCAACTTTTGAATAAGTGGCCATACTTCTTCATCCTTCTTCCATTCATCCCTTGCTTCGTTTATTGAATCTGGTTGGATAATAGAAATAGCACAAAACAATGCTTCCACATCCTCATCCTTGAAGAGTCTTCCCATTCGGTAAGGTCGCCATTTTTTAAGTGCATGTAGTATTGCCAACATTTCCTTCTCATAAATAGATTGCTTGAGATGTAGCAATAAAAGTACCCAATCACCTACATCAAAACATTTTTCACTACGATGTTGATCTACTTGTTGTTTCGTTTGATTTTGCACCGAAGTGGCGTTATCCTTTAAAATTTGGAGAACTTGTTGTTGATGCTCGATGTGATCTTTCACTGCTTGAACCTTTTTCTTCTTGATATGTCCATCTATCTCAAGAGTTTGAGGAGTGGTAATTTCTTCCAATCCTTTACAAGATATGGTCGGATTCATTTCTTGATGCTCGATGTGATCTTTCACTTCTTGAACATTTTTCTTCTTGATATGTCCTTCTATCTTGATAGTTTGAGGAGTGGTAATTTTGATCAATGGATTACAAGATATGGTTGGATTGATTTCTTCTTTCTCGATGTGATATTTCACTTCTTGCACCTTTTTCTTCTTGATATGTCCTTCTATCTTGAGAGTTTGAGGAGTGGTAATTCTTGCCAATGATTTACAAGATATGGTCTGATTCATTTCTTCTTTCTCTGGGGTGGGGTCCTGGCGTATATCTTCTTCTTTTGATGTTTCTTGATCCTTTTCTTCCTCCTCTTCATATTCTATGTAAAATAATTTCTTCTCAGCACACTTATGACCTTTAGTGCATTTTCTATCACAATTGTAACAAAGCCCTTTTTCTCTTTTTTCTTCCAATTGTTGTGGTGTAACCCTTGTAGGTAGTGGAAGGCTAGGAGAAACACTTCCATCTGTATAGTTGTCAGGGGTATGCTTCCTCGTTTCCATAATTTTTCTTTCCACTATGTCACAAAGCCCTTTTACTCTTTCCAATTGTTGTGGTGTTGCTCTAAAGAAGGTGTTGCTATTTTTATCCTCATAATGTGCTATCATTTCCTCCGTGAAAATTGACCACGTAACAAGTTGTTTACGAGAACAAAGCCCTTCATACCATAAAAATTGATCTGGTTCTAAATATGAAGATGCAATACATACCTTTTGTAACAATGGTACACCATGTAGATCAAAATATTGCTCCATTTGAAGTATCCAATTTATCGGATCCTTGCCATCAAACTTCCTCATCTTGCTTTTTCTTGATTTTAGGAGCTCGATCTTGAAACGACTGTAACTTTGTACTTTCAGATCTTTAAGTTCTGAAATTGCGACCTGTGGTAGCCCTCTGTGTCCTCTTTCCAATGCCACCAGTCTGATCCAAATTGGATTCTCCAAGGAAGAGTTATGCACAATCTCCCAAGATGACCTGATTATAAACTAGTTCAGTAGAGCGAAATTGTACGATGTGCCACGAGTCACTGTTTCGACCTTTGGATCTGAAAAAATATCCAAGAAACTACAGTCCGTCCTCTTTCTGTACCTTCTTATGAAATTTCAATCCGATGCTCAGAGAGAAAGTTATGATGATTTTCCCCAGGTCACCCGTTTGGAATGTAATTCAGGAGTCTGTAAAAAGACCAACTTCCTCAGATCATATCTCCGCAAATATAGTGCGAAAGCTCTGAAATTCGGACCCGAGATTCAGCACGATTTCTTCTCAAATGGGTTTGCTTTTTAGCTTCTGAAACGTCGCAGAAAAAAGTTATAGCGAAAATGCCACGATGACCTGTTTGGAGCAGCGAAACCCTAGAATCCAAAGCTCTGACACCAAATGTTATGAAACCAGCTCACAAAAAGATAGAAAAGAGAGATCAACGCCTTAGAATTCAGCCTCTTCGAGGGGGCAACCTCCTTTACATTACACAAATGAACAATTCTTGGATGATACAAATGAAAAGACCTCCTTTAATATATAGGAGTCTAAGGGGTCATAACATAATCAGAGCCGACATAACAATAATAATGTAAGGGCACAATAATAACAATAGTGGGCTTCTATGGGGCACAATAGTAACAATATGGGCACTACATGGGTACATCAATATAATAAGTGGGTTGTACTAATAACAATAAGGGGTTACACTAGTACTATAGGGGCCTAACATTTTGGCACAAATATTGCAAGAGATTGGAGTAGAAATAAAAAACTCTGAGATACTGGGTTTTCTCTGAGCATGATAAATTGAGTAAAACATGGGGAAAATTCAAAAGAAGAGAAATTTTCTAGGACATTTTAAGTGGGTTTTAAGGCAGATTTTCATTTTTCACCATTGTGCACAAATTAGGATAGAATTTGGTATTTTTGCACAACAACTCATTTTCTTCATCAAAAGTGGATTCTAAACACATGCTATCATGAGAGAGGTAAAAATACAATGTTTCCCTTTCGAAGCACTCAATTTGGCCTTAAAATAAGTTCGTGGCATATGCTTTTGTGCAACATTGGATGGCATGATAAGTCATTTCAGAATTTTCAAAAGCTCAAGATTCAAGAATTTATTTGCTAGTAGAATGGTTTTATTCCAACATCTACAACCCCTACTTCAACATTTCAAGTTCTTCAAAAGGTAAACTTGAGGTAAAAACTTGCATAAGGCTTTTTATTTTATTAAAGATTTAGGAAAATATGATGAATAGCCACTTTTCCATCAACCATTAGCCGCCATATTTTCTATCAACCATTATTATTAGCCATTTCTTTGGTTGTCATTTTCTTAAATCACTCTTGGGTTACATTATTCCACTTATGTTGCCTCTTACATTTTCTCTCCACTTTGGTGTATCTTGTTGCATCCAATATTGCTTTCTTGAGATTGTTGGTGTCAAAATCAGTGAGAAACTAGTAAGCTTATTCTTGGTTGGCATTATTTTCATAAGTGCTTTTGTTGGCTTATTAGTGCAAAGGTAATTTGGAGAAGAATGAGTCAATGCTCACCATTATTATTGCAACTATGTTTAAAGAGGAAGAGTTGCCATGAGGAGTTGTTTTAAATTGCAAGAAGTTATTAACAAGAAAGGATTTTCATATGTTGATTAAGGAATTGCAAATTAAATAGGGAAATATTATTTCTAAGGAATTTCCATGAACAATGATCTCATGGAAGAAGTCATCATTCACATATGAAAGTGAAATATTGAAAGAACTAATTGTGTGATTATAACATACAAAAATACATCATCATTGGAACTATGTGTAAAACTTATGTGGAGAAAGGATGGTTGCTTATCAAGGAAACATGGTTCAATCCATTTACATAAGAAGGAAAATAAATTTTGTAGAGAGCATGGCATTATGGGAATAAACAACCTTTTGGTTTTATGTTAGCAATTTCCTCAAAATATGAAAAAGTGGAAGTTGTGATAGTACAAAAAAAAAAATCAGAGATAACGATATGGAGCACTTAATATGGTTGAATTGTGAGACTTAACAATGATTTTTTGTGTATAAGAATGGCAAGCATAAAAAATTGTAGCATGCTATAAGGAACAAGGTTATGTCATAGATCTCAAGATTGATATCCTTGCAGTGAATCAAGTTTTGGGATTTTGAAAGAAACATGCATACATCAGAAAGTGATAACTCTCATCTACTTCCTTTGCATTTCATGGATATGTAGGAGCTCATGGAATTTCACAGTGATTTGAGCAGCAAAAAATAAATTTCCGAGTTAGAATTGTTGTTGGTAATGTGAATTTCAAATCTCATCATGATTAAGAGCACATATACTAACATTTCTTTCAAGATAAAAACATGTTTTCTAGGAAAATAAGAGTAGCTCCATTTGGATTGACAGAAAATGAGGAGGTATATGAGTTCATTTTTTTAAGACACTAATTTTCATGAGGACATGCAAATATCTCAGTGTGGGCAAGTTGTTGGGTCACTAATTTGTCATCGTTCTAACTTGTCTTTGTCATTCATTAAGCCATTACTTCCAACCATCCATTGCACCATTTCACTCACTTGCCACCACTTTTACCATAATTCTTCATGATGTGTCTCTATATGTTTAAGTGGTTAATTAACATTGTTTTCCTTTATTTTTAGTAGATTAAGGAGAATTATGCATGGTTTTACTAATGATAGTTTGACGGTTCAAGATTTTTCAGCTCAAGTCAATTTCGGTAGTTATCTCCATGGTTAAGGTAGTAGCACCACTCTAAAAAGAAATCCGACACTTAGACTTGGTTTCTAGAAGCTCCAATATAGATTTGTATTGGTCAAACTCCACCTAGATCGCATGTGTGCACCTCTGGGAAGAGATCAAAGTAAAAATGCAACAATTTTGACCATTCAACTTCAAACATGTTTTTTGAGCAAATGAAAATGAATTTTGGAAAACGAAAACATGTTTTTTTTTAGCACAATCCCAATTAGGTTCTTTGCGGGCAATTTTCTCAAATTCGTTACCATTTGAGAGATTTTCGGGGTTCTTTGGAGCCCTATTTTGCAGTTTGCATGAGAAATGGTTTTGTAATTTCACAGTCAACGCCAAGTGACCAAAAAGATTGGAATGAGTTGTTCTTTAGTAAATTAATTGTAGGGAGATCATTCTTATCATATCTGGGCTGATATTTGATCCAAGGATCCATCAAATAATATTGGATTTTATTTTCAAAATTGATCTCATGACCATAACTCAAGCAAGAAAATTATGAGTTTTTTAATTGCCTCAAAACTCTATAAATTGCAGTCTCCTTGATGAGAGAGGAGATCAAATTTCAAGGATGAATTATAATTTGTAATTGTTGTTGCCGATTGAAGAAGAAAAATCTGTTTTTTTTTAATGAATGCAATTTCTTTTATGGCGCAATTCTGAATGTGATTGACAATTCCAGTCTTGTGATCTAAGTTTTTAATCATCTCACACTCACCAGGAGGCCTCCCTGAGGATGTGTGAGAGATAATATAGTTGTCTTTTATTATTTTTTTTCAATTTCTTATGCTTCGCAATCAGATCAAAATTTTCTTCATTCAATTGTTCAATTTATTTAGATGTTCAGTTTCATGTCAATGAACTGTTTTTAAAACTAAAATTTCACTCATTTTTTGTTGTTTCATTACAGGCCAAGCGTTTGATAATAAATCAAAAACACCAAAAGATTTACCTCAAATTGTATTTTAAGATTAAGTCTCAGACTTATGCGTGATAGGATATGATTAACTTTGGTTTAGAGTGCACACATCAGTAATCTTTTTTAGGCTTCCATAATTATTATTTCATATCTCTTTGTTTGCTATACTCTAGAATAGTTTTTTTATTTCAAAGTCTTGTAGTCTTTAGATCAAATTTAATTTCACGAATTGATAGAATTAGTTTTCTTTCCAAGTTGATTAGATTAAATTTCTCTGAAAACAAAATAGAATAATCTTGCTTTTCAAGTTCATTGAATAATCTTGTCTTTCAAGTTCACTAGAATATAGATCTCCATTGTTAGAATAGATCTTGAAGTCCTTCCTTTAGAATAAATTTTCTTTGAATTCATTTCCAAGTCTTGAGTTGGAATTAAAAAAGAAACATGTGCAATTAGTCATCGATAGATTTTCATTACATTTTTGCATCTTTCTTATTTTCCTTTTTTCTTTTTCTTTGAATCGAAAGTAGATATCCTAGCACATATAGTGCACGTATACTTCACAAGTTCACGGAACCCTGAGTTTGACAATTAATGACAAGTAATTTAACAATCAATTAAATTACCCAACAATTAATGAGAAAGGGCATTTGTTTTGGACTCCTTTAAGTACCTTAGAAGAGGAAAGCTTGTACATTCCTTCCAGAGATCGAGTGAGAGTTTAACATTTCTACTATTGGATCTCATGGATGCTTTATGTAATGGTGCATTGGATATTTTAGCTTAATTTTCAGAACCTCTTTTGGGGCAAGTTAAGCAATTCACTCACACGTTGTTGAGCATCATAATATTATTCTTGTGGAGATTTAATGGTATGTGATTATTGTTTATGTGTTGAGAATTAATGAATTATTTCATTAATTTGAACCTTACATCTTAACTGAGATTGTTTGTTGATTTATGCTATCACACTTGTGCTTAACCGAAAACTAATTCACAATTGATAACGAATCTATTCTTTTATCCATGTATCTTTATTAAGGTTGTTGCTATATTATTTGGTTGTTGCTATATTCTTTGTATCTTTCACCTAAAGTATTTCATAAAACTGTTCTAACTTGTATTCATTTGTAATTTTGACCCAAATTCCCTTTCTCTCGCTCATTTCGTCCAAAACCAATTTTCAAACAAATATGGTGGCCCTTGGGCCCACATACCAGATGAGACTCCTATCCCAAATGGTGTAAGGTCTAATTGGGACTTTATATCGACGAGATTTCTTCACTATTGTTGGTTCAATTTTACTATGTCAACAATACACTATATTACACCATGTATTGATGAGGTTCTCTCTCTCTATATAAATATGAGATCTATTTCATTTTTATTTGTTGAAGACTAAATAGAAAATTGTTGAAATATCTATTGTTAATCTATCTTTTTTTAAGTGATTTTTTGGCTATTATTCAAGGGTTAGAATAGGATATTTTTACATGTTTGCTAGAGGATAGACCTACAAATAGCCCAAAAAGGGAACCTTTCTCCACTTTGAAGGGTAAATCGAGGTATAGTTCTCTTGTCTTCCTCTTTAACCATTGAAGACTTATTTCATTGCATTAAGGTAAAATTGTTGGCATTATGACTAATGTGTCATCCTTGATGGAAACCTACTTGATGAGTTTTCTTTTCATGGAAACCTACTTAATAAACATGTCAACATGATGGTAGCAGGATGAGTATTCATGCTAATATAGATGTGACATAAATGGAATATCAGTTTAGAGACACAGGAATGATATAGATGAAGTTTGAATAAGTATACATGGGTTCTGTGAAGCAAAGTCGCATACATACACGGGTATGGAGAAGAAAAAGTGCATACAGTTTCCACACCATGGTATTCTAATACCAAGGGTCTTTACCATGGTATTGACCCATAGTATTGATCCCAACAATGAATATTTGATCCTGTTAAAAAATACCATCGACATTAGTGTGGTTTTGACCTGTGGTATTGGCTAAGGGCTAAGCTATATAAGGAGATGAAGATCAAAGTACTTGGCGTGTGTAAGTGATGAATATTTCATGAATAATTGGATTTGAAGCAAGTGTGCATGTAATGGGCTAGTAATGAATTGTTTGATATGAAACTAAGTATGCACCCGAGAATTTGATGATGGATCAGATCCAACTGAAATGACTGCATTGATAATGGATTGATTTGATCTATAACATTTATGTCTGGCGCATGTTTTATTATGTATGCTGAGAGATGGGTTTTGTTATGAAGGTCTGATGTGCAACAAAGCTATAAGCTAATAATTGCAGATATGTACACGAGTTTGATAACCTGAAAGGCGCATACATATGTAGGTTTAAAGATGGTAAGTTGTGTATCAATTCAGATCTGTATGTGGGCTTAATTCCTAAAAAACCCGTATACACGCAGATTTGCTTTTTGGAAAGAACATATATAAGCTAGGGTTTTGCTGAATAAGATGTTTGATCAGTCTAATCAATCTTGCAGTGTTTCTACTGTTTATCAATGAAGTCTTACTTGATGATCTAGATTTAATAATGATGATTGAAGATGAATTGTTTGATTGAAGAGTGATGATGTTGCTAATTGTATGTGATTGAAAATGTGTGATGGTTTTGTGATTACTTCAAAATGATTCAATGGTTCAGGAAGTAACTCAGTGTGTGTTTTAGAATGATAATGATTCAGTTTCAGGTTTCAATGTTTTGAGATTTGTACGTGGGTATGCTTCAAGGAAGTCGCGTATACACGCGGATTTGACAAAGTAAAGTAGCTTATATATTTTAACATTTGATTGATTAGGTTTTTTAGTTGGTTCAGTGAGTTGATGCAATGTTTGGGTTCAATATTGGTATTCTGGTTACAATGATATAACTTCTTTGGTTGTTTGAGAATAAGTTGTTTAATTTGGGTCTCAGTTGGTTCAGTGATTGGTTGATTCAATTGGTTCAATGGTTGAGTGATTTGTTGCAGTGATTAGTTTCAGTTTTGATAATTGGTATTGGGCTTAAATGATGGTAGTGGGTCCAGTATGAAAATTTGATGAAAATTGGCCTACAAGTTGTGATGTTATGAATCAGGTGGATCCAGTATGAAAATTATGAAACATGGTCCACAATGGTGTTGAGGGTTGGAGCCTTTAGTAAGGGAGTCAAAGCTTCCTTCTAGTTGTAGCTGGTAAATCAGATCAAGGGGTAGGGGCTCCCTTGCAGTAGGTGCTGGTAAACAAGATCAGGGGGTTGGAGCTCCCTTCCAGTGGGTGATGGAGAACGAGAGAAGGTTGTAGCCTTCTGTAGGTGGGTGCCTACGTGCTGGTATGAGTCTGCCCCATTACAAGATTGTAAGATATTTTCTTTATAATAAAAGATAAAGACAAAGACGACAAAAGCAATGGATTTTACCACATTGGGTTTCCACCTAAAAATCTTGGTGTTCATGTGTGTTGATGTATTTCTTATCTGTGAAGGTTTATTCTATTCTTACTTCACATGGTTGCTGTTTAATTAATTTCTAAATAAGTACCAATGCACTAGTTCATGTTAAACAGATGATGAATTAGTTAAAAAGTTAGTTAAATGGATATACACTACTTATCCTCATGACAGTGGCATACATATGTTAGTTCACTTAATTAAAGTCACGTACAAAAATATGAATAAGAAATTGAAAGGTTTTAGTGAGTTTTAAAATATTGATTCACCCCCATTCCCCCCCCCCCCCAATATTTTTCACAACAATTGGTATCAGAGAAGGTCCTTCAAAAGAAGCTTGATCGCTTGAAGGAGATTTGTCAAGATGATGGGAAAGAAGAAGATTTCTCAAAGAAGGGATTCTGAAAAATTGTGACAGTGATATATCAGATGCAGTGACAGTTTTAGATGTCATCAAATATTCAATTTTGGGAGCACCCCGCTTTCTATTGATCAAGAATGAAGAAGACGGTAAAAAAGAATTATCAGGTATGGGATTTTGTTCTAACTGTGGTCCATTTCCTTGTCTATGCAATAATGATAGTGATGATGACAGTGAAACAACTGAACTTGCACTCATGGGTAAAAGTTTAAGTAATTACTCTAAAGAGAAACATTTTAAAAAATGATGCATCTAGAAGCAAAAGATCAAGGCAAGTCAGAAACAATAGACAATGCTAATGTGCCTATGCTAAGCAAAGATAATTATCAACAATGGAAAGAAAAGATGAAGTCTAATCTAATGAATCTTGATGTTTGGTATCTAGTATGCAATGGCTACACCAATATTCCTCCATCAAATGAGGAAGTGCAAAAGAACAATAAGGCTTTGAGTGACATCTTTTATAGCATACCTAATTCAACATTAAACAAGGTTATGCATTATACAATTGCAAAGCAAGTGTGGGATAAGCTACAAGCAATCCATGAATAAATCCCAAAGGAATATTCCTCATTAGGGGAACTACCAGGTAATCCTATCCCTAACAATGTCTCAAAAAATGAAACAACCTTTGTTATGTCAGATGTAGTTGCTGATTCAGAAGAAGACATGTTATAAGAAGTTTGAAAAAGATTGTTAATCTTAAAGATAAGTTGCAGGCATATGATAACAAGGATAATATTAGATCAGTAAATGCTACTATAGAATCTAAACAATATTGTGAAGGTATTGAAGCTGAGATCATCTCTCTAAGAGAAGATTTTGAAAAATCAGATAAGCGGAATGAAGAGCTACTTCAAGCATTTGAAGTACAAGAAAATGGGTTGAAAGGAGAGATTCTAAAATTAAAGGAGAAAGTAGAATAAGGAAGAAGGGTTGAAGAAGGTATGAAGAAGAAGTATCTAGAAAAGGAAAAAAAATATCACAGAATGGAGGTTGAGGTAAACATTATAAAATATAAATTAGAAGAAAAATATAAACATTTGAGATTTCAAGATAGTACTAATATTTTGGATAATATTCTTTGTAGTCAAATATCTACCGCCATCAAATCTAGTCTTGGTTTTCATGAAATTGTTGAAGGAGAAACTAGCTCACAAGTAAAGGCAAGGAATTTAAAGGGTAACAATGCAAAACCTGAGATGCTCAACAAAGAGATAAGAAGTCAACCTGATCAACAACCAAGGAAAGTGAATCTTCAAAGAAAATCATTTACTCCTAATTATAGAAATGTTAATCGATTCTCTCCTCTAAGTAATAATGTTGAATGTTTTATATGTCATAATTATGGACATGTTGCAGCTAATTGTAGAAGTAGACTGTTTCAATCACAAGCAAATAACCACTTCACAGAAAGATCATCAACTTCCAGGTACTCAGGCTTCTTTAAGGGATATTGTTTTGCTTGCAATATATTTGGTCACAAAGCTATTGATTACAATAGAAGGAATATGAAACAGAAATATTATGATTACTCTGCTCATATAAGATGTTATGCTTGTAACAAGTTTGGGCATGTAGAAAAAGAATGCAAGAACAAATCTATAGATCGCCTCAGGCGATATGGCTAGCAACTATATAATAATATTGATGTTAGAAGACCTAAAAACAATGGATCCACCAACATTTCTCATAATAAGCAGAAATAAGAACAAATAAGGTTTGGTTTTACTCTTTGCTAATTTGAAGAAGATGAATGGTACATAGATGGCGGATTCTCTCATCACATGGCTGGAGATAAGAGTAAGATGGAGTCTCTCAAGAAAAGCCAATATGGTAAGGTTATTCTTGGAAATAATGCTCAAACAAAAGTTATGGGAAAGGGTAGAGCCAGAATTAATAAACATAGAGGAGAAATTGATACTTTATTAGTTCAAGGGATAAAGTAGAATATTCTAAGTGTAGGTCAAATGGCAGATAAAGGAAATATAATTGTGTTTACATCAACCGAGTGCAATGTTATGGATGAAGAAATTGGAAAATTCATAGCAAGAGGATATAGAAACCTATACAAAATTATATATGCTTGAAGAACTGAATTCTCACAAACATGAGGAGGATTCAGACTCAAAGCAAAAGAAGATGGTGCCCATTGCAGTCCATTATTCTTAAAATAATACTTCTAACAATGATTGTAGAAGTGATGTGAGGTACATGACCTCATAAGAGCAGAAGATGACTATCAGGTCCTTAGGATTAGTGATGTATAATCTCAAAGGGAGCAATGCATATCTTGTCTTGATGATGATTCCCATGGTTTTTTTTTATATTCATTTTTCTTATATTACTGACACTGCATGTGGTATAGTAATGGTGAACAGGTACATACAGTACAGGCTCAGGGGAGTTGAAGTTGTGAAGTTTCAGTATTTTAATTTATGTACGCGAATTCTAAGAAGACAAGTCACGTATATACATGAGTTCTGATTTGAACAGTTGCGTATGTTTGGCTATGATAAAGAAACAACGAGATAGACTCAGGAAAAGGCTTTGATATGCTTTGGATTTCTTGTTTTGATGATTAATAGTTATAGTCTATTGATGCTATTTAGAAGTGGTTTTGGTTTTTTTTTTTACATATTGTTGATGCCTTGATGGATAACCGATTGATGAAGATACTTTGATGTCCTTACTGATATATGAGATGATATGATCAGATCTGACAGTGAACAGTTGGCACAAGTTCAGGGGGAGCATTTTCTATGCTTCTAATAATGCATTGTTGGCATTATGTTTGCTTTAGAATTCCTTGGTACATAATGATGCTTATCAATGGTGATGTTGCTTATGTTGCTGAAGTTCTTGAATGATGATG